>JAPSGF010000024.1:7850242-7960910 GCA_035772895.1 Perdix hodgsoniae | reverse complement strand
AAGGGAAGGGAAGGGAAGGGAAGGGAAGGGAAGGGAAGGGAAGGGAATTTTTTAATTTTTTTTTTTAAATAATATGTGGGGATTTTCTCCTTTACAAAGCCAGACAATGATATTTCTGGGAATTTGATTTCACTGAAAGAGTTGTTACATCTCTCTAATTATGTTGACCATGACAAATATGCATTCATTAAGGAGATACAGATAGAGATGTGAAAGTATGCACATGATCACACTCTTGACTGAACTGCGTTAGCCACAGGCTTTTATTAGAAACAAGCTTAGAGTACTTGATGGCTTGAAATCCAGACACTGCTTTAGGACAAAAATAACAGCACATAAATCTCCTGTTTCTTTGCATCCTAGGACAGGAAACAACTTTGAGGGATGGTGGTGCAGGCTTTGCAACCACATAGACCACTGTATGTTTATATGTTGAACACATGCAACATCTCTTAGTCTCATGCCAAGAGGTAACAAGTCTGTCTTGCAGTTTTCTGTTGTGCAGTCTTGCCTAACCTTACAGGTTGCCCAAGGAGGCTGTGGATGCCCCATCCCTGCAGGCATTCAAGGCCAGGCTGGATGTGGCTCTGGGCAGCCTGGGCTGCTGGTTGGTGACCCTGCACACAGCAGGGGGTTGGAACTGGATGAGCACTGTGGGCCTTTGCAACCCGGGCCATTCTATTATTCTATGATTTTATGATTCGTGTGCTCCTCCAGACAGAAGATTTTATAGATCTCCCTTGTCATACCTGGTAACTCTGAGCAGAATTTTCCTATATTCTAATTCAATTCAAAAAGCATAATTTGCCTTTCTTTAGACAGCAAGTCTGAGCCTCAGTCTACTATAATAAAGAAAGTTTGACCCTCAGTGCACTTTCCAGTGACTAAGTTTGGAGCTGAGTACCACTTAGTTTTGTTAAACCTTAGTTTAATAATCTACTGGGGCCATTTTTAAGTCTAGCAACTAATTGTAATTGTACAATGGTAATAACATTATTTGGCACAGTGTTTTGCCTACTGAATTCCCTCTGCAGAGTTAAGCTCTAACTTTTTTTTTTTAAACTCTGCATTTCTTTCTTCTTCTTCTGAAAGCTAAAGGGCTGACTCGAACAACAGTCAAGGCCTCCAGATTCCTCAAGGACCCTTCAATCTCCAGCTTCACAGAAGCGAATCAACTGCTTCAGCTAACACAAAAAAAAAAAGAAAGCTACCTCACAGATAGAATCAACCTGATAATACTTTTCCTCCACACAATGGAACCGGTCACCTTCTTCCTAATTAATTACCATCCCAGTAGACTTCTAGCAGTGTGTTTTGAAAACTTCTCGGCGACAACAAGCTCTTCTGTGAAGTCGTGCTGAGCGTGCACGTTGCAGTCTGTTTTGATTGATTGATGAACCTCCTTGCACTGTATGTGACAACGTACGAAATGTTACGTATGCCCTCAGTGGGTAATTTCAGGAAATTATTAAAATGTGGTTCTTTTAAGAGGTTTGGTAATGTAAGTCAAAGAGACACTTAACAGACCTGATGCTGATTAGTGTGGGTGACCACAGAATAGTGGAGTCTTTGATATTTCTTGGCTTTTTCTTGGTTTCCCGGAGGCCCTTTGGACAAAGCAGGAAAGATGGCTGAGACACCCTTGGCCTTCTGGGAAACTCGGTGACATTTAAAGGCTGCTGGGGCCTATTCTGCTAATATCTAAACTAATTAAAATCAAATCATAATTGTAGAAGCTTGTTCACCAGAATTCTAATAAGCCTCGGAGCAGTACAAGCTGCAGGCTGCTGTGCTGAAGGCTGTCTTGGCTATGTGAGAAGTGTTTTACTATACAGAGATTTGTTCCCAGCCATTTTCCTCGATCTTACAACTGACTCCTTATATAAGAAATGTCACTTCAAATGTAGTATGAAGGCTTGCTTCAATGTGTCTGCCATATGCACTGAACATGTTGTTGCATCTTGCAATAGGATATTTTTCAGGGAGTGGTGGGCTTACGTATTCCAACTGTGTTTTTATTAAGTCTGAGTGTGATTTCTTGCACTGAATTTCAGCCTCACATAACCTCAGAACTATTTCTAGAATTATATTTGTCTTGTGAAGGGGAGGATTTGGAGCATTTACCAAACAGCCATGAATCAGGTTGGATATTAGGAAACATTTCTTCTCCAAAAGAGTGGCAGTGTATTGGAACAGGCAGCCCAGGAGGTGATGGAGTCACCATCCTTGGAGGGGTACAAGAACTGTGGAGATGTGGTACTTAGGGACATGGTTTAGTACATGATATTGGTGGTAGGTCAACTGTTGGACTAGATGAACTTATAGGTCTATTCCAATCTTAGTGATTCTAAGATTTTAGGGTTCTATAAATTAAGCTTCTTTTTTCTTGTTTCACTTCTCAGCTAGTCATGGCAATTTCCTTCAGATACACAGAAACTAAAGGCAGCATATACTTGTATGAACTTATATATTAAAAATGGGTGTACATAATTTCCTCCCAGTTCTAATCTAGATCCATAGTGATAATAGAAAGAGAGATATTCAAAGATGATCGTAAGTAGAGAAAAGCTTGTTTTCCCGGTTAGGACTCCTCTGTGTGGAAAAAACGACTGAGGGAAGGTGTGATAAATGATGATAGTATGGAGAGGGTGAGCAAAGAGCAATTCATTGTTATAACAAATGAAGGAGGAGACACACAAGGCGGTTAATAGTCAGCAAGATTAAAACAAATAAATTATACCCTTTTTTTACGTTTCCCAGTTGAACTGGAGAACTCACTGATCAAAGAGGAATGAAGGAAGTTAACAATACTTAGATGAAATCCTGAGTTCCAAAAGCATGTGCCTCAGTAATGGCTGGAGATTGCATGAAAGTGTCATGGGAAGGATCACCCTCACATTGTCTTTCTTGTATTGCTCTGTAAGCACCTCCTCCTGGGCACTGTTGAGGGCTGGTATGTCGGTATTTTCTCCAATGTAAGGTGTATGTGCTTTCTGAAGAAACCAGTGACACTTCAGAGCATTAATGTCCTATTTATTTTAGTGGAATAAGTTAGTATACTAAACATTTAACCATTTAAATGATTTGGGTACAAAACAAATCAAAATACAAGCAGAAAGAAAACTTGAAATAAAACCCGTAATATGTAAATATTGCAGAATAGAGGTTAATGAACGCTGAGCATCTTGCAGTAAAAATGTCAGCACTCATTATACACCTCTTGTTGAAGGCAGTGAGAACTTCATAACAGACTTCACTAGAAGGTGAGAAAGGTCTGCAATGATGGTTTGTTTGAAATCTTTCTAATTCCATTAAAATCATTATGTATCCCATAAGCATCCACCTCAGACAGAGAGAGCTGGTAAGAGTAAGTGCCACAATTATAGGTAGTTAACCCAGCAGGAAATCTGAAAGCTACTGGCATTATGGATATTTGGTGAGACGCAGGACAGGAGGGTATAGAGTTTTCAAATAAGCATGGGAAGAGCCTCATCTTGGTGTCTATATACAAGAAACGTCTTCTCATGTTGAAACTGGAGATCCTTGACAATTTGTTATCACTTTCCAGTGCAGTACTGTAAGTGATAAGGGCATAATGCAGAGCTGAATGAGCATTATCAGCTGCTGATGAAGTACATGTGAGTAAACCCATCACTGAGCCTGACAGGTCTTTTTTAAACATCTATATGTTCAGTGTCACTATGACTGTGCAGTAAAATACCCATGTCAGGCCAAGAAGGCACTCGAATTGCTCAGCAATGCAGCATAAGGATGTAGCGAGTATTAAAGCATATAGCAAAGGCTTATTAATATTTAGTGAAACTAATCTGTTTCACACAAGCCCAAACATACACGCCCAGCTCTTTTGGGGAGGCAGCTTTGAAGACTTGCTAAATTGAGATGAGGTTTGCTACCCTATATGTAACCATGCATGTTCTCTGTGGGCTAAATCCTACTCCATAACTTGGAAGCCAACCTTTGAGATTTGGGATGCCATTAGAGGGTTCGTGTATGTTTTCTTCATTCTGTTTTTCCAGATAGACCAAATGTAGTCACTTTATAGATTGGAATGTGATTTAAATAATATGACTCAACTAACATTGCATTTTGAATTTATCTTTATTAAGACTGTATTTTAATTTCATTCCATGTATCCTCATTAAGCAACTGTTTGCTCCCTCAGGCATTTTTTCAAGCTAACTTTTAATCTACCTATTGGTACTCAAAGCTGTAAAAGTTAAAGCCTATTTGAATTTTTATTCAGAAATCAGCTATATATATATTCCCCTTCATAGAACTGCAGGCATTCAGGGGCACGATTCCACTTTTGCTGGAGATGGCCTATTTTCCATATATAATTTGATAAATATTGAATTAAAAAACATATATTCATATCAATGTACGCAAAGCCCTGATCTCCAGAAAATTATACATTAGCTACAATAGTGTTTTATTTCACATTGCTGTTAGCAGAATCTCTGTCTAATCAGGTCTGTGAAATCCTTTCACTGTAACACTCAGATTCAGGATAGATGTTGAAATTAGCATCAAGTGGACCCAAAGGAGCTATATTTTCCTAGTATCTATTGGCTCTGACTACTGTATATTGCATCACATGCAAAAGTCTTTTTGTTATCATTATCATTATTGTTATTGTATACTCATAGAAGAAGTTTGTCTTGTACTGCATGCAACACCTACCAAGTTTAGACGTAGTCATTTGACTAAAAGCATGAGGAAGACAGACAAATCTGTGGGAGGTATTGAAAGCACCTGGTATTGGCTAGGATTGCAAAGCAAATTAATGGTGTCCTGGGGCATGGATGAGGACTTCATGCCTTCTCACCTACCACCCACATCACTCACACTTTGGTTTTGTTTATCTGCAGTATCTATTTTTTAAACTGAGTCCTGTGGCTATGCTGGCATCAGGAAAGTTGGGATGTACACATGTCAATGTGCTGTAACAGTGGGTGAGCTACCACTCTCCAGTTCTTATCCTTTCCTTCCTCCTCCATTGTTTGCATTTCCTCCCATGCAGTCCAGTTCAAGTCAAGATGTATTTCCCAAGAGAAAAAAGAATTGTTTGATCTCAGTTTGGTATGATCCTTCATTCCCAGAAAATGTATAGTCCACAGGTACAGACTGTTCTTAAACTAAGTTATTACTTAGAAATATTTCTGCAGGTCAGCATTTGTTGTTTTGAAATCTGGGTGCTCTCTTCAGCAAAATAATAAATAAACCCTGTAAAGTAGGTCAGAAATCAGCACCAAAAATGATGCTCAAGGCAGACTGTTTTAACTTGCAGGGTGTTCAATGAACAATAAAGCTTATACATACAGCACAGTTAACCAGTGAAAATTGCTTATATTATAGGTGGCTGCATGTGACTTATTTATTTTCTATTTCATGACATGTAAATAAAAATACATAGAAATATATTTAGGTATATGAATAATCTATTCAAACATTTGCTTTTTCTTTGGAGTACTTACCGATCTAAGTTTTAATTTTATATATCCTTGTAATTATGAGTTGATTTCCTTCTAATTGACATTCAGAATTAACTAGTGCAAACAGTTCTGAATAACAATAATATGCAATGAGAGAACTTGTGTATTTATGGTCTCCTGGACTGGGACTCAGTGCAGGCTCTTGGCAGGGAGAGCAACATAGAAGGGAAACTTTCAGAAAGAGAAGATGCCAGTTTTCATGCTATTCCAAATGGGAGCTGCCCTTTTAATTTATATTGCACCATCTTTAACTGAAATGATTGATTTTCCATTGCTGGGTGTTTCCAAACTTGGTTCCTCAGCATGGTAATAAACAAGACAATCTTGTCAGCAAAAATATTTTAAGTACTGCTGGATGGATGTCACTAGTGGAAGATGCTGCAAGGTGACAACTTGCCTTTTTGCAAAAGGATTTCTCCTTGGACCACAAGAGAATATACTTCTTCAGAGGATATCCCAAATTCAACTTCTTAGTTTGATGAGCATATGCAACATGCAGATGTGGAAAAAGGAAAAAAACTTTACAGAGAAAGTAGCACTTCAGCTGAGATCCCTTCTAGCACAAGGTATTTCTCCTTGTGTAGTCCAATGCATTGGGCCAAGTGGAGTTCACTGGAGGAAAAGAGATTGCACTGCCCCTATGAACATGCTTAAAATCTGTTTTCTTAAGCTGACATCTTACAGACTCAGTAGAGGGTAGAAACAACTGAAATGAGTGTGGCTGAGACAGTAAAAACATGAAGGCAAACAAAAACTTATGCTCATGTACAACCTTCCTTCTAGTGTAATAGAAGGCATACGATTTGTGTCAGCTATATATTGAGTACAACAAGTGACTAATTTTAATTACTGTTAAATATTTTAACTAGTGTTATTTGTTCACTAATCACTGTTTAATGATTAAT
This sequence comes from Perdix hodgsoniae, assembly GCA_035772895.1. Classification (NCBI taxonomy): domain Eukaryota; kingdom Metazoa; phylum Chordata; class Aves; order Galliformes; family Phasianidae; genus Perdix; species Perdix hodgsoniae. The sequence continues at coordinate 7,954,492 of JAPSGF010000024.1, read as the reverse complement.
ATTTTATGTACATATTAATTCTTATTGCAATTTAGATCTTGTTCAGAATATTATCCAGTAGATCACTCCTTGATATTTTTAACACTGTGCTTGCTTTCAATGTTCTTGGTCATTTTATCTCAACCAAAAGTTCAGATATATCACGTCCTCTTGATGTTGCAAGGGTGAGAAGGTCTTGCTATTTCTTCACAGGTTTACCTTACATGTGAACTAATGCTGAAGTTCTCTCTACTTAGTGTTACTTGTATTGGACTTGTTTATTCCTGAAATAAAATGCCTGTAACTGCATCAGCTTGGTGATCCCTGGCAGCTACCAGATAAAACTCCACATATGCTGCTAATTGCACAAAACACAAGGCGGTTCAGGAATATGTTATACTGGATCTATTCCATCTCCAAGAATTATCGTTTCACTCTTAACAGCAGATTATATTAAGAAGTCAGTAGTAAAGAACAGTATTGTAAAAAATATAGATAAGAAATACAATTGGAAAATTTGCTTGTAGCATGATATTTTCAATTCTGGTACACTGAAAAAAATCTTAATCAGAAAAATATTTAGCAGTAAAGATTATTCAGACTCTAGCTCTGCGGTTTCTGCCATGTTTAGCAATGTCACTGCTTTATGTGGCAAATTTGCTTGTAACCCACACAAATTTGGCAGCACTATGATTTTTTTCCAACCATATACAATTGCTTAAACTAGAAAAGTTGGATCAGAACATAGAAATTATCTACAAGACTCAAAGTACCCCGTACTTTGTACACTCTTTTTGATATTTTAAGATTCATGCTGCGAGTATTTTTGGTTTTCTCATATTACAGAGGAGTTGTGAGAACTGCAGTTAGTATTACCAAAAGGTCCTATGAATTCAACTCAGTTCAACCCTGATTAACCTTCTGCAGATAAAAGTAGTGTTCGAAAAAAGCAATCATACAATTCAGATCATCGTCTCCTAAAGGAAACTTCAGCAAATGTACTTGACAATGCATTTGTTTTAAACAAAAATTGCTTCACACGTAGATTTTGAAATGGTACCAAGTAAGGAAAATATCTACAGTCTTATTGAGCATCATACTCCTCCTCTCTTATTACGGCTGAAAATTTGATAAGAGGCTTTCTTACAAAGTTTCATGATCTTGTGTATAATCAGACTGGAAGATCAGCATGCGTCCTTCAGGGGTATTATTGAAATCAACGGGCACATAGCACATGAAAATAAAGGAAAAAAAAAAGTAAATTTTCCAGAAATTACCTGTTTTGGTTTTTGTTGTTGTTCCAAAAAGGAAAAATATTTCTGGGCTCAATGTCACATTACGAGGTTGGGTTTTGCCTTACTTTTGGTGTTTTATTCTGCTTCAGGTTGTTGCTGTATTTTTGCTTTCAACCTTTCCAAAATCCTCTCTCCTAACTTGACCTTTGTCGTTTCTTCACCTTACGTAGCCTTTAGAGACTGATACATGCAAATCTGCAAAATCCTGGGTACTTCCAGCATAGCTTAACCTTTTGAATTTTAATTCGGCAATAATTCTAATCTTGAAATCTGAGACACACTGTTTCCTATAGCTTTCCGTAGGAAACAATGAAAGTGCCACAGTATGAACCTATGACTACGTTTCTGAGTTTTCCCTGTTGCCAGATTTGCTCTGCCACTTGGAGAACAATGTTAGTAAGGGAACCAAAAGGCAGAACAAAAAATGAAGTTTTTGTTCAAACCTCCCACTGATACCGAGTTTCACAGGTAACAAGCAGGACTGGCCTAAGGCCAAAAATAAACTTTTTATTTGGCTCTCTCAGCAAAGGAGACTTCTACAACAGAGAATTTCAGCAAACTTTCCCTGAAGCTAATGAAATTTATTCAACTCAAGACTGTTCAAAGTGATTCTAGAAGATGCTGATCACTCTGGTCCCCTGTTCTGGTTTTCTTCCCAAAGTCTCTTCAGCAAGGTCAAGAGACACTTGGAAATATATGAGGAAACATAAAAATAGATCTGGATTTGTTTGAAATATACATTGTGTGCTAGGGAAATCAGGCCTGTAACCATGTGGTTGTGCATGTGGTTGTGTAAATTTTCCAACCGAAAGACAGAAGATGAAGGATTGGTCCAGTAAGTGTACTGCATTATGTTGCTAAAACAAATTTAAAAATTAGAGAACTCTTTAATTAAAAATACATATTCAGAAATCTTGGGACATTTCACATCTGAATGAAGGATGACCAGCTTCTAGAGGTAATTCTTCTACCTCAGTAGCAAATTCTACTCCTTCTGAGAGGAAAAGGGGACTAAAAACCAAAACATTCTAAGGAATGAAAACCGAATTTGTCAGTTTATTTTTCCTGCAGAAAATGTCAGCTCCCCTACATTTATCTTCTGATGGCTTCTCACCGAGTTATAGTTACTTCTGCATTCTGTGACATTAAGTAACGAAGTACGTGTGGGATATTCTTTTCTAACTTAACTTTTCTCTCTTAAATGTGACTCTCATTAAGAGAACAAAACAGAACAAACAAAAACCACAAAACAAAGAAATAAACAAAAACCCAGAAAAATGATTAACTATTCTACAGCCATTTTCATCATACTCTAAAGCCCAAGTCATGCATAAAGAGCAATCTTCAAGTTCCATAGTTTTCAAAATAACTGAACACATCTAATCCTAGGTGTTCCAATCCCATGTGTTAGCTGGCAGAACTCAGAAAATAATCTTATTTGCATTTTAATTTTCTTCTAACAATTTGCAATATAGATTTTCATACAGAGAATTCTTTTTTTTTTATAAACAGATGTCACTCTAGCTGTCATTTCAAAGACGTGTGACTGAATTTTTTGAAAATCTAAGTGAAACGTTAGTGACATGAAGTGAAGCACATGATTTGACTATTGTCTCAAGTGTTCCGTTTTCCATTTAAATGCAAAAAATAATAATAATAATAATAATAAAATAAAATAAAATAAAATAAAAGCCTTGAAGATATTACCCTGTAATCATAATAGTAAGCTTTCTCTAACTCCTGAAATTCCTAAAGGTTCTGTGCGAGCGTTAATTAATTCAGTGTCCACAACCTTTAGATGCTAATGATAACCTTACAGAGCTAAGTCCATTTCTGTGTCTCCATGTGAGGGCTACATTTCCTCCATGTATTCACATGCACTGAATATACAGTCATTTGTCAGTCTCTAATAAGAAACAGAAGTGACATCTGTCATGCATTCCAGTAAACACATTTAGCAAACAAACACAATAGGACCCCAAAATATTGACTCAAATACTCTAATTAATTGTGACTTGTCGTAACAGGTTTTTCTACGAATTAAATGGGAAAAGCTATGCTCTCTCCTCCCCCTGCTGCAGCTTTTTGTGCAGTGGGAAAATATTTAAACTAAAGACTTCCCTTCTGGCCCTGCCAAGGTGCATTTTTTCCTCACAGACTTGACTTGCAGTAGAAGTTGATGTGAGAGTTTGTCATGGCTGTTTTGACAGTCCGGTCATCCTAATCCAGGGATCTGGTCCCTGTGGTTTGTCAATTATCCTACTAACCCTACAGCGAGAGGAACACTCAAGGCACTGAACTGTCAGCCACTAACCAAGAAATAATGTCAGCAGCCAGTGAGCAGGGATTGTGAGAGATGGGGATTCTTTTGACAACAGAGAAGTGTGGATCATTTCAGCGTTTATTTTATTTATAGGCATTCGTAACAAATTAATTATATTGCACTGCAAGGCTTCATGAAAACTTGCTGGATCCAGACTTGCAGGCACGCACAGAATGATGAGTGCAGTGGAATGCACAGATCGCAGCACCACTGATCCAGATGTAGAGGTTCGATTCCCAGTTTCTTCCACCCCCCTCCTGTGACCTTGAGCTTGTTACTTGACTTGGATATGTTTCAATATCCCTCTGGATAAACTGAGGATAAAAGCATCCGTTCTTAAGAGCAGACAGAGCCTTAATCAATTAATGCCTGTAAAGGACATTAAGACCATTTAGCAAAAGGCAGAATTAAAGTGCAAATTATGCTAAAGTCTCACTGAAATGAAAAGCAAGTGCATTTAAGTGGATTTACATGGAGAAGGCTAGACAGTGAAGAAAATCTAGGTGGAGGATTACAGGAGCTTGATTCTGATCCAGTGCGTATCGGGATAATTTGGCTTAACCCCCCACTTAATACTAACAAAGCAGGCTCTGTTCTGGATTCTCGCTTGCAAGTTACACTAAACGATGACTGCATCAATTACACCAAATCAGGGTTCAAATTTTTGGCTCATGGCATTTTTTACTAGTTATATGTATATATTATTATAATATATATATATTTATATATTTCCTGAGTCTGTTTTTTTTTTTTTTTTTTTGGGGGGGGGGGTGGTTCTCTTGCACTTTAATAAGTTTTACTCTGAGCATGCTGAAGTGAGAAAATAACTCAGAAGAAATGAAGCAATAGAGATAAATACAATCTCTGGAGTTATTCTGTATCCAAGTAAGGTACAGCATGACCAGCAATACTGGGTGGTGGCTGGGGAGCCAGCAACCTCTTAATTCCTTACTTCCGTACTTCCTTGGTTGCTTGGTTCCTTAGTTCCTTAGTTCAGACACGACACAGCACCAGCAGTTTGATTACCTGAGAAATGCATAGGATGTGAGATGAGTGGATTGACGTAGAACCTAGAAGCTACTTGCCACCATCAAGGTAGCTGATACAGACAGTCTTCTCGTTTCCAGCAAAATGGTGTGAGAGCAGGCAAGCCAACACAGTATGAGGATGAACTCTGACCCAATGCAATTGCTGTGAAGTTTAAAGTGTTGAGTTTTAGGACTGCATCTAGTAGACAGTACAATTTAGATCTGACATGTTTGTGGTGATTGTGAGGGTTTATTCACCAGCATGGGAAGAGAGATGAGAAATGTATGATGATTCATGGAAAGAAAAGCTTTTTCATCTGTAGCATTTTCAGAAATGTATGTCATCATTAGAACAACAGAATGTAGTTCTTGCTACGCATCTATTTTTCTCCCATGTATCTCCTACGTGACTGAAAGATGCACATTAGCTGCTGACATTTTATGAAGTCTGGGTAATTAGCAGTGCTTCAAAGCATTTCAATTCACCACCTTCAGTTTTAGTTATATTACTAAGGAATTCAGTTCTGGAGTATAAGACTTTTCACGATGCCAGGATTAGCTATTTCAATTATACTGCAGCCATCAAATCTGGAAAACATCTGGAATATGCCCAAGAAAATATTTCACTTCAGGAATGCCTTGCTACGTGAATATTGTTTCATTGTGCAAAATTTAAGCCATCATTCCTGAAAACCTTGAGAATATTTGCCCTACAAGGAAAAAACGAAACATCTGGAATAGACCAAACAAAAAACCACTGATCCAAGTGGGTTGAAACAACAGATTCCTGCCATTCTCCATGACATCTGGGTAGTTTAGAGTAACTTCTTATGTATAGAAACACTGCCCTGACATCAGACACTAAAAAAGACTGCTGGGAATGAACATTTACAAACTTTAAGACAGGAGGTACACTCAGATTGTGAACACATACTGTATGAAAATATCCTGGAAGTGTTCAAGAAACTTGCAAATGTGATACTAAGGAACATGGTTTAGTGGACAATACTGGTGGTAGGTGGATGGTTGCACTGGATGATCATGGAGATCTTTTCCAACCTTAATGATTAAGTAATGATCTATTCCAACCTATGATTGGATGATAAGAAAATATCACTCAGTTACCAAGAGATAAAGCAATGAATTAGTCAACAAATATTCCCAAACAAAGGCTAGTAAATATTTTTTTTTCATGTTTCTTATTGTTCTTTGATCTGAATAGGGACCCTGCTGTTGTTGAAATGCTAGCAAAGAAAAACTTTTTTTTGACTATTTTATGTGCTCCTTGCAAATGAAGATTCACACTGTTACTCACCAGCCTAATGGGAGTTGTTTCAGTAATTCCCCTATGCAAGAGAGTTGGAGCAAAATCACTGTAGATCTCACATTCAAGTGTCTGGAACGTGAGATAGCTTACTTTATAACAGTGACCTGAAGACCTTCAGATGCATTAAGAAGTGTGCCTGGGCAGTGGCTATTGCAATCAAACTGCTGGTGAGTGGGCTGAGGGAGGATGGCAAACACAACCCCTACCCTGGCTCTCTCCACGCTGACGAGCCTCCCTCTGTTACCTCACAAGTCTTATTCCATATCCATCAGATACTTTAAAACAATTTGCAGGAAAGTTAGATTATCAATGATAAACTTTAAACCTCTAAGACTGCTACTTGACAATTTGTCACTCAACTTCAGCAAAACTATAGGGGAAAAGCACAATGAATTAATGAATAGCAACAAATCCCCATGACAACATGTTACTTCATTAAAATTTTATCAGCATTCTTCCTAAGGAAAGCATGCCTTCTGTTCTATGCTGAGTTTCTTCTACAGTGTTTTACAGACAATTCACAGCATTCTGGCGCTTCAAAATTAGTTCCTGTGGAGAGCGAGCTGCACACAGACTCTAGATGGTGTCACACAGCAGTCTCCTGGGTGCCGTGATGAAGTTTTGCCTACATTTTTTGTGTGTATCTTATGCCTTAAACATTAATCAAGCATTTCCCAATTGCTTTCTTTGAGAATAGGTTAATTAGCTGCAAATGCATCTCTGTGTTAATTTTCAGCAAATGCATTAAACTGCATTTCATAAATATTTTCCTAGCAACCGAATGAAAGCTTTGAAGGGGAAATGTTTTCATTGCTTTCACTGAGGCTCTATCTCATGCTTTTGTGTGTGCAGATCCATAAAAAATATCCACCGCTGTTCAGTGTATCTCTCAGTGCCAAATGCAAGCAGAAAAATAAAATAATAATAAAAATACTTGCTAGACACTGTAAAGTTGATGATATAATGTGCTCTGAAACACTGGAGGTATTTGCTAATGGAAATCACAGAATTCAGATTGTTTCAAGGGTGAAAAAAAAATAAAAAAGCAAGCACATATAGACAAGGAGAAAAAAATTAATTACTCAAAGCTGAATAATAGCTTACATGCACTGAGCAATCTGCCTTGGTTATATTAATAAACATTTCACGCAAAGTATTATAGCCCGCTTGTTTAGTGCATGTATTTGATGCTAAAAGTATTCAGCAAGAAAATACCTGTTCTCAAAAACTTTGTACTCCCAGCAGTAGCTCTGAGATGCAAATTCAGTCCTAGATTTCCGCATGGGAGTGAAGGCATTTGACACATGGATTAGTGTGTTGTGGTGGGCAGCTAAAATCTTGATACTTTCTGGGGGTGAGGTAGGAGGAGGCAAAATTAAATGTCGACACTGTGTTCAATAGGATGTGAGATGTCTGAAGCAGCCAGAAGGCATGAAAATGGTTCTTCCTTAGCATTAGACAGTTATTTTCTACAAAGCAAGCACATTCCAGAAGGAAAAAGGCAGACTTCTGCTTCCAGCCAAGCACTTGAACTGCGTATCTCAGTCTTCTCTCCTAAAGTCTATAAAAATCTTGCCAGTCTTGGGCAGTGGTCAAGTTTCAGTAGAAAGTACATAGAGATCTGTCCCTGGAGTACCATGGTGCTGAGAATACTCGGCTTGACTGTGGGAACTGTTGTTGTAGCCTTTCCCAATTTAAAGGAATCTGACAAACATGGTCTTCTTAAGTTCTTCATTGTGAGAGTGGTGAGGTGCTGGAACAGCTGCCCAGAGAGGCTGTGGATGCCCCGTCCATCCCTGGAGGTGTTCAAGGCCAGGTTGGATGGGGCCCTGGGCAGCCTGTGCTGCTATGAGATGTGGAGGTTGGTGGCCCTGCATGGCACAAGGAGGTTGGTTCTTCATGATCCTTGAGGTCCTTTCCAACCCAAGACATTCTGTGATTCTGTAATTCTCCCTTCCACATGACCAATCAGACCACTGGGGCATTATAGTAAGGGTTTTCACACAGTTGTTTTTGTTTTAATTCATTGCAAGTAGGCTCAACAAATGAGTTCCTCCAGGGATTTCGTCTTGAACTTGAGACTTATTGTGAAACACTGTTCCATGGTCACAGTCAGTTCAGAAAAGCCATGTCCAGCAGTACAGCTTGAACACACAAGGAAGTTTATTTTGGGGAATACAAGTGCCACAAGAGCATTTTCCTACACTGCACCTCTGAAGTTATTCACTAACTGAATCTAAATGATGTGTTATTTTCCTAAATTTTGTAAAATCGCTGTTCACAGCATACAGAAGTTGATGTATTCCAAATCATATATGAAAGAGCTGATAAAGATTGATAGTAGATATCTGTGTCTCAGTGGAGACATCATTGTTCTTATGGAGATGGGTTCACTCCTCTCACTATTTAACTTGTTTAGTTTGAACTTTAAAATACATTTTTCATACCACTTTCAGTCCAACTAAGCCATCATATTTATGCAGTGATCACCTTCATAAACACAGTACTTAGGAAAATAAATATTATGTAGTTCTGCTACTTTAGAAGGGAAATATTTATTGACTTCTATGGTTAAACTCTTTAGTTATCTTTTGGTGAATTTTGTAAGATAGATGCTGAAAGAAACTTTAAATCAGTAAGTTAAAAAAAAAAAAAAGTTATGTCTTCTCTGAAAACTTAAAATGAAAGAAGTCCAACAATAGTATTTCTTCATCCAAAGTATTTCACAGAGTTTGGTTATTATGATTCATGAGATGTCATTTCCTGACTCATCCTAAATTAACAAATCTAGACCCAGTATGTTATAGAACAATTTAAAACAGTTGCAAACTCAACAAACTAAACACACTTAAAAGACACTTTCCTGAAAAAAAAGGGAAAAAAAAAAAAAAAAGAAAAAAAAAGAAAAGAAGGGAAAAAAGTCTTATTGCTCTTTTTCTGCAATGCAATCTCCTCAGTTTGACTCACTTCACTTTCCTGTCAAGAAAACACAAACACTTTAGACTGACTAGGATATTTATGCTTTTTGTGACACCATTGTGAGGGAGTTTTAAAGCTCCAGTATTGATCTATTATGTTCTGGACTGGTTTTCCCAGGCCATCAAGCTTTCCTTTTATTTTTCCTTTTATTTATCTTACTATTATTTTTTTTTAATTATTTTTATTTAATTGTCACAGCTGGATTAAGACTCAGTTATCTCAGTCTCAGGAATCAGCAGATAGTAGGATGTGCAAATGCAAATATCTCTTTCCACGCAATCTATACACCAACTTGATCTTATAAGGATATTTATCAAAATCTCTTTACTTGGACTGTATATTCTCTTGTTTTCAACTTCAGCAATCCCACTTCATACGTACAACATTTTTCTTTCACCATTTGCTTTGCTGCTATGTTAAAATAGCCATTGCTTTTCCATGGCAGCCGTTTACTTACAGTACAAATGATGGTGACTTGTAACCAATGTATTTGAAACCAGTACCATTGTACAAGGATATAACATTTCAGGGTTCAGAAAGCTGTTCCATGAGTGTCAAAGAGATGCTGGGAGCAAATGGCAGCAGGATCAGGAGCTGGGAGTTGTACTGCTCTGAGAAAGGTTTCCAAAGGAGACAATGATATCGGACTGCAAATTATTTCTCTACTGCAGGACAACAGTCTATAGCCAGGTGAGAGGCAGAATCTCATGGTGCATTCTTTTTGACAGAAGCGTCTTCGAATTGGTGAAAACAATCTAGCTGAAGGCATGGCCTCTGAGCAGCTATCAGACCTGCTAATTACAGCATCTTTCCAACACACTCTTCAACCCATTCCCCTGCTCATCTGAAAACACAGAATTGTATGATTGCATGGGTTGGAAGGGACCTTAAAATCAGTTTAGTTCCACCCTCCCTGCCATGTGCCATCATGTTTGGGGAGAAAAGTGAACTGAATCACGATTCTCAAACTATAACTTATCATTCGTTATCTGCAAAGAAAGCCAAATATATTCTGTGTTAATCTTAGAGAAGACAGTGGAAAAACGATTTCCTTTCTTCTCTTCATTTCTTTTTCCACTTCTGAAGACATCAGTAACTTGTGAATTAAAAAGCAAGGGGAGATGGCTTTGAGCAGGATTCAAATAAAGCTGTCATGGGGAGCATGTGGTGCTATTTAAGTTCCTTCTGAACTCCGCCTGCCTGTCTCTATCCTGTAGTCTTTTTGAGGCAGCTTTTGTTAAAGGTGAGTCATGCCAATCAATCCTGGCAAGTGGTCTTTTTAGTTCCAGGTGTTGACAACAGGTATTTGCTTTGGTCTCCTCTATCTTATATCACAAAGGGAGATGGCAAATTCAACATTCGTTGGCAGGGAGATGATAGATGACATTTGCTGGCTCAACATTCTGCATGGCACCATCCCCAAAGGTTTTTTGTGGTTTTTTTTTCAGCTCGTGTGCCTCTTGGTGAGGAGTAACTGCAGATTCAGAACTTGAATACTCACTATCCTATGCATAGTGCTCTTACCACCAGTATGACTGCTTCAAAGAAACACCGGGCTCCCTTTGTATTTTGTTGTAGGGGAGATTTTCACTCAGGCTTTTTGGATTTACCTCCGAGTTTTAATTAGTCGCACTCTATTTTTATCTTAATCATCCTTGCAGGAATTTGATGGTGAATTAAAAACAGATGCATCCCTTGAAGACATTTCCAAAAACTACAAGATGCTAAGAATGAATCTGCTTGCTAGTGTCTAGGATGGGGCCATTGGGGATTGGTATATATTTGTGTGCTTTTTATTAAATTATTTATTTGGAACCATGAAATTATCTTCGTGAAAGATCCTTTTGTTTGTCCTTTGTATGCTATTTGTGCATGCTAGGTGATCCTAGGTGAACCTCTGAGTTAAGCTTTTAGCAAGCAGAACAATGTTTAGAATGTGCCAGGTTTGGAGATGAGCTGCACGTATGTAGATTATATTTACTTATTCATTAACGTATTGTTTTTAGTTTGTTTGCTTGTTCTTCTTTTTTTCTTTCTTTTTTTCTTTTTTTTTTTAACGTTCCTGCTCCACGGGGGAAACACCATCAGTAATATGAACAGAATTCTTTGCCTCCTACATTGCAAAGCAGTTTTACTCAGGAAGCTTTATGAGCACATAGATAACCCATGAAGAGTGAGCCCAAAATGCCCTTGGAACCTGACTGTTCATGTAAACTTTTTAGAGAAAGTATTCCCAAAGGAAAAGGGGCAAGAAAGAAAAGAAAGTAGAGAACTAGTTGAAAATGAAAAAAAAATCGAGGATTGTTATAAATAATTCAATCCAAATAGAGTTATAATGCAAAAAAAGATTTTTTTTTTTAAAGTATTCCCTTAGACTCTGAAGATATTTTCTTTAGTTTCTTCAGAATTCTCAGTGCTGCTCTTTGTTCCCCTGAAGAATAAAATGCTTCTCTGCATGCTTGGATGGTGGACATGTCATTGCCACGTCCCGGTAAAGAATCTATCGAGTCTTGTGACTCCAAGAACAATGCTTCCAGTACAGGATGAAGGCACTGCCAGTGAAGCATGCAGAATGGCTGGTGGATGTAGACACAGACTGCTGCTGACCCTCAAGCCATGGCTGAGACCCATTGGGTCAATGTTAAAATTATGCCAGGGTCCATTCTATGTGTATGCCAGTACTTGACTATGTGCTTTAAATCTGTTTACTTTGTTAATCGAGAGACAGCCAAGGTATCAGTGTTGCCTTACAAAGCTCTTAGTACTGTATTGGTGTAGGGGAGCTGAACCTCTGGTTTCTTCTTCCTCTTCTTCCCCTCATATATATTACTGCTATGCATGAACATGCCCACAGCCTTTCCTAAGGAACCAGGCAGCTCCACAACTCTCTTGATATCTGTTGGTTTGCTAATGCAAAAGCAGGAGATGAAACGGACTTCAAAACAAGCTTGAACCTAGCAGGGGAGACACGGATGTGTTCCCCTCATAGCTTCACTAGTGAAGTGGCCTATTCTGGCCCTTTTCCCCGAGGACTGCATCGTGTTCTGCACAAACTCAGTTTCTCTGATCTGTAAATTTGGAAGAAAAAATTGCAAGCTAGGATCGCATCTTCCCACATTTACTACAATCAGTCAGCATTGCTGGCTATCAGATCTCTCCATTTTTAGCTTTCCCCATCATTACCTTAGACTTTACCGTAACGTCTTTTAACCTAGCTTTATCAAGTAGTTTGCAGTCTTTACGTACTTAGCCCAAAGAACAAAATTTCTGCTTCTTATCATTTTTAATACACAGTTAGTGCTCCTATGTTGACTATCTAGAGGGGGGAAGATCTCATTGAAATGGCGGCAAACACACCAAGAAGCTCCCTCTAAAATGGAAAACTGTTTTGACTTTTTGCATTTTATTCACAAAGAGAGGGCTTTTATCGGCGCCAGCTCAGCACCTTAGAGAGAAAAATGGTATCTTGAAAAAGGCTTTTAAACCCTGAGGTTGGCTGCCTTTTCTTTTTCGTTTTCTTTTTCTTTTTCTTTTTTTTTTTCCCTTAGACTTTGTAAACACTCTTTTTTTTTTTCTTTTTTTTCCCTCTGCCAATGTAATGAATATCATTGTGGGAACTTCCATCTATTTTACAAGCAATAGGGTCTAAATAGGACAAATAATAAAAATAAAATAGCTTTTTAAAAAATATCTACCCTTTTTAATGTGGAACTTATCCAGTTAGGGAATAAATGCAGAATACAAAGATGTAATTTTTTTTCTCAAATGAGATCTGTATCCTGGCAATAAGGGCACTTTAAAAGCTTTCTATTGTGGCTGTGCTCATAGGGGAGAAGGAGCTAATCAATGTATTTTCAGCTCTCTTTTTAGGACTTATCCTTGCATTCTCTCTTTTTTTTCTTTTCCCTTCGTGTTAAAGGTGAACGACATAATTGTTTTGAAAGGAGGAAGTCAAACATCAGTTACATCGCCAAACTTTAGCAAGGAAAATCAATCTGGCACGGATCCGAGTTCAGGATTCAATTTACTACCTGCAGTAGCTATGAAATACCTCTACAGTATTATAAGAATGGAATACTTGGCAACCTGCAGGCACAGAAACCCCTCCATCCTGCAAACCAGAAGACAGGGCAGCAATTTTATTTGCAGTACTTCTTAGAGCAGACATATCAGGTGCATATACAGTCTGTTGGCTTAAGGTTTCTCTTGGCAGACAAATAACAGAAAGATAGCTCCTTTCTTGCCAGCGGTGGCCCCACGCAATGAAATTCATCTCTCCAACTTGGTCTCCAGTGTGGATGCTGATGTGTTAGTCAGTCAGAAAGAAGTTAATCCAACTCAAGATTTTATTTCCTGCTTTTTTTCTGTCATATCTTATACATATCATTATATATAATGCTTTCAATCTGTGCTGTACACTCTTTATTACGTCATGAGTGGCTATGAATAGCAAGTCTGATAGAAAATCATAAATACCTGGTCTAAGAAGTATTTTATGGTGCTGATTACACTATTGCTGACTGTTCTCTCAAAGACCAGTGCTGCTTAGGAGTGTTTGCAGTACAAATATCAGGATGTATTGAACTTATACAAAAGGAAATGCTTGAGAACAAAAATCAACTAATGCACAGACAAGTCAGAAATGTTGGGGTGATTTATGCTTTCTTAGATTTTTTTTAATCTCTATATATCCTTATAAAGAAAGCTTCTTGTTTTGTTAAGATATGCAGGACTGTAAAATACTACAAGTAATGAATTAGGAAGTTTTCGGTTAGATAAAAATTCATGAGTTCTTTGCAAATGAGCTTTTGCTAATAATTCTGCTTGAAGACACCTCACTTCAGAAAAGCAATGACAGCAAGCTGGATCTCCATTATTGGGCAAAACACCCATGTTCACACCTGGATGGGAGCCAGCTGAGCAAAATTTGGGCTGAAGGCCTTTGTGGAGCTGGGTGGCGGAGCTCATGTGCTCAGAGGAAAGCGTGATTCAGCAAAGCTCTGATGAGAAATGGCAAAATCAACTTAAAAAAGCTGAAGGCAGCTTAGCCCTGCTGACCTGCAGGCAGATACAGGTGTAATTCCTGATCCCAGTGCTGTCACATGTGGGGCAATTCAAGGATGGAGCAGCGCTTTTCCTGCTCCCGTCTCTTTAAGGTTGCTATAACATTACTTTAACATAATTTTGATACTGATTTCATTACAGCGTTTAAAGGAAGATCAATGTAAATGTATGATATCAGCTACCTCATATAAAAGTCTTTTATATAAGCAGGTGGTTTTGGACCTTGCCTCCAGCTATACCTTTTGATCATTTAGAAGGCTACTGATGTACCCCAGGCAACTTACGTAAAACAGTTATTTGTACTCATTTAATGCTATACCTTTAAACACCCCTTTAATCTGTTTGCAGCTGCAAAAGGCTCACAGTATGGAAATGGTTTAAAGGAGTAGGTTTAACTTCCACACTGAGGCTTTCTGGATTGAACAGCTCTCCCTCCTTCTGCAATGACTATGAGCGTGTATGCATCCAACCACACACCGTCCTCTGTCAGTCTGAGGAAATCTGTGAGCTGAAGCTTCTCTGCCAGAAGAAGCATTCCTGCATGGAAGAGCTGCTGGATTCTGGATATCTATTCAAGTCAGTGCACTTCAGCACTTCAGAGAATTCAGAAAACCCATTCACGTCTCTAAAATAGAATGTGATGGACTTCCTCCTGTTACTGTGGATGAGTTTCATCCGTTATAAAAAAAATCTGTTATAAAAAAAATACGAAAGAGTTATTAACACGGCCAAAACTGAAAACAGAACCCAGACTTCTTGCCTCCCTAAACTTATGGCAGGGGTGAGTTTGGCCCACAGCTTGCAAGTCACTGAAAGAAGAGTGTACAGTGACTTCATTTGGCATTAATTCATGTGCTCCAACGAGTATTTTCATGCTTCCTGTCTTCATTGCTCAGGTCAAAGCAGCAAACAGTGAAGTCCAGGTGAAATGGAAGAGGGCCTCATGAGGCGTAGTATCATAATGCTCAGGTATGCTGTGCGCTCCGTGCTGGGATCAGCAATAAGTGTGCATAGCAAATGCCTTTTATTAATACAGTTAATTGTTTCCAGAAGGTTCTGCTATTTTATTCTGTCAAACCAGCCGTAGAAAGGCAATTAGAGATCAGTTAACGCGTTCACTGTTCTTATTGTTTTTTGATAGCAACAATCTTAAAACAATAAAAGCCTTCCTTCTCCTTAATGATATTCTAGGGAGCCAGGTGTTCTGCATGTTAGAACAGAATTACTGCCTTTTATGAATGAAAGCTTTGTATAACACTGCAGTATCAGAAGGTGGAAGAGATGCAGCACAGTATTTACATACTCACAGACATAGATTTTCCTCCTTGGATTCGTGGAAACTATCCACCTATCTATGCACACAGATATATTTAGGTATACTTACCTGTATACGCAAATGCATGCTTTGTTAAATGGCACAGAGATAGCAACTGTCTTGTCATAGGGGTAAAGGGAAATACATCAAGCTATGCCAGGGGTGGTTCCAATTGGATATTAGGAAACTTCTTCACTGAAAGAGTGGTGATGCGCTGGCAGAGCCTGCCCAGGGAGGTGGTGAACTCACCATAGCTGGATACGTTCAAGAAACATTTAGGTGTTGTACTAAGAGACATGGTTTAGTGGGGAAATGGTGCTGGTAGGTGGATGGTTGGATTGGATAATCTATGTGGTCTTTTCCAACCTTGGTGATTCTATGATTCTAATTTATAAGTGAACCCATTTCTGTACCTTGTGATGTAGTATCACTGGATACCAAAACCAAGCTCAGATACCTACGACTAAGCTATCTGTGGTGCTTCTTTTCTTAAATTTGTCAGCACTGACTATAAAAGAAGTGTGGTATGGTTTTATCTGCACGTGTTCTCTTTGTACTCCCTTAACACGATGCAAAATGAATCTTATTCCTTTTATCCCACATAGCAAAACTGAGGATAGAAAAAGTCTTCCACAACTACCACATACACTTTTTATTACTGTAAAATGAATATCAGAAAACTATTTTTATCAGTATACCATACCATTTCCTGAAACCAGATGAAATTCACTTTTTTTCCTGATTCTCCTGTTTGAAGGTCATTATTTGTGAAGATTGAAAAATGTTGACCTCCCTAAACTTATAACAGCTCCCTTCTACCAATTGAACAAGCTTTGACTAGAAAAGAAGCTAGATTTTATGTTTCATAATATTTTTCATTTATTTACATGCAATCATTTTCCTTCATAATCCACAACCATGCAACAAAAGTTTTCATCAGAATCAGAGACAAGATCAAGAATACCAAGTGATTTAGAAGTATATAAGTATAAAATGCTGTCTCATTGAAGACAAAATATGAACTGCAATAATCAAACCAAGCAAGAACTAGAAAATAAATTAAAATCATAGAAAAGAATTAATATGAAATTAGGCAAAAAGTATGAATTATTAGACAAAAAAAATGAATGGTGAGAAGATGAACACAAAGGTAAGAACATTAACTATCATTATGTAGGTTCAGTGCATTCTTCTTGGTCAGGTGTACAAAACAGCCTTCCGATTGGATTTTCTTTCTGTAGCATCCTCATTATTTGTCAAAAATTAATCCAAACCTGATTTACCACGTTTGCACATTGAATTTGTCAGAGAATTTTGCCAACTCTAACAGGAGGGACAGAATTTTATTGGTAAAATTTTTGTTCTTCATGCTTAATCCGGGGTTTGAATTTTCACAATGTTTTGGTTCCTAATAACATTTAAATCTTACAAATGCATATATCACATCATGAATAACCACCCTTCTATGTAAAATACATTTATTTATACATTTATTATTGCCCGATGTTCATGGAAAGTACAGCAATGCCTTTGTTCAGGGCCATGATTTAGCAGAGTTTTGTTAGAGTTAGGGTAGTATGGTTAGGTTGCAGTTGGACTTGATGATCTTAAAGGTCTTTTCCAACACGAGCAATTCTATGATTCCATGATTTACATTTATAAGGATATGCACATGTAGACATATAAAGCATGGCACGACTAAGAAATCATTGTGAAAGCCTCTCTGTATTCCCATTTCTGCTTCTGACAATCTATGAGGGACTACAAGAATTATTGCACTGGTAATTCTTTCATCTATCTTCCCCTGTGTGATTTTGACCTAGACAGATTCTCTTTCACCCAAGATATTCCTTCTTGTTTCTTTGCTGTTGCATTAAATAAATCACTATCCCATCACCTTTAACTGTATTCTTTTTGATTTTGAACAGCTCACTCCTGTCAGTTCCCATCTTCCAATTTCACCATGTTCCTGTCACGTTGCAATACTCAGATTCACAACCTGCACCAGTAATTCTTATTCCTTCCCTAGAGAAGAAGGTCAGTGTTTTGACTTATCCACAAAATCTCGGTGTTTTTGTCCAGCTTTCTGGGCATTTTCTAAATGATCTTTCACAGCTCAAGCTTTTTGCTTGTAGGGTTAAGGAGGAGTGTCTATGTGTCATCCATTGGTATTACCAGCTGACCAGAGTATTTTTTTCTTATAAGCTTGTCTTGTAAACTGTGCAAGTAAATCTTGCCTGTTGTCCATGGAAAGTATAGCAATGCCTTTGTCATGGAAAGGATTATTCAACAGCAGTTCCTTATGATTCATGCCAGAGCTTTCCAAGAACCTGAATCCTGGCAAGCAGCAATTAACATCACATAGCTCCTCCAAAATTATTTAAAGTTTAGGTTTTTAAGCCTTCTCATTAGTAAGACAACAGACCAAGCTGAGAGCTGACCTATGCCCACGTTTTTCTCTTATGGAATGCCAAACTCAAAACACTTTTCTTGCAGTGCTGCTCAGGAGTGCTGTTAAACATTATCATTTTGCTCTCACTAAAATCCCATCTCTCATGAAGTCATAACAATGTATTACAACTATTTCACCGAGTACAAGGGAACCCAATAAATGTGAGGTTAAAATCATGACTAAGTAAAAAAATCCGAATTATTATAAATTGACAGGAAAAAATCATCTTTATTACAGAATCATGCCATCATTAATGTTGGAAAAGGCTACTATGATGATTTTGTTCAACTATCAACCCATCCCGCCATGCCTACTAAACCTTTCCCTTTCATCACCTATGCTGGTGACACAGAATGGCAACCCTTCTTCACTATTACAAATACTACCAGCTCACTGAAGTCTGACTATGGTACAAAGTAATGCTGACACTTGGGGAAGTGAATCAAACAGCTACAAATTGCATGACCTTACAAACTAGGCTGGTCTTTGTGTTGAAGTGCCACATTGTGAGGCACAGTCACACCTTTTCTAATGACCTCTGAAGGATAACAATGATTTCTCTTTCTTTCCAATACAAAGAATGGGCATAAAAATGTCAAACTCCTGAACTGTAATACTGAATCTATCAATAAATTGGCAATTGCAGTTGAATATATTGAGTTCAGATCCTTAAAAAGACAAAACAAGCAAAAAAAAATATATATATATATTGACACAAGGCTAATTATTACAATCTTAAATGAAAACTATTATAAATAATATGTACATTAGATAGAACTCTGGGAATTTTTTTGTTTTTATTAATAGATCTGTGAAAAAAAAAAAAAAAGAAATCTCTAATGTTGACCGACACAGTGAAGACAGAAGAAATGTAAATTTACAAGCCAGTAATCAGATGCCACCTTCTGGTTTGTAGAGAGAAAATGAAAATCAATAGCCCTATATAAATAAACCAGTCAAATTGTATAATAGATCTGGTTGATCCATACATGAAAAATGTGAGATGAACTTGGTTATTTTCTGTTTGCCATTTCTTAGTCACATAAGCCCAGTATGCAGACAGTGACGGGAAAAGAAGGGCTTTAAAAAGTCAAAGAGATAAAGAGAAGGAGAAGGCAGAGCAAAGAAGGGACAGCTTTGTTCCTAAAAGGGTATAAAGGCTATCCATAACCCATAAGAGATGCCACATCACATCAGGTCTCACCTGAGTCCCAGGAGCCACTGAAATGATGCTTAGAGCTTCTCAGAGCATTTCTTAACCTGGCTTTTACCTGGGAATCTGATTCAGCTTCAGGAAAGGAAATATATATCAGAACATTATGGTCCCTCAAAATCAAACCTAGTCCTAAAAGTGGCTACGCAAATACAGACAAAGAGAAAAAAAAAATCATCCACACAAACACATTTTTCAATATCTCTACTTTAGGATTTCATATCATGACAGAAATTTGACAAACTTTGAACAAACCTCTGTATGTATAACACAACATTTTAAGCATTTAAAAATAAGTATGATAATCTCAGTGTAAACACTTACAAATGCTGATTTGACTCCTGTTTAAGAAGACAGTGGTGAAAAAAAGATTTTAAAGTAACAATGTTATAAACGGTGTAACTTCAAGACTTAAAAAGGTATAAAAAAGTAAATTATTCCTTCCATAAATTTGAACTACCAAATATCTCTTCTTCCATAGGCAGAAATAGAACAGGGAACTGTTAAAACATTTTTGAAGGAAAGCTTTTTAAATTACACAATATAAAATATAGTTCAATGGATTTTCTAATTCTATGAGAATTACCACTGACTCTGGTAGGGAATATAGCAACAATCATCATTGTCTTGGCTATCAAGATTAACTACACAGCGAAACAGGAAAGTTGAACAGGAAACATAATTATTTCCCTGATCAGAGCTTAAATACATTTCAGAATTTAAAATGACAAATGAAGAACTATTTATCATTTTTCCAAAGGTAAAAGACATTCTTCCTTTCATAGTATGGAAAGATTTTTGCCTGATTACCACTTCTTCCAGCTTACAAGAAACATTTTTCACTGCAATTCTACAGTTGGTTCATTGGAGTCGCCTGAAATTGCTCAAAGTGCAGCTTTTGGTGTTGATTCAAACATCTGGAGGTACGAGTAGGAAAGGGGGAAATTTAACTAATGAGAACAATTCTACGTTATTGAATTTGGGTGTTTTCATCTGAATCCCCACACCCATATAAAACCACACTGGACACATCACAAATGAAGTTTCAGTTGCTGTCTTGTAAGATTTTATTTCTTTGCCATGGAAATGAATACGTAATATGAGAATCTATCTATCTAATTAAATAAATGAGTCATATTATAGTGTGTCCTCTGGGTTACCAGTAAATACCAAAGACTAAATCGGCTTTCATTTTGTGTTCTGCTAAGCCTAAAAAATTAAGATCAGAATTGTTTTTCCTATTTGGAAAACTAAAGTTGTTGGGGAAGACCATGCCAACTGGTGGCTGAAAACAGGGATTTGTATTTTTAAATCAGGATTAAAAATGGAATTTTAAAGCATGGTGGTTTATTTCAAACTACTACAAGCTTTAACTAACCAAAACACATGCTTCATTCTAAATCGAGTTCAATCAATCCAACTGAGAAATGTCCACAGTATAAGAACAGAAATGTCTATATTTTTTTCCCACAAGAGAAAAATTCCTGTGACATTAAAAGCTGTTGGTGATTAAAATCCTTTGCAAAATTGTCAGTAGTATTCCAAACACGTAGTGGCAGACTATGGCATATATATATATATATATATGTATGTGTGTGTGTATATATATATATATATACACACACACATTTATACATATACAGTCTCTCTCCTCCTCAAAAAGATTGCTTTGTCCTATGTCAGCATCCTTATCTTGTTCTGTGTCCTAGTTGCAGCTTAGGCTGACATTTATGGGTTTTCTCAGTATAAGTTTTCAGTAGAAATGCTACCTTAACTGAAGTGAAAGAGTATTTATTTCAAATCTCAGGGTTCCTAATTCAAAACAATCTAGTGTAAATTCCTTAAAAGAGCTTATTTAATATTAGTTGACAGATAACTAATAGGTTGCAAAGGGAATGCGTAAAGCCTGAAGACCTGTAAGATTACTAAGATGTGCCTTAGTATTTATCCATCTGTATCCCTTCATGAGCTGGTACGTGTTCAAAGGTGTTTGTGCTATATTCAGACCCAGAGAAAGTGTACAGGTTTGATGCATGGTTGAGTGTGTTGTCTGTCTGTCCTAACTAAATTCAGGAGACGTTATTTTGTTCCCAAGTGAAAATTAGATGCTCAGTTGGTGGTTTTGAAATGGTTTAAATTGACTTAGTTCATGGTTCAGAAATTCAAGAGCCAAAATATGGACTGCTTTGATCATATTTTAGTGGTGTGGCTCAGTGGATAGGTATCTCAAATGCATCTTAAGAAATTTCACAGCCTGAATATTAAGCTCAGTAATTAAACATATGATGATGAAGAGAAGACAGGAAACTGTTGGACAGGGTCTGGAGGAGAGCCACAAAGATGATCAGAGGGCTGAAGCACCTCTGCTACGAAGACAACCTGAGGGAGCTGGGAGTGTTCAGCCTGGAGAAAAGAAGGCTGAGTGGTGACCTCAGTCCAGCCTTCCAGTACCTAAAGAGAACCTACAAGCAGGAGGGAAATCCACTCTTTGAAAGGGTAGATAACAGCAGGACAAGGGGAAATGGTCTGAAGTTGAAGGAAGGAAGACTGAGGTTTGGTCAGGGAGAAGTTCTTTGCTATGAGAGTGGTGAGGTGCTGGAACAGCTGCCCAGAGAGGCTGTGGATGCCCCATCCATCCCTGGGATGTTCAAGCTGCTACTCTTGTAAGAATTTCTTCTTCAAAATTACTGCAATTCATGAACTGTTCTCAGTGAGTTTGTCTGTGACTAGACTACATGGGACAGGAAATGTTTTTCATGGTTTCATGTAGCTAGACTGTGACAGTTGACCATAAATTCAAAGAAAAGGTCTTTCAGCTGTTCAGGTTGCTGTTAATTCAACATTTTCTGTCTCATTACTATGTGTTTTCTGGATTTTTCACATTGCAAGTTTGCATTAGTTTTTTTTTTTTTTTTTTTTTAATTGCTATGTGCAAGCATCCTCATTATCTTTTGACTTCATAGCCAACACATGATAGGAATATTTTGATTTATTTCTCAGAAGATTGTGGTTGTCAAGAACAAATGTCACCTGGCCATGTCACCATCCTTCTCGAAGTCCAATATCCTGAGTAATTAAAATAAATCTATCCTAAATTTAGTTAGTGATGGTCAGATTTCTTGTAGGTATCCTAAGCTTCTAAACATCATGCCAGTTTGAGCAGATGTCCATTTATGTATTTCTTGTCTCATTCCTAGAACATGCACCTAAGATTAGAAGATCCCTTCTGAAATTCTAACATCATGCTCCACCCTCATTTGCTCTGTTAATGGCTGTGACACAGGACTTCAAATGTTTTCCCAATGAATGACATTGTGGGTAATATTACCCCTGTCTGCAGAGTATTTATCTAACTGGAAAACTTTCTCTCTTCCTGAGATTCAGTTTTAGAAAGAGTCTGCACTACTGTAACTGCACTAGAGTTTGTTATGCTCAAGAAGGCTGTCTCCATCCAAGGAACACTTTGTTTTGTGAGCATGTGCTAGGTGAAATCTTCAGCATGTGACCTGAAACAGTGATATCTGATTAGATTGTAAGGAAAACTAAGCCAAAAAACCCCCAAATAAAATCAGTGAGAGTGCTGCAACAACATCCATTCATCCCACGTATGAACTCCAGACATTTATCTCAAATTTTGCCATTCTTTTCTCTCCCTTCACCCCATCTATGGATACAACAAATAGATTATTACTCAATCTTCATGTTAGCTATAACTGAAGGGTGATACATATCAATAACTTAATGTTCTAATGGCCCTAGCATTAAGTTAATAGATTCCTGAGGTACTTTTGTAAGACTATCTGAAACAATCTTAAAACATTAAGTACAGGTAAAATAGAACAAAAGAACTGGAAATACTCCATCCAGGAATTAATAGAAGTTACCTTGAAAAATGTACACACAGAATAAGCAAGTATAAACAGAACTTCAGGGTTTGGAAGGGACCTCAAGAGATCATCTACTCCAACCTCCCTGCTGAAGCAGTTCCCTACAATATGTTGCACAGGTTGGGGTCCTGATAGATCTTGAACTTCTTCATAGAAGGAGACTCCTCCACCTCTCTGGGCATCCTGTGCCAGTGTACAGAGAACAAGTTACGGTGGAAGAATATATCAAATCCTATGAAGGAAAGAAAATTCATTTTCCGGTTTGAAACACAAATTCCTGAGGAAAAAAAGATATTTTCAATGAAATCCTATACAAATTTTTCATAAGGATCTGAAATATCTGAAATATTAAGCATGAGTTTAGAAATAAGTGCAAGCTCTGAAATCAACTCATAAAAACTCTGGCAATGCACTACAATCTTTGTTTGAGCAGGATTAGTTTCTTAGTGCTAGAAAGAATAGGACTGTCTTGATATGAAAATGACTTCCAGCAGTGGATATACCCAGTGTGGTAAAAATATTACAGAAGAAATTTCCAGTCAAAGCTATATTCACCTTCTGTGGTGAGCGAGCACCTGACAGCTCCCATTATGCAGAGTGGACAATAGGCTTAACAGAGAAGAGGGGAAAAATGAAAGATGGGAAGAGAATAAAGATCATCTTTTCTAGTGCTCTGGCAAAGATCCTTGAAAAATATGCTTTAAGGAATCCAGAGAGCTTTGATCTGAGCAAGTCGGTTGTGGCGAGACCTTTACTGCATGCATAGAGTATACAACATTCAGTTTGGATAGTGCTTTACCTGATAAATTCTGATTACATTCTCATTTGACTCCCTTAAACTGTTACTAAATGTTCTTTAACACCCAGTGAACTAAACACATTGAGAAGAACTTAGTTTGAAAGCTATTATCGTATTCATTTCTTTTACACTTCTGAGAACATTGCTTATGGCACCTTACGAATTCCTGTGAATTCCCTTTTTAGTACCTTAGATAGAGGGTGTGAAAGAGAATATGATCAAAATTAATGCTGAAACATCTCCATAGGCAAAAAACTGCCTGGAAAATCAGGCCTTCAGGAGAATTCACTGCTCAGCTCTGGCTTTACATTCACAGGCGAGTGTATTTTAAGTGTTTTATATGGAAAGCGACATAGATATGAGCACTTGGCTTAGCAGCGAATCAGGAAATCCTGCTGTTCCCCCACTTTGCACAGATTAATGAAACAGCAGAGAAAAGATGATACACAATGTGTAAACAGGGAAGACTCTCTTTTTCAAAGAAATCGCTCTCCTGTTAACAATAGCCCTCAAGACCTGCACACAGAGCCCTTGTGGTTGTATGCTAATGATCAGATAGTGTCTTATAAATAAATTATAACAGTTGGAGTGGAATTTGTTTGCAAATTCTGGATCAAAACCCTTACTCCTTATGTATGCTACAAAGCCCTGACTTGGTGGTGAAGCCAAGTACCAGCAAAAGTAGTTCTGTTGAGAGGAATATCACCAGGTGGTTGGTTCCTGGAAACAGAGCTATCTGGGGTATGGATGGGTGTTCATGTATATTTCCTTTGTTATAATTTAACAAACCCCAATATACGAACAGTGACAACAGAGACAACAGAGAGCAAGCCCTCCCCATCCTCTGCAGAAAATTGCTGCCTCTGTGAAGTTTTCATGGACCATCAGTAAAGAGATAAGCAAAATTAACAGACTTTTTTTTCTTTTGCAAAATCCGGGTTCTCAAACACAACAAATCATCCTTTATAATGAATAATTTTAGATAGCCAGTAGGAGATGGTATTGTGCAGAGAAGATGCTGTTTCAATCACCCTACATGTGGATGAGGTTTAGGGCTTGCCGGCTAAGATCTCCTTGCAGTTGACTTGGAGGTCTCTTCATATATGATCTTCTCTGATGAGTGAAGAGTTCAACCAAGAGGAAGTATGGTATCGTGGTGGCTCTGAGAACAGTTAAATGAAAGCATTTGAGACTTGGAGATTAGCGTATGTAGAAATTGGATCAAATATGTTTTATCTAACTTTTGTCATGAGCAATGCAGGTAGCTATAACCACGTGGTCTAAATTCCCTATAAAAGAAAAAGGAAAGAGGAAATTGAAAGAAAAGGGCACACTTAAGAATCAGGGCATCTCATTACAAATAACTGTCTCAGAGAGATCAGAAATTACTCTTCGTAAGCCCATTGCTCTCTGATGGCTTTGCAGAGACCAGCTCTGCAGACACTTCAAGTTGGTCAAGAAATGTCCCATCAGTGATGTTTATGTCAGATGTGACCTGGTGTGACCACTTATCATCTCTCCTGGGTTCCTGCTCTGATCTTATACATAGAAACATGGATATTTACTCCTTCTTTAAGACAACGCTGACAAGCTGAGAGTTAACGATAGAAGGGAGAAGCATTGTTTCCTTTTGCTGTCCCTGCAAATGGCATTAATCTGGTATTTCCTAGGCTTAGAGAGAGAGAAACAACGCTGGATTCCTAAAAAACGGCATTTGCAAACAGTTCACCCAGCTTTCATGAGCACTTGGTGTGTGTGTGTTTTTCTCTCCCAATCCTGTTGATTGCACAGTATTTTAGTCAGATGAAAGGAAGAGCAAGCAAAGAGAGTTTTTTCGAACACTTTGATGTCACTAATGTTCTGTCAACCGGCTTATTAAACCATACACTCTTAGTACTCTAAGCAAAAGCTTGAGTGCTTTACAAGGTGTCTAAAAATATACTCTGATCCTTAAAAGTATGATCATACTTATCGGACAAGACACTAAATAAAAGATGATGCTCAAGACCTCTTTTATATTTTATTCACCCCTCCATATAAGTTTAATCAGTGCAGCAGAATTTTCCATTCAGTCACAGTCGGTTAGGAAATTCTAGCAGAGTCTGGAGGTGAGGCTTTTACACTGTGTATTTTAAAAGCAGTTTAAACAACACCATCCAGCTAATTTCCAGCATGGACCAAACTGGAATGAAAATGACACTGAGGGAAGAAATTGCTTGCAGCATTATTTTGTTGCGACGGAATACAACAATCCCACACAGGAACGAGGAGATCGCTGTTGACTGTTGAACTCATGAGTCTTGTGCACAGTGCAAAGAGGATAAATATCTGCATTGAATTAAAACATCAACCTGACCTGTTGCTGTGCTGGCTCTGACTTCTTCCTTGCTTTGCAAATAAAGGTTTTGCGCTGCTTCCACTGTCTCCAAGCTGTCCATTGAAATATGAATGATTATTTGGTGCCCTAAAAAATGTTTCTGAACTTATTACTATTTCCTGGGACCCAAACAGCGTGAATGCAGCAGAATTCCCTCAAATTTTGCTTATCATCTCTTAAAATACTTTGCCAAAATTTATGGAAGATTTTATACTGTGGCTTTGCTGACAAGAACAGTGAATCTCTTATCTACAGTGGGGCTGGGATGCTCTACTATGCTAGGTAGATTTTCCACCTGACCAGCAAATGTTTCCTTAGTAATTGCTTATTACTGTGTCTCAGATATATTTTTTTCCCTTTTGCTGCTGAGCAGTATTCCAAATAAAAGTGGGTCACAGGAGTAATGAGAGGTAGCTTCAGAAGATGAGCAGCTCTTGCACTTTCCCTGCTTTCTGTTTGGTAGTTTAAGCCTCTGTAGAGCTTTTAATCCCAGATCTCTGAATGGGATTCAACAGGCTTAGCAACAAAACATAAAAGCTTACCAAAAGCATCCCGGAAAGGACTGAATTCTGTCTGCTTTTTCGTAGATGATTGCTAATTTATCTGACTTACCTATCTATCATTTTTAATTACTTTTCCTGCATTTTGGAGACCACATACCATTTCTTTCCGTTTGGAAAAAAAAAAAAAAAAGAAAGAAAGAAAGAAAAAAAAAATCTAGTTTGATAACTCATGGAGTCTTACTGAATGGGGAATCTGCATTTCTGCTTCCAAAGGCAGCCTGCAGGTCAGGAGATGAAAACTCTGAGGTCAAAATGTTGTCAGTAATGAGATCCCAGGCATTTCAAAAGTTCACATAGCTCTTTGTACAATGCAGGAGAATCCCTCTGTTTCCTCTGGTGCTGCTTCATGCTAATTTGCAAGCAGCAAAATGGCATGAAACATTTCAAATGAAACAGAAGTTCATCTCGGATCCTAATTTATGGCTTCTGCGGAGTGCTGGAGTTGAAGTTGTTGAATTCTTATGAGTGTTAAAAAGACAGTGTAGGCTGATGGATTTCATGATGATGAAACAAAAAGTGAATTAATTGTGAATGTAGCAGCTATATATGTTGCATGAAGCTAGGCACCTGTTACTATTTGCCGTTTCATATTTTTGATAAATACTCCCATGACAAGAGGTGTAATAAATTAATTTGTTTGACTAAGGACTATTTTTCTTTTTCAAACTACATCAGACAGTGGTAGGCTCAAGTTAAAAGCCATGAGGGTCTGATTTCAGGATTAACTCAGATGTGCTATTCCTGTTTTGTAACAGGACGATGCGAATGTGCTCACTGTACACAAAGAGCTCTTCATACCCTGCCATCCTGAATTCATAGAATCATAGAATGGCCTGGGTTGAAAAGGATCACAGTGCTCATCCAGTTCCATCCCCTGCTATGTGCAGGGTTGCCAACCACCAGACCAGGCTGCTCAGAGCCACATCCAGCCTGGCCTTGAATGCCTCCAGCTGTGTTCTCACATAAAATTTGTCTTCAAGAGTCCAAGAGACTCGTGGATCAAAATAGAATGACCGTCTTGAACCCCTTATGGCAACATACTTTATTTGAGATTCTAAAATGTACACAGCTAGAAAAACATTTCATTACAGACAATAAAATCTATAGCATACAAGGAGACAAGTGCTAGGTAAAGGTTAACAAAAGATAGCGAAAACAAAGGAACTTTTCAATATTTGAGGAGTTTTCTCCTAAGCCTAATAATTAGAGGCTGGTCTATGATCTAAAGTATGAGAACCATTTCAATATTCATTTTAATTTTTTTTTTCTTTATTTTATGGCCTGTATCTCATGAGAGTATATATTTCCCTTTTTAACACAATCACAGTCCTGTTTTATGCAGCATCTGTAGCCCCAGACCCAAGAGATTCAGAGAAGCTTGGATCCGTTCTGCGCTGAACCCGAACTCTGAACCTTTTGAGTTTTGTCTGTCATTGATGTTTGCATCCTGCTGGAAGTGTAGACAAATTGGACTTCCAATCCTCCTGAAACAACTCAGAGATGCAAGGTTTGTTGTTTTTTTTTTTCTTCCCTTCTTTGCAGTCCTTTAAACAAACCCAGCAGGGTATATATGTTGTAGATTGAGGATTAAGTTATAATTACAATCAATATTTTTGCCATGCCCACTTCGTCAAATAATATATATTTCAGTCAGTGCACTTTGGGGATTTATCTCTGCAAGGCCTGTTTCTGCCCAAATCAGTGTGTCTTTCCCTTTGATATTCCCACAGTGTTCACATATACCCTCAAACACACACAGCCCTGGGTAATATGTCTCCAATGCGATGAAATCAATGGGAACACAGCCTTTTTTGCCTGACAGTATTGTCAGGGTGTATTATCTGGTTTAGGCTGTGGCTTCAGTTCATAGCAGTCGTCAGTTAAATTTCCCTTTCTGAAGCTGAGCAAAGTGTGGTAATGTCACAGCCACAGGCGACTGCCGCTCACAGGACGGTTTACCGGTGGAGCTTAGCCTCCTGGCTTGTCACACTGTATATATCTCAGGGTCTTCTTTTCCTTCCTACTCAGAGGTTTCCAAGAATGTTGCCTGAAGCAGTCATGGGATGCAAAAAAAGAGAGATTTTTGTTCTGCACTTAGCAACATTACCACACTTCACACTCAGTTTCTGATAAGGGGAAATTTAACTGACTGCTCTGAACTAGATATACCAGATAATACACTCTGACAGTACTGTGGATAAAGGCTGGCAAACCTACTAATTTATATTTCATTATCTCTGCACTTGGCTTAATCTGTTATCTCTTACTAAATGTTAGAAAGCTCATAAAGAGAGCTGCACAGAGCAGCACAAATTGGAACCGCAGACGCTTCGGAACACAGGGTTGCTTTTGTGCCAGAGGGTAGATGGGGCATTTTGGCTACCCAACCATCCCAAAAGTCAAAGAGCAACAACAGTGCACTGCCTATTATAAAACATGGTCTGTATCCCCACATAACCACCTCTCTGCCAATGCAGAGTGTTTTAGTTCTTATCCAAGTCTCTGGGAGGGCATTCGTTCCATCTGTAGGTGTTCAAGATAGAGGTTCATCAGGATAGCTATGGCTGTCAACACAGCCCACAGCTCCAGCTATTTCAGAAGAGGGTGATACACACAGATCTAAAACATGCCCTTATTTTCCATCCTCCAAGGAATGGTAATAGGCGTCATTCAAGGTGATGATCAAGTTTTAATCTCCTCGAACCTGGAATGCAAATTTCAACATCTTGAACAGTCTAACCTGTTCGTTGTCTTAATCAGTTGGTTTCTGCCAGCACCTTAGCCCTGGTAGCACAATGAGCGAGAATAAATTGAAAATCACAGAATAAGAGAATCACAGAATTATAGGGGTTGGAAATGACTTCTAGAGACCATGGAATCCAGCCCCTCAATGGTCTCTGAAGTAGTACTTGAAGAACATTCGGTAGTTGTTTTAACGGACTACCTGCAGGCATGAAACCATGCCAGGAAAAAATAGCATAGTTTTCTTTTTTGCTACAAATGCGAATGCACTTTATGAGAGACATTTAATTACTACTTTGCAATCCCAATATCTTTATTCTCAATGATTTATAGTGAAATGATGTTCACTGAAAACCAGGAGAGCCACATTATCTCCGTAATTGACATAAGTGCACCAAGAAAATTCATACAACCAAGATGCTTCCTTCTGCCCTGAGAATAGCGTATTCGATTGCTTCACAGTCAAGAGTTCCCACTTGCCTTTTGCTCGCTGACAAATGCATTATAGAGATCAAGTCCCACTCTTGACCTAGCTCCATACCTTCAGGCACAGAAAAGATGTGAACACGTTTCGAGTATCCTGATGAGTGCCCTTACCAATGGGAAACTAGTTGAAAGGAGACTTTATCCTCCTGACTGACATTAGCTCACAGATTTAGGTCACTTTTCTCTCAGTCCTATTAATCTTACCTTAAAAAAAGACATTTCCCCAAACTAGCTGCTGTTTAGAAAAGTCATCGTGCATGTCATCGTGCATTCACAGGTAGTGGGGTTGAAGTTCTGAAGTCGCCATCAACAAGCCACAAAAAAGGCAGGGATGCTGAGAGTCATTTCAATACTTCAGAGTTCATTCTTAGCTCAAGCTTCCTGAGGTAGCTGAAGAGATTGTTAAGACATACTCTTCCAGTTAGGATTTTAAATAACTGTAAATTATCAAATTAATTCCACTTTATAACAAAGGATTGATTTTGATTAATTTTCTGTTATTAGACTTTTGAAAGACATTTCCAAAGTATTCAAACATGTATAAAAAGACTTTATTTATAATATTTTTTTTCTATCAGCCAAATGTTTGAAGTGTAAAATAAATAAGTAAAGGGAAAGGTAAAATCAAAATGAGAACTCAAATAAACAAAAATGAAGTAGGTTGATTTACTCAATGTTTAAGTTAGAACTCTCAGTTTTGTGATTTAAAAAAATATATCTAATTTCTCTTGGTCCTGAACTCAAGAGTTCTTGTGAATCTGAACCAATGTCTCTTTTAGTTGTAAAAATTGAAGCTGTAAAACACAACAAGTTGACAAATTGATGGAAAATCATATAAATTAGCATAATCTACCTTTCCCCTGTATGGTTATTAGACCAGGGTATATCTTAACTTGTTACCTGTCTGTATAAGAATCTTTGCTTTTGTATTTTTTCCTTTATTTCACCTTCATTACACTCATTTTTTTCCCCTTAATATTTAATAATAACATGTATCCTGTTTGCACAGCATATTTTCTCTTCTAAAGGCTCATATTTTATTTTTTTGCAGAGCCAGCCTATGTGCCATTAAACGAAGTTTTCACATCAAGATAAACTTCTTTTTTTCCTGCAATTTTTGCGTGCATTTAAAGAAGCTTCACCACTTTAACCTTAAGGAAACCCAAAAAGAGCTTTCAGGTCATCACAGAATCATAGAACAGAAACTTAATCAAAAGTTTTTCTTTTCTTTGCCTGTTTTGATTTCTAGCACTGATGGCCTTCACCACTCAGCTAAATCCATTCAAATACTCAAAAAATGATTTGGCTTTACATCATTTCAAACTATAGAGGCTGCTTTGTTTTGATTTTTCATGATGTATTGACTGCCAAATATGAAAGAATGTCTTTAGGTTAGGATTTTGCTTTCTTTCACTTTTAATGTACACAGACAGAGATTTTCTCCTACTAAGCTCTCCTTTTTGACTGGATCAGCATTCAATAAGCACACTGTGAGCCCCTGATGGAAAAGAGCCAGATGAGGTTTGGCTTTTGCAGATAAAAACCTCTCTGAGGTATAAGAGTGTGTGTTTAAATACCAAATACGACAAACAATGTGCAACTATTTTTTTTTTTTTTTTTACAATTTTGTTTTTGGTAGTGGTTTAGATCCCATTTAAAGATGAAGTGAATGGCATATTACCTATGCATGGGATAGTTATGACTCTTCTGCCAGGTGGCCAGCATCTATTCCAAGTGTTTTCCTAATCTTTGTCATCACCTTTTCCCCTAACTAAAATTTTTTTTTTTTTTTTTTTTTTTTTTTTTTTTGACTGAAATCTAAGACATCTCTGGAGACAAAGCAATGCTACAGGATTAGCTTTTGATTGTTTTTATAATATTTTTTTTTAATGTGTTGCTAAGCCACGTACTATTAATTCACTTAATATTTCTTATAATGCACAGAAACGATGGTCTTGGTGTAAATACACCAGCCTAAAACCTAAGTGATCTGCATTCAGTTGCTCTCTCGGATATAGATTTCCCGTGAGTCATAAGTCAAATGGTTTGCTATTCCTACACCTGTTTTTAAAATGGGGTAGCCAGTCCCTTCCACACAGGGCTATATCAAGAAAGATAAATTTTATAATGACGGTGAACACCACTGGACAGGGAGTAGAGGTGGCTTTGAGCTGAATGCTGTCAATTAGGATAGCCGCAGGGTTTTGTCTAAAAAACGTATGGCTTCTCATATTCATCAAGACATTAATGATCCCTGACAGTGCCCCAGTTTTGGCCTTGGTCTGACTCTCTCTCTCCCTTCCACACTCCTAGCTCAGCTTCTATCTTGTCATCTGGTGACGGACTTTCTGATGGCACTGGGCTCTTTGTCATTTGCCATAGGGTGTGCTCTGAATTTGGCATGATCCCTTGCTGAGGATCTCTTGATGGTTTTCAAACTCAGCCAGCTTCAGATTTTGTCTCCTAGATGACTCTAAGAACACGGACTCAGGAAAGACCCACATCTCAGAACTCCACAGAACATCTTCTCCTTAGGGAAAAGTTCATCAGAAAAGATGCTCTGGCATATAATAGCCACAAGAATTGCAGTAAAATACGTGGAGTTACAGGCTGCTAGAGAAGAAAAGCACAAGATCTGTTCCACATCTCTCTATCAATGAGAAAGTTTTTTTGTTCAATACTACTCGATTACTCCAGGATGAGGTCAATATCCCAGGTGCAGAGGAAGGTTAACAAGAAAAAACTCCTCTGTAACCTGAAATCTGGAGATGAATTTAACCCTGAGTGTACGACAGTGATCAAATGATCAAACCACACCAAATCTAGAACTTTCAAGCATATATGAGTACATAAATAATGTAAGTATTAACAAGAAAATGCTGTCGAGGAAGAGAAATACAGCTGGAATATTATTATTATAGCTAACTACTTAAATTTGTAAAACCAGTAAGTAGTTAAATACTTTCAAGAAGAGAAGTGGTATAATTTGAGGTTTTCAAACTCATCAAAAGTTTTGGCAAATAAGAAAATGCTAGATTTGGAAGCGATAACAGTGCTTTCCGTTGTGTTCTATTTAATGCAACAACAGCTAGGATGTGGCTCATTTGCTGATGATGACTGATTGCATTGCTATTGCAGTCACCACAACATTCTACAGCATTCTGGAGACACAGCTACTTATATTCTGTCACTGGAGCGACTGCACTTTGTTTAAAATATTTAAATATTCAGGACTCTCTGTCCTGGTGTTTGGCCAATCACTTGGGAGGTAGGACAGCTGCGTTTCAGCCTATGCTCCAGTGCATGTTCCATTATTTATGCAGAGTGAGATAGCACCAACAGGAACGACTGAGACCGCTCCACCCCTTGGTGTGCTGTGCTCTGTAGATGAGGATACCCTCTTCTGATGCGAAAGGAGGGGGTTCAAACCCCTCTGCATGAAAGAGAGGAACGGAATTGATTTGTCATGTTCACAGTGCGTGCCCTGCCTGCTTGTTTGCTCAGTGAAAGAGGACAATCCTTGACAGGGCTGTGAATCAAACCTGTTTGTTTTACTTTTTGTTTTTAGCAAGTACCTAATTATACATTTTTCATCAGGTGGAAAAGTTCAAGTAAACTTATACATTTTTATTAAGTTAAACTAAAGTAGATCTTCAATAAAATCAAACTTCTGAGTTTTCCTGTACTCTTTCTGATTGTGTTACTACACTGCAAATGAGTTTCAATTACAGTCTACCAATGAGATATCCAAACTTTTCTCCCAAATTAGACAATACAAAGAAAAATACAGTATGAATTTAACCACGATGGACAAAAGAATGCTTCTGAAATGCTTTTGATAGTACAGGATTACATATGTTAGGAGGAGAGAGAAATCTTGCAGTAATTGAGAAATGCTATGGTGGAATTGCAGGTAATTCTTAGAGCTCAGTAAGATGACTGGGACAGATCATGTCCTGTACTCTTTGGAAAGATTCTACATGACATGTCCTTATCAAAGATAACACCTATGTCCTGAGCTCAGTGACAGTGGGACAGTAATAATTGCCACAGTGCAGAGGACCAAAGGTGGGAGGGAAGCTCTGCAGGCAAAGAGAAAGGTTTCTCTTTTAGGCAGCCCCAGCATCGCTCCTTTACAGGCCATTTAGACATGATAGTTCACAGACTCAGTCCAAAACCAGATTCCCACTATACGGAGTTCCTAAGGCTTATGTTGCCCAAAGGATTTTTTCAGGCTTTCTGCTTTGAGACAAGTTTCCCCTGATCTATAATCGTACTAACTAGGTTTCCTTTCAATTAACTTTTAAGTCAGTAACCAAAATAGACATTTCCTTCTGGTGGTAAGGTGATCCATCTCACATATTGTCCTACATACGATTGGTCACACCAATGGGAAAGCCAATTTCTTACCACTGACTACAGTTTAGGACAACCATCTCAAACATAGGCATTTACAGCTGAACAAATGAATTCTGGCCATATAAGCCTTTTTGCATGCTGTCAACTGAAAACATTAAATTGAATATTAGTAAAAGTACTCAGAGTTTTCTATTGGCTTCAACAGGCAATAAAAAGTCGTGGTAATCTTTACGTCATAGACGAGAGCCTCATTGTGAAGCAACCACATGTTAAGCTCAGATTTTGGATTTCTTATGTGACATATCTTTTTCCCCATAACTTTTGGTAGATGGTCATTCAGCTTTAGCTTGCAGAATCCGGTATCCCTCAGGGCATTATTCAGGGCCCATTACCTTTTTAACTCTAATGATATCCTGCCAACAGCAATCCTATATGCATGCCATTTATTCCATTACACTAAACAGGGGTAATTTGGTAAATTGAGTGTTTAAGTAGCCTTAAGGTAAATATTTTTTTTTTTCCTGTAAAATGTTGACATTCCATTTAGCCTCAGCAAATTCTACTATTTTTTTGGAAGGGTTTATTTAAGTTTGCTTTTAATTGTTCATAAAACTGAAAGGTTAAATAATGCCAAATAAGAAAAAGTTAAATGTAGCCCCCAAACAAATGGTAAATAAAAGCAAAAGCAAGAAATCACTGAATTAAGACTTCAGGTTTTTAGATGTAACTTTAGATAACTTTGTATTTTGTGTTCTTGGCCAATCTCTACTCTCATATTTCAAAAGCATAAGAGGAAGTTATGAAAAACTACCTAATTCAAAAATTAAAATCAGCAGATAAGTAGATAATGATTTTCAGAGAGTAAAAGAGAAGAGAATCGTTTGATTAACTAAATAAAAATAAACAAATGTGACCGTTACTGTCAATCACCTTTTTAAATTTAGGATACTTAATGAACAAATACAAACTTCCTTGGTGCTTATCCCACTAATGACGAGCTGCTAATATTTTGAATGTGTAGAAGATAATGCTGAATGTATTGTGTTCTCTATGGCCCATGAAGTGAGGGCATAAAGAGAAAAACTTTATTGTCATAAGCAACAACATGGAGCATTCAAAAGATTATATACTCAGACTGTCCTGTCATCAGCTGATGAGGAAAATGAAATGTACTTTGGAAACTGAACTTCTAAACTTATATATTTTGGGTGGGGTGGGGGGGTGTGTGGGGTGAAAAACCCGTGAAATTCCCATGTGAAACCAGGAGTTGGACCTGATGATCCTTATGAGTTCCTTCTAACTTGGGATATTCTATGATTCTATAATGCCAAGGCGGATACAAGAATGAGATGAGAACTACAACAATATCAGGATGTTGCACTTGAACTTTTCATCAAAGCACAGATAAAAAATTCCTTTTCCTTAAATCCCTTCTCTGGAGGAATAGTTTTATCTGATGACTAAATGCCACTAAGGGCACTTTATACATTCTTTTTTTTTTTTTTTTTTCCCACAAATAAGTTATTTGTTTAGGAAAGCCTTGGAGTCACAGAGCATAATTAGTTGTTGGACTGGGCCTGTAGGAATGCTGTGACCCACAAACAGTCCACATCAAGAAATGTTTTAAATTTATCCAGGTCTCGAGATATTTTTACCCTACAGTTATACGTTTATCTCAAAAACGAAGAAACAAAGAAAAAAATAAAAAACTAAAAGAATGTTTTTTTTTGTTGTTGTTTTCATATCGTGAGAAAACATTTGACCAAGAACTCAGAGCTGGCTAGAGCTTTGGGCTAAAAAAAGAATTCATTCTACCATAAACACTTGTCTGTTAGCTGCCAGAGCTTATTGCTCTTAGTGAGGGTCACTGAGCCTTGGGGAAAGGAAAGGCACAAAGGTCAGATTCATTCTATTTAACTGTAGCTATACATAAATTAACATTTAGCCAACTGTTTGGTTAAGGTCTTAGCTGAGAGAGAAAAGCACCTTCAGAAGATCACTCATTCCATCATCAGACAAAATCTATGACCTTTTGGAGATCCTTATTCCCAATTACTAGCCAGGAAGCCTAGAGCAGTTTCTTAAGCTAGATGGGTAAGTTTATCTTGACTGAGCTAAAGCAAAACTTGCTCCAACAGTCATCTAAGTGTTTGAAAGCAGTCATGCCTTTCTTTTTAAATGCAGACACTCAGATTTAAAGAGCTTGCCGTAATTAATATTTTAATTCATGATAGAGAGGGAAGCAAGGTTGGAAATACTGGAAAAGCATCCGCTAAGCGTGTAGTCTCCCATCCATTTGAACTTTTTGTCCTTTCAGGAGCTGAAATGCATTGTGTGAGTATATTTACTTGCAGGGAGGGTGAGAATGAGGAGAGATGTAATCAGTCGTACAACATGTAGTGTACTCTCTACATTAAAAGCGTGTTTTCCTCTTTCCACATTAAAAAAAAAAAAAAAAAAAAAAAGAACAAAAAAAAAGAACAAATCATTCACATGGAAATGGAATAGATCCCTGTGGTGATTAAAAACTCCAGTAGAAAGATACATATTTAATGAAGAGATAACACAGATAAAAGGGGAAGAATGCACTTACAGCAGAAAGAAGCTAGAATAGCTTCAATGTATAGCTTTTATTGCAGTGCAAGAATCAACTGAAAACATGGGCTTATTAAGTTGTTTAAGTACAAAGGCAAGATATTTAGGAAAGAGAATAGAAAAGCAGGGGGCATTTGAGTATAAAGAAGCAGGTGATATTATGGGTGCAACTACAGTTTGGCTAGAAAATAACACTGGGTGAATTCGCATTCAACTATTGCTCTAGGATAGAAAGGATGTAAAAAAGGATGGATTATGGCTTCTGATGCTTGAATCTGTCCTATATTATCAAGTATTTGAATCATCTATTCTGCACAAACCAAGGAAAAAGTAAGAAGTACTTGATTTTTTTTATTTCTTTTATTTTTAATAAAGTGGTTGTAACCCAAAGATCAGAGAAAACGAGGCTATTTTTCAAGTAAGTCATATGGATACATGCATAGATACAGTAGCATAATCTTAAATTCATTATTGGATATATATAATAGAATCATAGAATCACAGAATCATAGAATGGCCTGGGTTGAAAAAGACCACAATGCTCTTCCATTTCCAACCCCCAGCTATGTGCAGGGTCACCAACCAGCAGACCAGGCTGCTCAGAGCCACATCCAGCCTGGCTTTGAATGCCTGCAGGGTTGGGACAATCATTTTTGATCATCTTTGTAGTAGTAAGTCTTGATTATTGCTGGATATACCGTAATTTGTTCTCATGATAGAGGCTCCATGAGAATTGGCTTGGTCACAATGAAAACTTTCAGAATAGTGATTAAAGCATTCTTCTTCTCTAAGCAAAGAATCACAGAGTGTCAGGGACTGGAAGGGACCCTGAAAGATCTTCTAGTCCAATCCCCCTGCTGGAGGAGGGGTACCTAGATCAGGTCACACAGGAACATGTCCAGGTGGGTTTTGAATGACTCAAGAGATGGAGACTCCACAGCTTTTCTTCTCAGCCTGTGCCAGTGCTGTTATCTCCTACTTTGCATCAAACATTTAGAAGTGACAATTAATTGAGAATAAATAGCAAGCAACATGCAAAATATATCAAGTCAGTGCATGAAAAATAATCCCTTGTTTTTGAAATGTTTGAAATCCAGAAATGAGCTAAATATGCAGTTCCCAAGGACATTCACTCCTTTCTTTCTCCAGTTATTTTTATTGTCCGTGTCCTGAAAAGCAGATTAAAGAAGTAAATACCCGTGAGATAAATCTCAACTAGAACAATAAAATGTAGATATATAAGAGACTTTTCTAGGTTTGACCTATAGACCATGGAAAAAGAGAAAATTTCAGTCATAATTCATCCACTTGCACATTTCAAAATAGATATGCAAGATGGCATTTTGGCTTGGGAGATGCCTCTACAAGGAGCAAAGCTTTCCTCCCAGGTGAGATATAGGCTAGAATTAGGTAAAATGTACTGAGGGTTCTAGAAAAGACCAGGAGGAAGGAGAAAAAATGAAATTTCATTGTAGGATAATTTTTGGCATCACTGAACTTTCCCCAAAGAATTTTGAAAGCCCAGGAGAATAAATAAAACAAAACAATACAAAGCAAAACAAAAAATAAATAATAAATAAATCAAATAAAAAAATTTAAAAAATCTTGAGAAATGAATGATAGGTTTGATGTGGTTTAGGAACTGGTCATTGCAAAGAAGGACTTTGGGAGTAGCAGAATATCTAAAATATCGGAGTAGTTGGTTTGAAATGTGACAGTAGCTGTTTAGTAATGCAGTGGATCAATGAAAAAAAAACTGGACTTTGTAATTTCAGTGCCAAAATGTTAGTAACAGATCCATACTCCCACAATGAGTCTCCAGTGCAGTTCAGAGTGGGTAAAGAGACATTCATGAATGAGATCAGAAACACCAGGTGTGACACCAGCACAGGTCTGGGTACACTGCACGGAATTCTGTCCCTCTGTAAGCCACTGCTGGTGCCTCGTATACCTCATCTACTGAGTTAGGATGAGATATTATTTTTGTTTTCCCACGTGTTCTCTTTCAGGTTCTAATGGAAGCATATTTTTATGTTGCTCTGCCTTTGCACATTGCTTGAAAAATTAGCTACTTTGGTGGAAAATTTTATAGGAAAGGAAGCTTTTCCTTCAACGTGTTTCCTCAAGGTGCCACTACAGTAGACTGTACTGCATAAGGGATGAAGAAAAATAATTTTAATTAGGTCATGGCAAAGACTTCAGTATTTTCTATAGAAGTGATAACTTCTCCATGCAGCTGAGATGTTAAAGGGTGAAATGGAAAGCTGGGAAATATCCAGAGACATGAAAATGTTGTTCCTGCTAATACAACTAGAGGCTAAATGAGATATGTCAGCTCTGGATATGCACAGGTCTATATGTGTCAGTGCCCATCTGCAATATGTGAAAAAACTGCTACACACCAAGTCTTGTTAAACATGAGGTTTATTCAAAAGAAGTATGGTATTAAAGCAAGAATATAACAAAACCTACTGTCAAATAAGCCTGTCTTCCTTTCTTAGGTCATTTTGCCAGCGGCTTATTGGTAGCTCTCAACCTAGGACACATCTTTCCAATTTATTAGAGAAGATATTGAAGTAGTCAGTGCATATGCAGTTATTTTAGGGTAACTAATTGCAGACTGTTCATCCAGCTGGACAACCAAAGCAATAATATTAAAGATTAATGTCCCAGTTCAGCAAATAACCTGGGCATGTGCATAATCCCTCTGCTTCACAGAGATACACTTATAGACAGGCTCATTGAACTAAACATACCGCTGAAACAGGGCCTTTAAAATGTCAAATATACATCCATTGATGTTAAGAAAACACTTGAAAGGGTTATTAGATAAAAATTTAAAGTTCTAGATACTGTTAGAGAATATAATGAAGTATAAAAATATGATACGATTGCTTTTATTGCTGGTGTGGGTTTTTTGTGTTTTTTGTGTTTTTTTTTTTTTTTCTGAAACTATTGTTAGTGGTTGATAACAAATAAAATTAATTTGGACATGATTCGTAAGATAGTTCTTGCATTTTTCCATTGGGAATCTTCTCACATGATTTCAGCAATATGAAAGTGGAATAACTGACCTCAGCTAGAGATCAAAGATCCTTCCATAGCCAAAGGACATTGGTAGATACCTCAAGGGGGCAACTCACTCCATTTATTTTAGGATACATTAAATTGCCCTCTGAAGGTACTTGTTTCTTTACATCATCTGCAAGGGGCAGAACTTCATTTTGGAATTCAAATGTTAGGAGCAACGAGTCCAGTCTTACATACTTCTTTCTACTGGATTTTTTTCCACTGTAAGATTTCTGGCAAACATGTGCAATAGAAAAGCACAGAAACTGAAATAAGTACACTAAAGCAGTCTCTCCATCATCACCATTCCACTCCACTCACACCAAGACGGGTGCAAATCTAAATGACAGCAATGTTTGGCCTGCCACTGACACCTATCCACACATAAACAGTCACAGTTAGATGTGAAGCTTCACAGCTTCTCTGAATTTTTAATTAGGACAAACTTGGTTTCTTTGAACTCCATCAAAAAATGAAATTAAAAAGCCTGGTTATAATGAGCGTTAGAACATCGCGTGTAGCTGTGGGTTTGGGTTTGTGGCTGATGCTGAAATGTTGGCAATCAGAGAAGTCTTGGGGCAAATCACACTTCTTTAATACCAGAGGGACAAACTTCAGTGACAGACACGCACGGGCTAATTATTTTTAATAGTTTCCCATTGCTCTGGCTGATGACACAGTGCTAAAAAGCTCGCCCCCCTCCATGAGCCAGAATCTCAGTAACGTGGCACTACGTCTTTATTACTGCTTCGTTTCTTCAGGGGAGCCGCATTCTCTAAAATGCCTTTCCCCGTGGCTTAAAGTAAAGATTTTTTAAATAAATAAATACAGTTTATGTTGGGCATCTACCACTTGAAGGGCTAATGATTATTGACTACCCTCCAGCAGACATCAGGGAGTCTAGCCTCAGGCCCTTCCAGCTCGCCCCCAAACATACCGAATGTTAACACATGTTTCTAGATTCTGGCTGGGATTGGACACAAACAAGGCAGTCAGAATGGACCATTTAGTGTACAAGTCAAGATGACAGATCTCTGCTTAATACAAGGAAGACAAAAATTCGTATCTTATTGAAAAAGGCAGAAGAGCCCCGGGTGCTTTCGCTTTGTGATTCTGCAGCAAAAAGTGGGTTGTGTCAATATAAGTCTATGTCACCAGCTCGCAGCTGCCACACTGAATTGACCCTGCTAGCAGCAGACAGAAAGGCCTTCCATTTCCAAATTCTCTCTAATGCTCATCTGCGAGAGTGAGCATGAGGTGGAAAAACCAACAAGTTACCCTTAACTATGGGAGTGAAAAGCAAAACAAAACAAAACAAAAATGCCTTAATGTCAGGAGACTCTTCCTGCTGCCTATTCTAATGAAATGCCAGAAAAAACTTTCTCATCTGAAAGCATTTCAGAGGATGCTTTGACAATGTGAGCTTTCTGTTTTGTAAATCATGTTCTTGTAATTCCTTGTAAGTCTCCAGATCCTCCTCAGATAGATCAGTACAGCATTAAATATTCTTGCAACGCTCACCAGAGCTTAATTACTAACAGTTGAAACATCTTTAAAACTCTACTATCTTCTTTTTCCCTGGATATTCCCTAAAGAAAAGAAACAAAAATAAAGTTGAAGATCATGAACAAAAACTATTAGTTAAGACCATATTTCCAAAGGGGGGAAAGAAGATAAACAATTTCAAAATGAAAATTAAAATATTTCTTGATGTCATTATAGTTTAACATGATAGCAGTCACTGGTACGTGTGTTTCTCCTGTGTATATTTTATTAAGCTCAGATGTTTACACTGGTGAAAAGATTTAATTGAAAACCAAGAAATTAAAATTAAAAAGAGAAAAGATCCCAAATTCCCTAAAATGAAAAGAAGTAGATCTTCAGTTAGTTCAAAGAAACAGAATTCCATTG
Source organism: Perdix hodgsoniae (assembly GCA_035772895.1). Taxonomy (NCBI): domain Eukaryota; kingdom Metazoa; phylum Chordata; class Aves; order Galliformes; family Phasianidae; genus Perdix; species Perdix hodgsoniae. The sequence goes on along the minus strand of JAPSGF010000024.1, from coordinate 7,912,729 downwards.
ATTTCCAGAGCCGTATGATAATTTAAAGAAGTGGAAAATCTGTCTAAATGTATACAACTATCTAAAATACATTGGTTGCTCTGAAAGTAATGCCTCTTATTTATTTGCATAGAACCCACAACAGATATAAAGAGGGCAATAGCGCTGTTTGATGTAGAAAATGTTCAACTACAAAATACTATTTTTTAGCATTAGAGTTAGGATTAGGGCACTGTTCATGCCTGTAATGAATCGTGAGCTTGTATGATGCACTTGTAAAAATCTCCATGGCTGTCTGGAACTTGTGACTTTTCTTTCATGCCACTGTCACCACCACTGAAATACACACCCACCACATCACAGTGCTCACATCCACTGTTGGTCTCCATAAATGTTCAGCAAGGGTCCATGAATGTCAATAGGTGCCACTGTTTTTCACATTTCAGAAGATTTCAGTGACACACCCCTGCTTCACAGGCATTTCCATGTCGGATGCCATTCTGTCGGATGTCCTTCTGCTGCCATCTGTCACACAGCAGCAACATGTACTGGGATATTGGTTGCAAGGTTTGACCTCTACTGCCACCAACAGTACATCCCACCAACATCTACTTCTGATGTGGGCCAACATCATAAAACAGGAGGCATTACTTTCAGAGCAGCTCTTTGTACCTTCTTTTTATGGATCTGCCCAAAGTCCAGGAAAATGACTTCAACTGTTTGCAATGTGGAAGCTTTCTCTGAAATATTTATGGGAGCCTTTATTCAAACACCTTCATCTATTCCACTTCAGCCATGTCAGTTTTTCTTCCCAGGCTATAAAAGGTGGTGTAGATGATGAGCTTCAAGCAAGATGTCCACGCTCCAATTGGCCATATTTTACCACCTAATATATAGTGTTTGGCCTCACCTACACCAGCATACCAGCAAGTACCAAGTCTTTCCCTGCAGTTGGATTGTAAGGTCTGGACATATAAGTACGTGAAATTTAGATGCATTCCATCTCTCCCCCAACCCAAATATGAGATGCTAAATAAAAATGTTCTCTGTGAGTTTGTTTCTGCCTCACACTCTATGTATGAACTGTCTGGGAGACTGAATCTCAAAAATTCTTCTTATATTGATGTGGTATAGAGTATATCACATTTCTAGTCTTTGTGACTGGTACTGATAAGTTTACTACCACAGATACATACAGAATTGTGGTATGGATATGGCCTGGGACAATAACTCTCACAGATAATTACTGGGCATGGGCAAAATTTAACAAGGAGCAAGGCCTCCAGAGGCTGTTTGTATGCATCCAGTGTATTGTCACAAAAAAGACAGTAGTGTAGCTGCAGGTTGGTTTTTTGTTGTTGTTGTTGTTTTTAGAAGGCCTATGTGATGACCAAAAGGTTCAGCATCTATCAATTTTTTATAATATGCAGAGTCTATTCCTGTACTAAACAGCAGCAAACTGACTGAATTGATTTTTCTGTGTATTATTTGATCATTGTAGATTTGCTGGTTGGTTGGTTTGAGAGCTCTAAGCAAAGACAAAACCAACAAAGCACATTTTTGTGGATACAGCAGGAAACGTGGAACCATAGCCCATCTCTGTCCAGAAAACTATGTTTGCAGAGGTTGTTCAGCTCTTCAACCTAGAGTACAGTGAGATGTCTCTCAAGAACAGATTTTCAGTTTTGCAGTAATTTGGACAACACCAAATGTAGAGAAGGTCCTCTTAAATTTCTTCAAATCCAAGCAGTTCATTTAGGAAAAAGGACCACATTTCAGTTGTATGTACATAGATTTGAACAAGATAGCTTAAAAAAAAATTATGCTAATTACAATTAGTGGAATTTGTTGGCAGAAATATAAAACCTCTCTACTCTGCCATCATATAATGAGCAGTTCATAAAATTGTAGCTCATTTTCCAAAATAAAAGAGTTTGAGAAACTACATGAATTCATCAAAATTATTTAATACACATGGATTATATAAGAGCACAACTAAGTTGAAAGAAAGTTATTTATAAGTTATTTCTGGCTGTTGACTGAGACCTCACTCTTACAGTGTCCACCTACTCCACCACTCTTGGAACAGGAGACTGATTTAGAACATGAAGTCTGTACTGACAAAGTTGCTTTTCATTTCTTTTAATACCATTGGGAGAGCTATGTGGTAAAAATGCATATCACTTTTTTTTTCATTTTGTAATGTTTAAAGGTGGAGGATTTATCTTGAACTTAGCAAGACTTATTTTTTGTGTGCATACAGCGTTAATGTAGTGATTTCCAGAGAGCCATCCCAGATCTATCCTCAAATGAAGGAAAACTGTTGTTTAAGATTTTTCTGTCAGCTTCTACCAACTGTCCCACAGTAATAAACTGTCCTTTTTCTACCTCAAGTGTTCGTGATTTGTACTGCAATGATATGAATCTGAATGAAATCTTGTCAAAGCGGGCAGAGAGGAAGAGAAGAACAGATCAGACTTAAGCCAAGATGTTTCTACTGCAGTGTATTTGATCCTGGACATATATAATCTACTTATAGAATAGAAGTGGATTTTATTTCTTTTCTATTTATAAAACGCATCAAATGACATAATAATATGCCTGCTCTCATACTGATTGTTTCCTCTCAGAAGCTAATTGATTAATTTTTTTTCTTTGTACTTGTAATTTTTCTTCTCTGCATAAATAAAACGAGACAATGCAAATATATTGGCACATTCCATTTCAGAAATAAATTGGTTCCAGATAATGTGTAATGGCTCAAGTAAAAACCCATTGGTCTTTGGTTACCTCCCAAAAGCAAATTGGTTTCTCTTTGCACTGTTTAAGTTAAATGTATCCAAGTGTGGAATAACTGTGCAAATCAAAAAGAAATGGATATGAACGAAATGCAAAAAATGCATCTCTTCCATATGTATAAAATGCTTTCACTACAAGCCAAGGCATTAGTAGGTTATACATTCAGTTCAATTTCAAGACATACAGTTTATTAATGTGCTAATTTTACAGATTTCATCTAGGAAAACTCATTCAAGTCAATGGGATTTTTCTTTGGGTACAAGCGAAGAACACATAACCAATGAGTGCTGGGCACTAAACCTGCTGAAGCACATCTGACAGTGTCTCAGGCAAAAGGCACTGAAAACCTTGCCTTGATCCCTGTACTTATAGAACCCAAGTATACGAACACCACTGTGGTATTAAGCAGTGTTCTGGAAAAGCTCCCTCAGAATTTCTGAGAAGAGAAAAAAACATAAAAGATGTTTATGAGCTTTCCTGAAAGGTGGACAGACTTCTATTGATAACAAGATTAGCTTTACTTGGCTCCCTGTGAACTGCAAAACGTAAATCTTTCAGGATGAATTTTGAAGAACCTTTTATAAATAAAAATGCTTATACACATTATATTCCTCTTATTACTTAGTCTCCTAATGTCCACAGTCCAGGTTTGGCTTACACTTGATTAGATGCAGATAAGAGAAACTGCCTGTGTCATACAGAATTTAGCCTGAAGAGGTAAAACAGTCCCAAATATACAGTAATTTACACAGGGTCATTTGTCACTTTTATTAAAAAGAGGTGTCTGGACACCCTGGTTGATCTCCCTGTCCTGTCAGAAGTGATTGTATGGCAAGTCCAGGCAGTGGCAGATCTATGAGCAAGATGGGTGACTGAAAGAGAAGCACATGGCAGCCATGTTTAAAGTGAAAACAAATAAGGCAGTTATTTGTGCAGACAGTACTCTGGCTTCCCCATCCTTCTAAAACAGACAGCAACTCTTACGGAAGTTGGAGAATATCATGACTTGCCAGTGTGCTCTCAACATTTGCTTGTAAATACATATATGAGCTTTGAAAACACTGAGGTCAACATTTTGATATTGTTCAGGAGGCCTTGCCTCTTACTGATGCTCTTCGACATGGAGAAGATTTGGATACTAAGTCAGATGTTGCAACTTCAAGATTCTACAATCTGTATCAAGCATACATATAAGTGTATGTAGTGCTTTCTAAATAGTGCTTAGCACTTGTAGTGTTTTCTATCCTTAATAAGCTAAACATCAAAGTGTTTTACCCTTCACTTTTTCCCTTTTGCATATGCAGTTCTGTTTGACTGAAGATGGCAAGCCTCTCCTTCAGCACCCGTCAGATTTATTTAATGTAGCCCATTTTCTTTGCGGAATACTGACAGCAACTCTCCATTGAGATCAGATCAAGTCAACAATAGGGAAATGACTGCGTATAAAAGTTAATGTTGCTCAATCGTGTCTCAACAGTATGGGCTGACAATGCAGAGAATTAACAGCCTGAAGCCAGTAAATGTTACTTTACAACACTGCACAGTCTTGAAAGCGTGGTCAGCTCAAAGGCGAGTACTCAACAGATCTTGGCTCTTACCTTACATGTGTTACAAATTTGCTGAGAACTGTAAGGGCAAGTGGTTCTTGGGGACTTGCCCCCCTCCTTATATAAAAGAGGGATGACTATCTTTCCAGTTTGTTATTTCAGACAAATGGATGGGAATTGGTTAAGGAACATAATTTTCATTCTGCCATCAAGTCTTACTTGTCTTTCGGTGATTTTAGCTGTGGTTGCTTCAGCGTTTTTCAACCTGGAGATCCACATTGTACAGATATTTTCTCTTCCGTACCTGGCAAGGCAAAATGTGCCCACAGACTGAAGACAGTCTGCAGATCACAGAGGCTGGTAAAAGCTGTAGCTTCTTCTTCAGCCCCTGTCCCTATTCCTACAGGGGAGTTGGACTAGATGACCTTTAAGTGTCCCTTCCAACTCAAAAGATTCTGTGATTCTCTGAGTCTATCAGTGATGAGGCTTTGAGCTATCGTAGCTGAAAAGTTTGGTGAAACGCACAGCAAGATCTGACAGGTGGTGGATTATCAACATTTGTGATCGCTTGCCAGAGACCACGAAACAAAGTCCTGAAATGTTGCTCTCCAAAGTCAATGAAATGTGAGGAGATAGGGTAGTTGATGATGGAATTGTCCTCAAATTACCGTATCTTGGTTTTGGTAAACTTTAGAGACTTTGAAGACAAATTCTCACAGAATATAAAGAAAGATTCATCCAAGTGTTTTCCACCCAGTTGTTTTGTCTGTTCACCATCAAAGCAACTGAATCTACAGTAATTTCTTTAAGAACACAAATAATTAGTTTGGATTGTTGTAGTTTTTTTAGGACACGGGAATGACTTTGTGTCACATTTAAGAGGGAAAATTTTTATGCCATATTACACACTATTAAGTCTCTCTGAAAATTTCTAGAATTTCCATCACTGAAAAAAAATTGCAGACAAACAGATGGGAAAAAAAGCAAGGCAAATATATATATATATAAAATATTTATATATATTTGTATAAACATTTGTATTCTATCTTCCAGCTTCTTGACAAGTTCAAGCTCCCTTTGTGGGCTTACTCAGCATGATTTCAGTGCACTGGCCTTTCTTCCATTGGCTTACTCCAGCCGCAGAACAGACCTTTTTTCAGGTATGTTTGCACCACACAGTGCTGAGAGCTCACTGCAGATGTGCTGACTTCAGAATAATAAGCCAAGCAACTCTCCCACTAATTTTCTTGCTTAAGAGCAGAGACTTTTGTGCTGGAGTACAACATATACATACAATAGTTCATTTAGAGTTCACTCAGGAATACACAAAAAGATGTCAGATTGTATGCTCTCAATTCAGGAAGAATTTAGCTTCCTGAATGCAAAGATCTGGTGCCATTGGAGATGCTCTTGGGTATTAAATACAGGATATACAGCTCTGCAGTTAGCAGTGCTCCCCATGGGTTGGTAATGAGTCTGGTATTGTCCAATATATTCATACTGGGATAGAGTCCACCTTCAGCAAGTTTGCAGATAATACAAAGCTGGGAGGTGAGGCTGACACACCAGAAGGCCATGCTGCCATTTGGTAGAACCTGGACAGGCAGAGAGTTGGGTGGAGAGGAAACTAATGAGGTTCAGCAAGAGCAAGTGTAGAGTTCTGCACCTGGGAAGGAATAACCACATGCACCAGTACAGACAGACCTCTGGAGAGGAGATCTCCAGAGAAGGACCTGGATGTTCCTGTGGCCAAAAGGTTTTCCATGAGCCAGCAAGGTGGCCTGGAGGCCAAGAAGATCAATGGTATCTTGGGGTACATTGGGCAGAGCACGGCCAGCAGAGCAGAGAGGCAATCCTCCCCATCTGCTTTGCTCTGGGGAGGTTACATCTGGAGTACTGTGTCTAGTTCTGGGTGCCACAGAACAAGAAGTAGAGGGAACTGCTGGAGATAGTCCAGTGGAGGGCCGCAAAGATGATGAGAGGCCTGGAGCATCTCCTGTGTATGAGCTGGGGTTGTTCGGCCTGAAGGAGAATGGAAGGGGATCTCACCAGTGAGATCACGTTCAAATATCTAAATGGCAGGAGTCAAGTGGATGGGGACAGGCTCTATTCAGTGGTTCCCAGCGACAGGAGAAGGGGCAGTGAGCATAAACTGGAACATGGAAGTTCCATCTGAATGTGAGGAAGAACTTTGAGGGTGACAGAGCAGTGGCACAGGCTGCCCAGAGAGGTGGTGAAGTTTCTTCCTCTGATGATATTCAAAACACACCTGGATGCTTTCCTGCATAAAGTGCTGTAGATAGCCTGCTTTAGCAGGGAGTTGTGCTTGATGATCTCTACAAGTCCCTTCCAACCCACACAATTTTTTGATTCTGCAATGAATTCCCCATATATATACACGTAATATCATTTCATACACTGACTATCTTAGGGTATCTCAGGTGACTCTGTAACTGTTTAGGAATTGAATCCCACTCTAACAACGTGAGGCTGATGAGGTAATTGTATTCTTATATAATCATTTTTTCCCATCTCTCTGCCAACATTACACATAAAATCTGTCTGGATAAGTCACAAGGACATACATGACACTGTACTAAGACACACTCCTATATCTCAACATGATGCAACATGTACTTAAGGGAGAAAAAAAAGATTGTGAGTGCTTGCAGTGATGAAATATCACTGAGATCTGGTCCAACAAAGATTTGCAGTGACTCAGCTGCTAAGCAAGCTTGTGTTAGGCATGTACTAAACCCGTTTATATTATAAGACTTGAAAGGATTATCTCCACTCTTAAGTTGGCAAGTGACTTTGAATTAGACAAATATGATACAAGCAGAAGGAAAGAAATCTACATATTTTCCTTCACATTATGGCATATATTGATAAACGTATGTTAGCATTTAACTATTCATTCTTTTGGAGAAAACTGGTTAACCCCTTAAGTGTTTTGCCCTGAAGGCAGACATTAAAAGTTAATTATAACCACATGGGACAAGCCCCTGGAGGACCGTGACAGCATTAAGCTGCTACCAACCAAGCATGCAGGATGCGCAGCACTCTCAGAGAACACCATGTACAAAAATGATGCTGTCTCCTTGAATGAGTTTTCAGAAGTTAAAAACATGCTACTTTTTGCATGCACAGTAAAAAGGCAGATTGCAAATGTTCTACTCAGAGAAAAAAAAAAGGAAAAAAAAATTGCTTCCAACTGAAGAAGAAATAGAGCAAATGAAAGCACTGAGTAATATGATTAAACATTGTGACACAGGGAGAGAAAAACCATCACAAGTAGTTTTGCTTAGTGCTGTTAAGAGAATATGGTAAAACTTCTTGTAAAGACCTCAGACTGTTACCTTGCAATAAATCTTTCCAGCATCTTATATGGCCTACCAGACATTTTGATTTTGTGACTATTAAAAGAGAGAGGAGATGACACTTCTCCTTGGAGAGGATCATTTAGGCCACATGAAAAAAAAATATATTGGTTAGTTTTACTGGAGAGACACTGCTTCTGTGCAAGTAAATTAAGTGTGCCTGGAAGGCATTGAGGCTAAGAAACATGGAAATACTATCACAGGCACCCAAATGAGTGTGCCACAGGATGGATGTGTCCAGCTTCCTCTGATATTTAAGAGCAATGCAGTCCTCTCCTAATTTAGCAATGAAAAAATTAAACTACATCTACATATCTAATTTGATAGTTAATCTTTATAAATGGTGATTGCAACAGATGATTCCCAGTCATTTCCAACCTAAATTATTATTCGGAGATTCTCACTGCTAAGTAAAACAGGGCAAAGACAATTCTATATTTCTTAGGACAAGTGGTGTGCGTAATCTGTGTCCACCTTGCGTGGTAACTGGGTTTGAGTTTCCTCCTGGTCTGCTATGGTGCACTGTAGTTGGAAGATACATGCAGCAGTGCATGACTGTGTCTGTGTATTTAACACAAGCTATTCCCAAATTATGAGCAAATCCTATTGCAGCCACCCATGGGGTGAATTTTAAACACAAAACAGAAGTTGTGTTGTGTGCTGTATGTTTCAGCATAAAGACAGGTATAGAAATCTATAAAACCTGAATGTTTGAACTTGAAGCAGGCAACCTTATTCATTTTGTCCAGATTAGAAGTAGTTCATGATGTTTACTGTCCAAAAAATGGTCTAAACAACTCCAGTGAAGTCAGGCCAAAAATATATCAGAGGCAACCCTACTAAGCAGTAGGTCAGACTTGGACTTGAACTTGCTTGCTGGCTGTGCACCATGTCCTGATGCACCTAGATAAGCCTAAACCCTCCATTCAGTCAAACCATCCATCTACCACCAGTATTTCCCTTTAATCCATCTCCCTCAGTAGCACATCAAAACTTTTCTTAAACTCCTCCAAGGACAGTGACTCCATCACTTCCCCAGACAGCCCATTCCAGTGCCTGACTATTCATTTGGAGTTTTTTCTCATGTCCAACCTGAATTTCCTCTTGTGCAACTGGAGGCCATTCCCTCTCATTCTATTGCTAGTTAAGTGGGAGAAAAGGCTGACCTCCACCTCGCTGCAACCTCCCTTTAGGTAGTTATAGAAAGTGATGAGATATCCCCTGAGCCTACTTTTCTTCAGACTAAACAGTGCTAGTTCCCTCAGCCACTCTCAATAAGACCTGTGCTCCAGACCCCTCACATCTCCATTGTCCATCTCCATCCATGCTCAAGGGCCTCAGTGTCTTCCTTGTAGTGAGGGGCCCAACAATGAGCGCAGTGCTTGAGATGCAGCCTCACCAGTGCTGAGTACAAAAGGATGGTCACTTCCTGCTCTTGCTGACGATGCTGTCTCTGATACAAGCCAGGATGATGCTGGCCTTCTTGGCCACCTGAGCACACCGCTGACTCATGTTCAGCTGAGCGTCAATCAACACTCCCAGGTCCACTTCTACTCTTCATGAAAGTGCGTGGGAACCATTCTTGTCTTAATAAAATTAGGGTGCTCAATTTACAATAAGAATTATTTAGATAATAATTTATCAAAGGAGGGTAACTGCCAAAAACTGGTTGAATGTCAAACAAAGCAGGGAAAAGACTTTTTAACCCTCCTTACTTGTTTCCATCGGTACTTTGGTAGACCAAAGGACAACAGTAGGTATTGAAGGTACTGAAGGATCCTAATATTCTAAAGTTGGAATTCCAAAGTTTGATACTGAAACTCACTGTGAAAGTTGATTATGTGCAATTACACTCTGGGATGAAGATAGGATCATTTTTAAGTTGAAAATGGTCTAACTCTATGGCTCAGGAGTCCTAGATTCCCACGTCCCTGCAAGATAAGGAGAGACCCCGGATTTTCATCATGTTTGGTTCATCATATTGCACGACAATAAGATGAAAGTGCTCAGCATGCCTGGTCATATCACAGTCAAGGTGCACAACACTATGGCTGAGGGAATGAGTGTCCCTAACTACACTGTGTGTTGTAGGATGTCCTACCTGCCTCTCAGTGCTCACCACTGGGTTACATGACTCAGAGTATGGGGTCCAGTATTCTGCCTATTGCCAAGGGTACTGGGAATAGTAAATTTCCAGGGCAAGCATTAAAGAAGGTGGAGAAAAAGGAATTCTTGTTTTAACCAATGAAAATCTGAGTTAATAGAGTGCCCTAAATGGTTTTGTTGGGATCTGGGATAATGTCTATATTTTATAATCCCCTCAGGCAAATTGGGACATACAGTGGCTGTGTTAAATATGCCTCCTCTGGGGCTCCTTCAAATATGGGAACCAGCTGGCAAGCTCTATCCCAGCTGCTTATTCATACCGCGTGCTTTCTCCTACTCCTTAACAGTGAGTCAGCCTTGGTTTACTGGTGGACTGCAGATGAGGCAACCCATCTGTGTCTCACACACTGGTTTACACAAGACATCACAGCAATGTGATGAAAAGATTCTGAGTTAAGGAGAGACAACACCTGTAGGAAGCAAAAACCAGTCATGAAAAGCCATGCTTCATCTGTGAAAAAAAAAAAAGAATCATAGAATTGCTCAGCTTGGAAAAGACCTTAAAGATCATCAAGTCATCTTGCCTGGAAGCAGGCAAGCCCAAGAGAAGATCTTTAGCCCCTGCCTCACTAAAAAGTCAGCTCCTGGGGAACTGACCAGTCCATAGCACTGAGAGGAAAGATCACATAAGGGAACTTTGCTTTTTGCTATCATTTTTTTGTTTGTTTGTTTGTTTTTTAAACTGTCTAATGGGAACATTCTGTGATATTTCTATATCTCTCACACTCATCCTCTCGTTAGGCAAGATTTTCTGAGGTTAACATATCTTCCCCTCCTTGCCTCCATACGGTAAGAAAAGCAACAATTCCCATTTTGTTGTGGGAGAAAAGTATGAAGTGGTCTCATAACCATGAAGGGACTCAGACACTTTAAAGTGGGACAAAGACAGGACTGAGGACTGGGATTCTCTCTGCTTAGTTTATTTATCCATGTAACAATTTGGCTTTTTATTATGCTAACTGTTTAAGTTCTACTTCTATCCAACATCGTAGGAAAGGCTTTTTTTAAAATAGCACACTTTTTTAGCACTTGGAGATGCATTAGTTCTAGACTTTAAATCCTTAAGATAGCACACAGTTGTCTGCTGTTTGTTCTGCATGTATCTCACCCTCTCTTTTTCTCCCCCCATTCAATTTATTGCATTTTTCTTTAACACACACAGATTCTTTGCCTTTGTTTCTTTTAACTTTTTGCTTTACAAGCAATAGAATGTGAATTCAACCACCACACAGGGAAATAAAATGCTCTGATGCTCCTGAAGGGGCTACTTGCACTTTGAATCCAGTCAGGTAAGAGAAGTAAAGTGATTTGTTTGCTTATGCTGTGCCTCTAGCAAGGGAACAAGAGGTGAGGGAGATGGATAAAGTCTTGGCTCCTTACTTCCCTTAATTTCTGGCCAGAGGAGTAGAATATTAAATAGGAAAAAAAACAAGGGAAGCATTATGGAGATGTGAAAAGACTACGAACTAGTAGAAATTGCTGTAGCTCCAGAACAATAAGCTAAAAAGCCCTGATAGCTTTTCCAGAACCAAACTTGTTCCCAGTCTGCTTGAGGACAAGGAGTTTCCCTGCAACAAAGTGGGATGGGAGCTTTGAAGGCCCAAGTCTACACAGACTTTGTCCTCTCTGCTCTTTGTGCTGTTGCGCAGGGAAGATGACCTCAGAGTAGCATTGCTAATGCTACAGCTTTGCTGTGTATCCACACAGCTACCACAGGCTGTGCCCATTTCCCTCACTTTGTCCAATTGCACTACTTCCATTCAAGTTCTGGCTAAGTTGTGCCAGATCAACTGTTCACAGACCCTATTTTGACTCTCACCTGCTACAGGTGCTGTAATATCAACCAAACCCAACACTGAAGTCTGTGCTGTTACCCGCACTGACACATCTAGGGTCATGGGGACTTTGCAGTCACATAAACATCATCTATTATACATCTGAAAAACTGCCAAAGCCCGGTGTCAGAAGTCCCAGCAACATGTGAACCTGTGAAGTGGCGAACATGTCAGCTACATGACAGCTTCATGCCCAAGGCTATCTAGACTGGACGTAGCAGGAGGAAATGACTGCAGGAAAGACCCTTGCAATGTCTAGGGAATTGGCTAAATGGACCTAATAGGTCTTTTCCATTGCTGATGTCAGTGGGCTACATTGTGCCCTTAGGCTGAGTCCCAAGTAAGGGGTGGCATGTAGTTATCCTTCCCTGGGAGGAGCTCAAGGAAGGGATTGTGACAGAGGAGTTATGATCCCCTCCTTACTTCTCTTAAGCTGTGGGATAGGAGGCAGGAAGTTGTAGCCATCTGCAAGCAGGATATTTTACTGCTCTGGCAGTTCTCCTCCAGCTTTATCCAATTCTCTAGTCCTTTCTTCCTGCCACACCTTCTGAGAGGACCTGACCACATGATGATACTCAGCACTGGACCTAAATCTCAGCCATTTAAGCATCTTCTCTGCCTGAAATCAGTAGGGTGCCAGCTGACATGTACAGCACATGGGGTTATGCATTGGAGCACAGTACCATTTCTCAGCCTAGCAGTATTCTAGGGAACCAGGAAAGATCCCCTCTCATCACTGCATAGGGGTCTGTGATGGGCTTCCTTACACACAGAGTAGCAGTTCTGAGCTTCAAAGCAATTTTACCCTCAGTCTCAGAAATCAAGTTCATCTGCCAACTCGTGGTCCTCAGAAGCTCAGCAGAGGGCTGAAAAGCCCTCTGAAAAGCCTTCTTTTCTTGTCAAAGATGCAATTATAATCTTAAACAGTGTTAGTGAGAAAATTCTTCCATTCCACAATCATTCACAGCTTTCCAGCAGTAAATAGCTGTTTTGAGTGACATGGCTGAATTCAACCTCTCTGAGCAATGAGGAACTGGGAATACACACAGACACATCACTTTGCTGGAGGAATATCAATTGCAGAGGGTCAGTGATTTTAGGAGCTGGAAGAAATAAGCAATAACATCACTGAATCACAATCTATTGCCTCTTGCTGTACACCACCATGTATCATTCCTTGAGACAAAAAGATTAAGAAAGTTACTGCCTATCTGCATTTCCCCATTGGAACTAAGCTACCTGAAGCCTCTGTAAATGTACATATATATACACAATACATGTGTCTATTTTAAAGCAAAAGTCATATTAATGGACAGCATATTTAAAGCGATTGTCACCAAGCATCTAGCAAATAAGTAGAATTATCTGAGACACAGCAGCTGCATGTTGGCATTCTTCGAGAAGATTGGCTAAAAAGAAGGAATCTAAACATTTATGCACGTAAAGAAAACAAAAAGAATTGAATATCATCTAAGTAGGTTCATCCTGATGGGGCTGGTGGACTTGGGAAAGGACATCAGGTGATATTTTGTGGTGCTTTGATTTCCTTTCACTGTTGATTCTTTCAGTCCTCTGTCTTTAATGTCAGAGGATGTCTAAAAGCCTGAGGTAGTGAACAAGTTGTTCAGAGAGCACAAAGCATTTTAAAATCAAACACTCCCTCCTTTCAGTGCCAATAATAATCTGTGGTTCTACAAATGGAAAAATTTACTAAAGCAAAAAGTGCTAAATGCTTATTGGAAAATCAGCCAATAGGTGTCATTTTGGACGCATTCTCTCATGCTGCTTTGAAGATAAGCTTTTTTGTCCCAACTGATTAAAATTTGCTGTGCTGTGTAGAGCAGCACAAGGGAACAATAGCAGCTCTGTCTGTTTTTTGGAACCGGCAAAAGCTGTGCTATAGGTAACGTCAGTACACAGATGATGAAAAGAGGCAGAAACATCCTGATGAGGATGCAAAATATTTGGCTTTTATTTCATTAAAAAAAAAAAAAAAAGAAAGAAAAAAAAAAGTGAAAACTTCCTCTTCCAATGTGGGCTAGATCTCATCTTAAATTTAATCCTGATAGTGTATGTCAAAGTCACCATGATTATGTGCTTGATTTGCTGCCTCTGTCTTATATATAGGGTTTATATTTCTTATCCCCAGAAAGATTAAACAAAGTGTAGCAACAAATTATTTTCCTTTCTGCCTTGCATAGGTGTTCTGCACTGCACTGATCTTTTATTTTTCCTCATTTTTTTTGTTGTTTTTCTATTTGAAACCTTTTAAAAGAATCCATAATAGAATTCAGTTACCTACAGAAGATATATTGATCAATTTAGATGAACGCGTTGCATAAAATCGTTAAGGTGGAATGAGAAAAAAAATTGAATAAAAAAGGATGAAAGAATATAAAAATCTTGACAAATAAGGGCTCGATCGAACGCAGTCCAAACAAAGTGTTATTCTAATGCAGCTATTAAGCATCTGCATATCTGCCACTGGATTCATGGGAAGTGGGATTTGTGGAAAGTGCTGTGACCAAACTGCCTGAATTTGGCATTTAAATTATGTGAGCTATTATAGGCTGCCCAGGGAAGTGGTGTAAATGTGGTACTTAGGGACATCACGGAATCACCAAATGGCCAGGGTTGGAAGGGGCCTCAAGGATCATGAAGCTCCAACCCCCCTAACATGGGTTAGTGTGCAATACTGGTGGTAGGTGTGTGGTTGGACTGGATGATCTTAGAGGTCTTTTCCAACCTTGATGACTCTATGATTCAATGACTATTGGTCTCCTTCAAATTGTTAGGAAACAAGAGGTATCTATAGAAGATTTCTCCGTCTCTGATACCTAGCTTAGGAAAGGATAAATGATCTCAGGAAGTTCTTATTCCTTTCTGTTTAGTTTAAGGGGATCTTAGATGCTTTATTATGATCTTAGATCTCCACAATTCTAAAACTTCATATAAAAAGTAAATTCATGATTTTCTGATGTCTGACTCTTTGGATGGATAATTTCCTTCCCATATTAAATTCATTCTTTCTTTCTCCCAGTTGGGCACATCAAATTCCAGTTAGCATCAGGAGAACTGAATGACAGAGGTCACTTTATTCCATGTTCCATATCTGAAAGCTAACATGTACAAGACCTCTATGTGCACTCCATAGACAGTGAAGAGAGGCATACATTTCCAGAGACTAATTCATCTCACCACTCATGAGATGTGAGTTAATTCACATCTTTTACCATATTCACATATTTTACCATGAGAATTGCTAATTTCATGACCTTCTTTGGTTTATACAGAACAGAGGGATGCCAATCTTAGTGTTTAACTTTTACCTTTAGGTGGCTTAACAGAAGTGAAATGATGTCAGGCAGAGAATAACGCTGTTGGTGACCAGAAATCAACTGCAGCACTCAGCTTGGCCACCACAGTCTGGAAGAACAGAACTCTGCTGAACTTTGATCTTGGCCAAGAGGTGAGATGAATTAATGCCAAAAAAAGACTGCCAGGCTAATTGGCAGAGACCCATGGGGTGCCCAGAGCTTTTTGATCTTTTTGCTTTTTTAAGCCACTATTTCCTTCCCATAGCCAGAAACTCAGATGAACTATGCCTTCTCATAATGTGGTATAGCTGGGGGTTGGTAACATAAAATTAATGGGCTTGATCATCTTGGTCTGACCTGCAGCTATTTTCAACATATTGTAGGTTCCTGAATTCCTACCAGGTATAACTAGTCAAAAGTATGGCAAGTTTTAAGAGAATCAGAGCAGTGAATTAAATCAAACACCTCAAGCACCCCAAACCGAGATAAGTAGAATGTTCAGTGGGGTTTTTGTTGTTAATGTTTCATTTTGGAAAAACAGAAAGATGTTTCAGTATTTTAAAAATAATAAAAACATCACACTGAAGCACTTTTTCAACAGAAATATTTTATTTTTCTAAGAAAAGAAAAAATAAAACTAAGATTAAAAAAAAAAAAAAGATAAAAAAGATAAAAAAGAAAATCATCTAACCAAAATAGATTTGGGTTATAACATCATTTTATATCCAAAAGAAACTTCCCTTCTCACTTCAGCACAGCCTAACACCTTTCCTCAGGCTGGTTATTTCATCAGCAAACTGAAAACCATTCCTATATCCAGGGAAGATTGAGTTATGGTCAAAGAAGGATCAAAAGGGACTGTTTTCAATGCTGAGCATTGGAGCCGGAGCTTGGCAGAAACAACATACAACTCTTGCTGTTCTAATCAGGAATAAATGCACTCAATTCATGTGCCAAGAATACGCAAGTAGCTGAACACCCCATTATTTTTATTTACTTATTTTTCAGATAGTTCAGGTATCTCTAACTATCCTCAAAAATGAAGAAGAAAAAGACATTGCAGTGTTTGTATTGCCACTAGCTAGAAAATGATGGATTCCCACAGCATGGCTGGAGGGGTTTTCATGGGATTTTGCTTTTATTTTTTTAATCTTTCTTTCCTTCATTAATATTTAAGTCTAAACTTTGGGAAGTGAAAATGAATACATAACAAATAACAACCTAAGTTACTGTTTTCAGGTGTAGCTTGAAATTCACAGCACCAGTAGCTAGCAAAACTATCAAATGGTTCTGTGGGACAAGTTTTTGCTGCATCTTACCAATAACCATGTAGCAATATTCAGTCCAATGCTGGTCTGTCTCATCCTCTGATTGTTATAAATTGGTATTGTTTTATACATTTAATATAGATCAGCCAAATCATGCAAAGGAGTGACCCGGTTCATTGTTCAGTAATTTCTTTTGCAGAACTTCATAACTCAACAGTGTTTCTTTCTTGGAGGGAAAAAAAAGAAAAAAAAAGCTGATGAAAGATGAAATCAAACTTTCTTGCTTTGTGCCTGAGCCTAGACAGTTTTCCATGAAATTATTCTAGCAGCTTGGTGTCCAGTGCTTGAAGGGAGCATATAAACAGAAGGGGAAACAGCTGTTTACAAGGGTGGATAGTGATAGGACAAGGGGGAATGGTTTGAAACTGAGACAGGGGAGGTTTAGGTTGGATCTGAGGAGGAAGTTTTTCAGCCAGAGGGTGGTGAGGCACTGGCACAGGTTGCCCAAGGAGGCTGTGGATGCCCCATCCCTGCAGGCATCCAAGGCCAGGCTGGATGTGGCTCTGGGCAGCCTGGGCTGCTGGTTGGCGACCTGCACACAGCAGGGGGTTGGGGCTGGGTGAGCACTGTGGGCCTTTGCAACCCACGGAATTCTGTGATTCTATGACCCTACGATTCTAAAATACGATAAACTAAAGCCAATGGAGCAGATGAAGTGGAAGGGATGATTGTGAAATCCCACAGCCCAGAGTGTTTTCCCATTTCACCCCATGAGCCATTCACTGATATCAGTTATGAATCTGGGCCAGAAGGACATTTTTTTGTTCTTGTTGACAAATGGCAAAACTGTTTCTGTAATTGTTTCTCAATGATTTCTAGAGGTCTCTCTTCTCTTCTCCCTCACCCCCCTCATCCCCTTTGTTGGTCCCTAGAGCTGCACTGATAAAATTAATGGCCAGTCATCCTTTCAGAGGGTGTCTGGCACGTACTGACTTTATATGAAGCAAGCCAGAAAAGTGGGCACAGCCTGGGACATGGCAAGGATGTCTGAGAAAAGCAAAGTGTGCTGTCAAAAAAGTGAGCATAGGACTCAACAGGACAAGATACATGTTGTTAGGACTTTGCAATGTGTGAGAGCACCGAAGGCATGGATACCCTCATGATTATGAGCAGCAAGGCTTTTCTCCCCAAACACATCCTGCTTTTCTCTTCCTGGTTTCCCTACAGCTGGCTGATCTTCCTTAAAAACTTGGGAGCTTTGCAATTTCTCCCCACTCCTTCTCCCCTTCACCCAGCCCCGCTCTTCTTGCTCTCACTCTCTTTATTGCACTACCCTGAAAATGCTAACAATGATAACTGAAGTGGCTTTAAATTTATCTATCTATTTATTTATTTATTTAATACCTGAATAACCTCTTGTGTGCAGGATATTTTCTGCTTTAGGGCACAATCTGTTGAAGCACAGTTATAAGTGTTGCTAAGGCACCTATTGTCATTCCACAGGCCTCAGCAGAAGGCATTCCTCAGTGCTCCTCATCTGTGAACCCGTGATTTATTGATAACACTAATCTTGTTTGAAAGTTACAGAGCCTGGAAGTCAATTGGTTTTCAGGAAAGAGATTTCTGCTCCTCAACTTTTTATTGTTTGCATGTCAGAATTGCTCAGTTTTGCAGCCCAGGGTGCTTCACATCAATGAACGAAGCCTCATAAAGGTGCTAAAAGGATCTTTGCATATATATATATATATTTAATAATAAACTCATTAAATGCAGCAGGGAAATGGAGGAGCAGAATCGACAAAACGAAACTTTAACCTACCTCACATTAAGGAAACACAGAACTGAGCCTAAAGGGGATGCTTCCAAGTTTTACATTATCTTTTCTATAATATATAATAATTGATTTGTGTGCCCATACATGCTGCTGAAAACACAGTTTTCTATTCAAAACAATTTGGATGAATACTTTCTTATTACCTTACCTTTCTTTCATACTAAATGTTGGTTCTTGCCCTGAAGTGCTCCAATGCTCTGATCAGCTCAGCCAGACCAAATAAGTTTTATAGTCACTGTTTTGGAAATAAAGAAATGGGAAACAGAGGCATTAGGGAGATGGTTTCTGCAGGATTCCAGCAGACAGGGGATTCTTGAATATCATAAAGAAAACTGAAATTCCTGACCATTTGTGAAAATACAACAATTATATAAATAATCATAAAAGCTCTCCAGTCTTTCCTCTCCCACCCTTTATCATTGAAGGATCTCTATTTCTGTCTCTTTCCTTATTAATTAGGTTCCCATTACTTTCACCCTTTTCTTTACCATTTATTGTGTTGGAAAAGGTCCTTGAAGGCATACCATCAAGGAGCAAGCACTCCTTCCACATAGCCTTACATAATTACCTCTCATAGAAAGATGTTGCTTAGCACAGTTTTTCAGATGAGGAACTCCAGCACAACAAGCTTAAAATTCAGTGCCAAACAGGGAGTGGAGCATCCAAGTGCCTCTGCAATCTCTTGAATGCAATACTCTAGCCTTACTGGGATCTACATGAGCCTCGTTGAATTGAGTTCTTGTTCTACAGATGCCTGAAGTCCTTTAAATCCCTGACACAATATTCCCTGGGGTCTGACATCACCAAGTGATTAGAAACTCTGATTATATCTAAGCCCAGTGCTTTCTATGTCTACTGTTGTAGATACAGAAGGCTAAGAAAGACGTCTTAGAGGAAATAATGTGTTTTTTTTTCTTTCTTTTTAATGTTGTTCTATTGTTGTTGCTTTCAGATATAAATCTCATGCCAAAAATAGGTTTTCCTATCTACTCAGACACACCTGCTTTCAAAAACGATCCTGGGAGTGGGCAATAATGACTTCCTCCCACTGGGTTCCTCTCTCTTTGTGAGTTCCCATTGCTTACAAGGCCCCAAATCTCAAATAAGTTCAGCTTTTCAGCTGAAGTGCCTATTGAAGTGTACAGATGGGCTCCCTTGGATTCTGTAAGGAAAAAAAATTTGCCTGCTTGAGATCTGAATCACACCTTCGTGCTGTCATCATGAAAAGAAAGGGAATTTTGCTAAATCAGGTAATTTGGAGATTTCTTGTTATGGGTAAGACAGTTATATCGATAGCTGTCACCAAAAGTGCCAATCACAACTCTACTTTCTTTATCTCTTGCCTCTGGCTAAATGCTTGCCTTATATTCTCTCTGCTACTCTTCTGACCTCCTATCCTTCCCACCGTGAATCACCTTTGGAAGTTAAAGCTTAGAACATTAACCCTGCCAAAAACAAAAGAATCCCCCACCTCCAAAAACAGACAGCAACAGCAACAAACTCCAACCACAACAGACAAGAGAAAACAGAAACCCAACAACAGTAAGAAAACAACAAGCATTGTTTTCAGGCTGAACGTGAGATCAGATAAATGCCTGCAATGGCTAAAAGGAAGCAGCAAAACTATATGGTTCACGATGACAGAAGTCTGAGGGCAGGTCTTCACCTTTTGCGTGGGTAGTCATTGGATGGGTTCAGCAATAACACAAAACCCTTTTATTAGTCAAATGCATAAAAGCAGCAAGGATGTATGTGAGACAAAGACACAGAACTGTAGACCAGAGTATTCCAAGTTCTAAGTGAGTTGGCCAGTGTGAGAAATGATTCACCTGATATGGGACTAAAACCCAGATCCAAATACACACAATAAAGTCCACTTTTACACCAGTATAAGTATTTCTGTGCAGTCTTAATCATACAGTGAATCGTAGAACCATATAATGGTTTGGGTGGGAAGGAACAGTTAAGACCATCAAATTCCAACATCCTTCTGTAGGCAGGGTCACCTCCCTCTAGCCCAGGTTGCTCACAGCCCTGTCCAGCCAGGCCTTGAATGCTTCCAAGGAGGGGACATCTAAAACCTCTATGGCCAACCCGTTCCAGTGTCTCATCACCCTTACATTAAATAATTCTTCCTAATGTCTACTCTAAATCTGCTCTCTGTAAGGTACCCTTGAGGCCTTCTCCTCTTCAGGCTCAAGTCACAGGTAAATCTTAGAGCCATTACCAATCTCTTGTCACCAACAACATAATTCCTACTAATCTCACTTACTGCATGGCCTGAGATACACTGTGCAGCTTCACTAATACTACCTCATGTAAATAAGAAAAGCAGACAAAGCACTCAATAAAATAATTACTTCTCTGCTTCACAGCTATGTATTTGTCAAACCAACTCCAAGAATGAAAACACTGAATTTCCCCTCCAGCCTCCTGGCTTTTGTCTTCATCAAGAGATGGGAGGCAGCCAGCCGGCATGAATCATACATTCACAACTGCAAAATTCTCTCCCATCTGTTCTAAAACCAGCACAAGCATGAACAAGTGAGAGGTGAAACAATTTTTCAACCTGCTCAGCAATCTCATAAATCCTCTGCAGCTAAAATAACCTAGAAAGCAGAGCAGAATCTCCCAGCCTTAGGTAACAATTACACTATGTGAACTTTGAGAAACCTCTTGCTAGCACTCAAAATTAGGAGCTTAATACGCAAATGAATAGTGAAGGCACGGTGACAGCACTGTTTAGAAAATGCTTTTGCAAACTACCCAGGTGTTGTGCTCATTTGTTTCTGAATGAGAAAATGTCATAATTGGAGGGGAAAAAAAGGGGGGAAAAAAAAAAAGCAAGTAAACTGGTTCTGCCTGTCTCTGAAATACTGAACAGCCACATTGCCTAAGTCTGCTTTACTTTCCTAGTCTTCGATTTTTCCTCTCCCTCCTAAGTATTATTTCTTTGAATAGTTTCTGAGTGCCCTCAAATATCACTTTTTACATTTCTTAATGCTTCCTCCTAACTCAGGCTTTTATCAGCATTTTGCAGTTATGGAGACTTTCGTCAACTCTCTCACCCTGTTTAGAACCAGAAGATCTCAAGAAGATGGGAAGAGAAATAGTGCACAAGGAGGAGATGATGATCACAGAATGATAGAATCATAGAATCACCAAAGTTGGAAACAAATTCCAAGATCATTAGGTCCAACCATCCACCTACCACCAGTATTTCCCCACTAAACCACATCTCTCAGTATAACATCTAACTGTTTCTTGTACACCTCCGGGGACAGTAACTTCACCAGCAACCTGGGCATCCTGTTCCAGCACCCGACCACTCTTCTGGTGAAGAAATGTCTCCTAATATCCAACCCAGACCTGGTCTGACACAATTTGAGTCAGCACCTCTCATTTTATTGCTGTTACCAGCAAGATGAGGCTGACACCCACCACACCACAGCCTTCCTTCAGGGAGTTGTAGAGATCTATAAAGTCTCTCCTGAGACTCCTCATGTCCAGACCAAACAATCCCAGTTCCCTCTGTTGCTCCTCAATGACCTGTAACTCCTATGATGACTGATGATCTCTCAAAGACCCCATTGCTCCACTGCAGAAGGAAACTGAAAACAGTACTAATAAACTCAGAAAGCTTTGACTCCCCAGAACCATAAACACAGACCTCCAAGAAACAATTTTAGTAAGAAAATAACATCTTTCTCTTTTATCAATGTCCCTTTTCCTGTTTTTTGTTTTTTGTTTTTGCAATGAGTGGTCTCTAAATAGCTGCTTTTCCTCCAGTACCTGATGCCTTCTAAGCTGATATTTCTTCACTGTTGTATTTTTTTTTCTTTTGAGATGATGCCTCAAACATGTATCTCAGATATGCTCTTACGAGTATTTAATATTGACATTCTCCCTTCTCTGGCTCTTTGATTTAATGCCACCTGAAAGCACACTGGTCCACGTTATTTATTTCCCGCTATGGCACATCACAGGTGTGTAACAACTTTGCTGCTTGCTCTCAACCCAAGTTTCTTTCAGCATTCTTTTTCCTGAGCCTCTACCTGCCAGCAAACAAGTCTGTTCCTGATTACTACACTCGTGGAAATCAAATGGTGACTTGGCCCTTGTTTCTTACAAACTCATCCCTTCTGGTAACCATAGCAAATTGTTTGAGACTTTTTTTTTTTTTTCTCAATGAATTATTCAGGAGATTCAGTTTAGCATGATTATTAATTCTAACCTCTGCAGCGTATGAATAAGCAATCTCATTTCTTAATATTAGTGCCTGACCATTCTACTCCACAACTAATGACCTGTCATAGCTATCTCGGCCTAACAGTCATCAGGAAGCTGCAAAGTACTTACTTGCTATTAATTTAATAAAACAATGATGGAACTAATGGTGAAGAGCTGTCAGTGCTTTGCTCCTAATTAACAGGAAAATAAATTAGTAATACATCT
Source organism: Perdix hodgsoniae (assembly GCA_035772895.1). Taxonomy (NCBI): domain Eukaryota; kingdom Metazoa; phylum Chordata; class Aves; order Galliformes; family Phasianidae; genus Perdix; species Perdix hodgsoniae. The sequence continues at coordinate 7,890,149 of JAPSGF010000024.1, read as the reverse complement.
GGAGTGACACATCAGCAATCAAAATAGTTCTCAAGGCAGGGCCAATTGCACTCCTGCATTTCCCTGTGCCTGAATCTCACACTGTCACATGCCATCTTGGTTAAAAAACACAACTCTGCCACTCTCCTCTTTCCATACAGTTTGCTGCGAGAGTGATTTCCCTTCTTTCTTATGACTTAACTATTCTGCGTGGAACATCTGATTATTAGTAAAGCTGACACAGTAATAGTTGTATCTCTATAGCAACCCGAGAGCTGTGAACCAAATGCAATAACCAGCTCTATGAACAGCAATGGCAGATGCCAGACAGCTTGTCTGATGACCCACATCTCAGTCTGAAGGAAACATGTATTGAGAAACATTATTTTGGGCTTTTGATACTCAAGAGTTTAATCATGCCACATGAGCAACTAATTCTTCTTCCTCTTTGTCTAATCAGTTCAAGCTGATTATCATCACTGATTGTCAGAAGAGTATGGGTGAATTCATGGAGAAATCTCAGAAACTTCTAGATAAGAAGAACTGAGAGCTCCCTGCAAGCTGCAGCTGTGCACTGGAAGAAATGGAGATCCAACATCTGCCTTTGCTGCTGAGTCCAACATGATATCCACCTACTGCTTTTGGGGCCACTATAACCTGCAAAGCTAATTCAGGATTTGGAATCTATGAACAGAACTGGTTGCGGGAGATTCTACAATTCAGGAATGAGCCATGCTGATAATCAGGAAGCATTTTAATGACACTGACTTCAACATAATTGCTTTCCAGGCTTCTTAAAATCTATTTTTACTATCATAAATTTGCTCGTCAACATGCATGGTATTTCCCAATAGAAACAGAAAAGAAGAATCGTTCATTATCTCAGGGAAATCTTTTAATATTAGCAATATTATCATCAGCTGAAACCATCACCAGCGTCAGACTCTATGACTGCAGATAAATAAATACGTTCAAGTGATACCCATGCCCTGAATAGCTTACCTGCTGAGAAAGTGCATCCTCTTCGTCACAAAGATGGGGAAACTGATGAATCAACTTCTCAAGATCTCATAGCTCCTGGATTCCCAGACCAGCACCAACATCTTTCCAGTGTTCCAAAGTCTTCAGCACCAGTTTACATGGCTAAGAAATGATTCCTATTAAATGTGAAGGTTGGTGGTGGGGGATTGGAGCTTGATGATCCTTGATGCCCCTTCCAACCCAAGCCATTCTATGATTCCTCAAAACAAAAGTGCAGAAGATTAGAAGTGATAGGTGAAGAAGATGGATTTTCAATAAGACAGTGATATCTTAGACCTACAAGTCTACCCACAAGTATATGTATATCTATTTTTATACATACAGGGTCCTTGTAACATTGCACTGGATATAGCCTAGTGATCCTTCTCTGATTTTTAGCCATGTATCCATAAATTGTACAGTTCTGAGTATCTGTATATAATATAAATTGCATAAATACAGATGAACTGCTGCAGTTGTCATATCATAGTTAGAGAGTTTAGGCTTTGAAGTCATTCCTTATTACTTGGTTTCTGTGATTTTATGACTTTGATTGCTATAATAACATCAAAACACAGCACAGCTTTTAAGTATATTCACTTCAGTCTTTGTTCTTAAAAGAGACCGGTTATTTATTTCTGTCTTCTGAAGAATCTCATCATCTAAGGAATGAGTCGAATGTCAAGAATGCTACGTAATGACTACAGATTCGTGTCCATGCAGGTTTGTACATGCTAAACATGCATGTGCAATTTGTTTATATGTGTCTATATATAAATATATATATCATATATCATATATATATATACAATTCTGCACTTATTAGTGTTGAAGAAAATAAAGCATTAAGAAAGTATATTATTCTGTATAGGTATGTAATAAGTATATGGGCAAAAAATCTGATTTCAGATTTCCAAATCTGAAATTCTTGCCAGGATAAATTTAAAAAGAAATAGAAAAAAAGGTATGAAAATTCTGAAGTATTTTATCTTTTTTGGATTTTATTGTAAATGTTTACTCTCACGAATAGCTGCAGTGCTTGAAATTTACTCCTTTGGTCATGAAAACTCTATGAATAGATTAATGTATGATGTTTGTTTTGGTATAATTAGATTCTGTAAGGTTTAAGCATCCAAATGCTTCCTTTGTGTTAATGTAAAATCATTTTGTTAAAGACTATCCCAGTTGGCCATTCTTTTGACATTATTATGATTGTAATAATTACTTGAGTATTTAGCTTTTATGCTTTATGAGTTTTACAGAATTACAATAGTCTTCAATGTGAGTTTGGAGTCCTGCTCTGAAAGTAATGCCTCCTATTTATTATATGATGTTGGCCCATGTTATCAGAGCAAGATGATGGTGGGATGGCAGCAGAGGTTGAGCTTTCTCACCAACATCCAGTTGCATTTTGTTGTCATATGACAGATGGCAATAGAGGGGCAGTCTGACAGAATGATATCTGACAAGAAAGCATGTATGCAAGTCAAAGGGTGTCACTTAATTCCTCCATGCAGATAAAATTGCTCCTACTGACATTTGTCAGTGTTAGCTGAACGCTTATGGAGACCAAACAGTAGATGTGAGCACAGTGAAGGATGGGTAGTATGTTTCAGCAGTGTGAACACTAGTGTCACACTTCAGGAGTGTGACACTAGGTCACCTCCAATGGTGCAGTCTGTTACAAGCATAGAATGCAGACTCTTGCTGGTGAAAACGCACAGCTAGTAGAATGGATTATATTGAAAAAAATAGTGTTTTGTTTTGTTTTGTTTTTAGCTGGGGATTTTCTCTATCAAGTAGTGTTATTGTGTTCTTCACATCTATTGCAGTTCCCACCGAAATAAACAGGAGGCATTACTTTTGGAGCATAACCCGTGCATCTATTTTTGTTGTTGCTGTTGTTTTGTTGATTTGTGTGTGTGTGTGTGTGCGCGTTTATTTAAAGAAGATGATACTGTATCTTCGTCCTAAACTAACTTTCAAGGTAAAAAAAAAAAGAAAAAAGAGAAAAGAAATGCAGGAAATGCATTTCTTGCAATGACTACGACATACAAATGGAGAGAATGATTATTACTCTTAGCAGCTTCACAGAATCACAGAATCACAGGGGTTGGAAAGCACCTGAAGAGACCATGAAGTCCAACCCCCTGCTAAAGTAGTACCCTACAATGGGTTGCACAGATGGGTGTCCAGATGTGTCTTGAGTATCTCCATAGAAGGAGATCCCACCATTCTTCTGGGCAGCCTGTCCTGGGTGCTCCATCACCCTTCATGTCTGTGTTACAGAGGACCCAATGATTTTCGTCTATAGAGTTTTCACCCCGGGCTCCCACATTTGTGAGATAGATTTTAAATACGAGATCAGTTTAACAAATGATAATGTTGCAATTCTTAAATAGATGTAATTTACCATCATTTTAAAGCACTCATCTTTTTCCTAAATATGGAGATTTTTTTTTCATTATTATGCAAACATTAGAAATAGCTTTACTAATTATTTGATTAAGCATCCCAAGAAAGTATAAGGATGGAGCACGTATTCCCAGTGATGATAACTGTGCTCATTTTGGGATCCAAGATGAATACTAATTTGACAACTTTTTCTAAATTCCATCCTTGTCTGTAATAACCACCTTAGCTTAGGTCAGTGGTCTTGAAGCAATATGCAGAAATCCTAACTGATTTCAACATTTTATCTTCCCTGGAATTATGCATAAAATTTATATTTCTCCTGTGAGACTTTCTCAAATAAATTGCATTAATTCTTATATTTGCTGAAACAGTCTTTCTCTTGCTAAGCCACGTGCATCCAATTATGTGAAATGGGAAATGCTTTAAAATACCACATTCTGGCATGAAGTGTTTGAAAATCTTTGGGGGATGTTAGTTTGTCTTTAATAACAAGTCCTGAATTGTGCCTGGTGGGCCTCTTCTCTGAAAACAAAGATTCCTAACTGCTATTAAAAAAAAAAAGAAAAAAAAAAGAAAAAAAAAGAAAAAAACAGAAATTATCTCATGGCATCTGTCTAGTGAAGAATAATCTTGTAAATAGGAAGAAAGGATGAAGGGTAAGGAAACAAATGAGTTCAAGCAGAAAATCTGTCCTTATAAATTTCAATAAATAAATAATAATAAAAAAAATCGGGAAAATTAATTTATTTTCAACCTCTCTTTGCACATTTCCAATAGAGCATCTCATATTTTTCTTGTTGTTGTTGCTTTGTTTTTGTCTTTTTTTTTTTTAATTTATTTTAATTAAAGCTAAAAAACCCTGGGAAATGAGAAAAAAAATGACCAAAGAAAAAGAAAGACTGCTAAGAATGTCTGCTAGGTACATAAAATGCCCCTTGGTTCTGCACTGTGCCACGTTTTGCCTTTTTCAGGTGCACCATGGAGAGCGTCAGTGGGCACTGGTGGTTTGCTGGGAGAGTGCGTGTTACTTTCAAATGTTATTTTCTTCCTAAAGAACAAAACAACAGTTGAAGAATCTTGTTTTATTTCCTGTCTCACAGACAGTTTGCTTCTGGGTGTAAGGAGAGCGCAAATTAACAACCAAACATCAGAAGAGAGAATGAGAGAGATCCTCATTGGATAGACTTTTTTTTTTTTTTAATGAAAAAAACCACCATATCCATGGGGGAATTAGAAGAAAATTATTATTGCAAATAAAATTCATACAATGGGTCAAAACTTGCTGCAAAACAGAGTTATACAGCTTCCATTGTAAACTATGGATCTGTTACCTTTGTCTCAGAAGGCAGATAGGTATGAAACCTAAGGGTATTGGATATATCCTGGATTTCCAAGTTTCTTCCTCAGTAATTGCAGAAGCACGTTATGATCTCTATAATAAATGTACCAAGTTTCATGTGAAAAATAATTAGGCTTTGGGGGTGTTTTTCTGCTCCCAGTAGTTGTACTGCAGGGCTGTTCCAAAAGCTTCTTCCTCTGATGTTTTATTAGCCTACTTCAAATTTCCATGATGAATATACTCATGGGCATTTTGCACCCAATTATTCTTGGGCTAAGACTGCTCTCTGATGTGAATAGTTATTCTCCTTCTCTGTTGTACACATCCTTTTGTATTTATAGAGGAGGATAAAACATATCCTACAAGGAACAAGTGGGAAAAGCAGGTACCGTTGCTCATTTGGGACACATTGAGATCCTTAATGTAGCCTCCAGCTGCCCCTCTAGCTTTGTGCAAATCTAATTTCCAAATCCACGAGGATTCCTGATTCCAGTGTAATTTCTTGAGCCCAGCAATCAGTGGAGCCTCTGGACTTTATACACACCACTTCCAGACCAAGAAGACAAGTCCACTCAGATCAGAGCAAATCGATGGTGTAACTTACACAATATTTGGCACTTTGCCTGTGCTTTCAGTATTTCAAAAGTTTAATATAAAGAAGTTCACCTTCTAGCTTTGGACAACTGCAACACGAACATCCTCTCTTGGGCTGACTCAAAGCCACTTTATTGCCACGCATACAAAAAAATATGATTCATTTGACCTATAAGCCATGAAATAAATCACATCCCATGAGTGGTGGTGACTTACCAGAATTAGTATTATCATTTGGATTCTTTTCATATAAAAGAAATCTATACTGGTGCCTCAAATGTTGTTGTAATTGACTATCCTGACTCCAACAGTGGCTACATGAAAGCTGTTCACCACCTCACATTAATATATTCTTACATCTTTAACCCTCATTATTTGTTTGTTTTGTTTTCCCCATTCTTTTCCTGCTCTTTCCTTCCATTTTCCAAATTCTACCCTCATGCCATCATTTTCCGTCCCTACCTACTTTTTCCTCTTCTTTTTATTCCCATTATTTTTATTTATTGCTATGTGCTCCTCTTCTCCTTATTTATTATCTGTTCATTTTGCCTGCATCCATCAAGTCAACTTTTTTTCTACCCCTGTAATACACAGAAAAGCAAAAGCAGCCCTTTTATTTCCCCCATAAAGCATTCTTTATTCGTAGACTTATCTTCATCGTCACTCACTCATTGGCATTTGTTTACTTTTGTGTTACAGGTTTTGATCTGACACTCATTGATGTCTTCAGAGTGTTGACTTCGGCTGGCTTCAGGTCAAGACTAACAGCAAAGCCAAAATTAAAAGACCTCTTTGCAAAAACGTTGCTCAGCTTTTTTGTATGACTACTGTGTCTGGGGAACAATTGTGACAAAACAGTGAAAGCTGTAGAAACACAAGGAAAAGAGCTGAACAGAGAAAATATTTGCAGAAGAAAAGTGGGAGAGCTGTGGCTACTGCATGATCTGAAAATCACTTAATTCTGTAAAAGCCTTTCTGTCAGGTTTTAACCTTTGGATGTGCCCCAGGTGCTGAAGCTGAAACTTGATCAGCAGAATCACTAGCTGTCTGACTCAATGGATTTATGACATTAACCTTGATGTTGACTAACATCTTTAAACAGCTCAGGTTTTACCATACTGACCTTCTTTTTTGAAAAGCTATCCTGAATCATCGTTAAATATCTGAGAATCTAAATTCAGGTAATTATCTTCAATATCCAGAGAGCGCTCAAATTGCTATTAATTACCTGGACAAACAGCCTATGCTTTATTTTTTTCACTCTTAGATCAAAGATATTTGACCTACCTGCATTAGGTCAAAGAAAACCTGTCTTTCAAAGATAATGAACCATTAATAACAACCTCCTTAAAACAATCCAAATTAATATCTAAAAGGTGACTTGTGCTATTTAACACTCTCCTTAATTATATCATTATTCATCTTTGTGCTCCAGTACTGCAGAGATCTAACTATCTTCTTTATATCTGTCAGTAGGTGAAAAAGCTAAGGGATCTATGAAACTGATCAATCTTTTTAAGTCTGTTCTAACGAGGTGGAGAAGCCATTCTGTGATCTCAGACATTAACCCTAGATTTGGGAAATTAGGCAGACAGTCTTTGAGCTATTAAATACGTGACATTGAAGAAATTGCTTTGGTTCATATTGGACTCTCAAACTATTCCCAAACACAAATTATATTTGTATTTATGATGCTGGACTTCAAAAAGTGATTCATAGCACAATCCCAGGAAGAATTAATCAACTACTATATAGGTAGAGGAAATTGCCTTTGTGCTCAAATACCATAGAACGAGAGAATCGCTGCTTCTTAAGGGAAGAGGAAGACAATAATGACATCAGGGCTGACACAGACAGCAGTCTCACTAACAGAAGGGACAGTCCCACAGACCATGAGTAGGATGGGCAGACCAGCACTTGTGATGATTGTCCACTTCAGCTGAGTCTATACCACCAGTTAAGCCCACGGTCACACAACAGGACCAAGATCAAGGCAAGAAGCCAAACCTGTGAGTCAGGCCAATGTATACATCAACGGAGTTACATAGGTCTGCTGGAGACAGTCATCAGTATTGTCAATATGGTTTGTGCCATAGCTGAGTGTTTTGAGCAGATGGTCTGCATATGGCCCTCAGAACATGAAATCAAGACAGAAGTTAATCCATAAAGCATATCTAGAGCACCTTGCATTGAAAACAAGGTTTGAAGAGAACTACAAAAGCTGTTGCAAGGTATCTGCCAGATACTATGGCACACAAGCAAAAGCAGACATAGGATTAACAAACTAATCAGATCTCATTCCTTGCTAATTAACTCGAGCCATGAAAAATGAGTTAGGACTATGTCTACTCCTTTCCTGCAGTATTTCTGGAAAAATTGGAGTTTGTATTCCATTAAGGGAATCATATCTTATTCATAAAAAGGTACAGTCACAAATGTGATTCTAAGTCTTTATATTTCCAGGTGTGAATCATAGAATCGTAGAATTGCTCAGATTGGAAAAGACCTTCAAGTTCATCAAGTCCAACCACAACCTAACCATACTGCCTGAATTTTCACATTGAGTGGACTTGTAAGGTACAAAGTTATTTGATCTCCCAAAATAAGAAAGAATTTGCTAAAAAAAAATTACAGAACCTCAGGGATTGCAAGGGACCTACAGAGACCATTTAGCATCAAGAACAACTAAAGCCAGCTGGAATGAGTTACACAGGAAAGTATCCAGGAGGGCTTTGAAAATCTCCAGGGGAGGAGGCCTTACTACCTCTCTAGGCCAGTGCCAGTGCTCTGTCACCCTCAAAGTAAAGAAGTACATCCTCATATTCTAATGGAACTTCCATGTTTATGTCCATTGCCCCTTGTTCCATCACTGAACACCACTGAATTGAGCCTGTCCCCACCCACTTGACTCCTACCATTTAGATATATGAAAACACTGATAAAATAACCTCTCAATCTCCTACCAGCAGAACAACCTCTGTGCCCTCGGTCTTTCCTCATACAGAAGATGCTCCAGGCCCCTCATTCCTTGTGGCCCTCTGCTGGACTCTCTCCAGCAGTTCCCTGTTTGTCTTGAGCTGAAGAGCCCAGAACTGGACACACTGCTCCAGGTGTGACCTCCCATGGCATAGCAGAGGGGGAGGATCACCTCCCTTGCCCTGCTGGCCATGCTCTGTGCAATGCATATGCATAATGCAATAATGAAACATTAGCCTTCTTGGTCATGAGGGCACACTGCTGGCTCATGGAATTCTGTGTTTGCCCCTGAAAATTGTGACAAGAATACGTTATATAAAACCTTTTAAATGGATTGAACATTGACATAAATAAATAAGAACATTTATAATTATGAGAGTTGAGATTATAGTTGGAAATACAAGATTGGCAAGGATATAAAGCAAAGGACATGCTACAGGGCATAGGACAACCACAGAAAATGAAATTAGGAAAAAAAATTATTTGGGGAAAATTTATTCTGACTATTCTTCTCACAGCAGACACTTTTACAATGCAGATGTCATACAGCTTCATTTGGCTGCACCCAGAGACAGGAAACTGAGCTTCTGGGTTTATTGATTGCACCAGCAAGAAAATATTTTTGGAAGAAAGTACATATTTTATTGGTCAAAACTGAAATATAGATACACACTTCTGTTGCTCATGTCATTAGACAACTCCTCATAAATACCAGAGAGATCAGGAAAAAAAAGAAGACATTTGTATGGTGTCTAAACCTCATTTTTTGGTGATGAAGAAGTAGTAGTTGGTAGTCCTTCCTACCTCGTCATGTGGTTCAGAGAAAAAGGGGACTGTTACATCCTCTCCAACTGGAAAATAGACACTGACTGCTGGGAGAAAACAGGGCCTTGAGGTGCTGCTCTTCCACAGAGTGACAGAACTGCTGACCTCATTAAGATCTGTCTTCATAAGCAAGAAATTTATGAGAGGTTAAGGAGACAGAGCTATATGTGCAGGTCAGTATAACAGGAGAAAAAAAAGACGCTGTATATTAGGCAGCAAAATCCTCTATAATGAGGGCATAGCTACAGCTCAACAGCGAAAGGGAATATATCTCCATGGAGAACTCCTATCCTCTGCATTCCCTTTTTCATTATCATTTTATCCATTAGTGTAATTTCTCCGTTATAGAAAATGAATGTCAGAAACCAGAAAGCTTCGCTCTATTTGTACCCAAGCCTGTGCCAATCAATACCAGACGTATTCCCAGTGCCCTGTCAATGCACTTCAACCTTACCTTGTTGAGAGCCCTTCTTAATTGACTCTGGTGAAGCAAATCCAATTTCCACCTTCTCAGTACTTGTACACATATGCTAAGACAGCTAAATTTAAACTGTTTCTGCTCAGTTTTGCGGTGCCTTCTCCGACACACACGACAGATTGAGATCACCTGAATTTACTTTATATCTTATTTTTAAGACCATTTAATTGGAATGATATTTTGCCATTGTTTCTGGGCAATATTAAAGTGATATCCTAGAGGAAAAAAAAACAAAACAAATACATTATTCTACCCCATCATCAACTCTCTCTGAAACCACCTTCTTTACTTTTACTGCCGGATCTGATTTATACCCAAGACATAAGTGTCAGTAACTTGTTTTTGATGGGCGAAATACTGCCAGAAAAATGGATATAGTTGAACATTAGGCTATAAAGTGGAGTATGAAGTATAATTCAGACGGGCTTCATGACACTTGTCCCTCATATGACACGCATTCTTTTCATTTCCAATTTCATTGGAACAAGGGGAAAAAACTGTTTCCAATCTGTCCCACCTCGTAAAAATAGACCTGTGTTTAATTCTTCAGGACCTAAAATTATCTTTTAGATATTATCAACCAATCATCCAAGGAAAACGGTCCTGGACAAAATAATAGAGAAATCTTCTAGATACAGAGATATCTAAAATATTGTGGCAGCTCCAGTTTTAATGACAGCACTCAAACTATTAGGGCAAAGCTAAATGCAATGATGATAGTAGGATTGTCTGGCATATCCTTTCATTTTTTTTAGTAAATTGTGTAGTTCAGTCTTTGTATTGCTGCCTGCAATTTATAAATATAAATGATTTCAACAAAACAAATGGCTAATGATAGTCCATCTCTATATCCAGTGGAGGAACAGAACTAGAACAGAAATAGAAAGCAAACATAGGAGCACTATGAATGATATAAAATGGCTATAAATGATTATAAAATAGAAAGAAATCTTTGTTTGTATTTTTAAATGAATGGATACCTTAGTTTGTGTTTGGTGTTTGTCTTTGCATGGGGAGCAGCAGTCCCAAAGCCCTGGTTTATCCTGACTGAGGTTAATCGCTATTTCAGCACCAGGTTCAGAAAAATAAAACCAAAAATGCAGCAGCCCAAGGACCAGGTGTGGTTGAGATTCTCTTATAGGTGACTTTTGGGCATTTTCCTAGACAAGCTGCTAATTATATCAAAGCAAAGATGATTGAAGAAAGAAAGTGTGTGGAACAGACATGGGCAATTTTCTTTATATTAGGGATCACTTGAGCTAAAAGCTCAGGTATTTCTGCTAAAACTGCTTCCTAAGTACCAGGGTCATGTCATGGTGCTCAAGCAGGTATAGAGATCCTAGAATCAGATGGATGGTCCCTTCCATGGACTCTCATCTACTTGAACAATTGGTTACAAAGAAAACTGACTTGTAAGTAAGTAAGCATTCAAAATAGATATTGAAAAAGTCGGCGATTTTTTTCTTCACGCAAATAAAGTTGAGAAAATGATTTTTTTTTTTTTTTTATGAGACACAAACCACTGAAACTTTCATCAGGGTTGGCATTCATTAACAATTCTTAATGTTCTAAATTTTGAGTCGCTGTACTCTCTGATGCTTTTGGTCCCAATGCAACTAGTGGTGTAGCTTCACTTCCAGCAGGAGATGAGCTTGATCATGGCAGAGCATTTTCTGAAACTCTCAGAAATGACATTTAATCCAGCACAAGGCACGTTTACACTCAAAGGTGTTTGCTCTCTGGGCCCACAGCTGGTGCTAAAGGAGAACTTCACTTTAATAATCCAAGTCTGCAGCTAATTTTTTTCAAGTAACCAATTCAACACTTGTTTGCAGACCACTTTAAATCACATTATAAAAGAAGATGAAAGAACTGCAAATGGAAAAATCTGTTTTTTGGTTGTTTTTCCTGCAACATCTATTAAAATTGATTTTTTCTCAGTTGTGTGGTTTATTCTTTGCTCTGTCTTCTGCTGGTTCGGATTTCTCAGTCTATGCATAGTCCTTTCCTTGCCTTTCCTCTTATCATGTTAAATCTGGCATTGATCCTTATTTCGACTGTGATTAATTAGATCTTTAATAGAAGTAGAAATCACTAACTGTGGAGGACTTCATTAGAGTCCTGTTACACACTTTAGCTACTCTGGAAATGCTCAGCATTTTTTTCTTTTTTTCTTTTTTCTTTTTTATTTTTCTATTTACAGAATCAGATTTAAACAGTGGGATAAAGCATAAATCTTTAAATGCATCTTTAAATGCAAACCTGTCTGAACTCCACTTCAAGAATAATAGATTTAATTATGAAATAAATCATGTGCTAAGAGTGGAATCATTCTTAACGATGTCAAAAATGAATCATCTTTATCACATTTAATTATACTAAAGGATTAAAATTTGTTCACATGAAACATGATTAATACAAAAATAAAAGTTGTGAAACCCTCAGTCTTCCCAATCAGTAGAGAAATTTGGGCATTTTGAATGGTGATTTGGTAAGATTATTTCTCCCTGAAGATGCACTTTTCTCCCATTATTGACTATCAAGACAATATAAATATCTGTCTAACTTCATTGAAATAAGGACTTCATGTCTTTTAACATCAGCAGATGAGAAAGTCCTAATACTCTGAAGATGGAGACATCTCCCGAGCAATTTAAAGAAGTGGCATTTCCCTGAAATGGGAAGTCTGGTAGTTTGGTTGCCAGCAATGGGAAACCAACCACATGCTGCAAACATTCTCCAGGCATGATGTTAGCATACTTGCTTGTTGATTTACAGAAATCTCTTTAATAACCCACTCTTAGATTTGTTTTATACACTTGGCTTACTATCTCAGGCCAAGATCACAAGCCACCTGTTGCTCCCCAGCTGGGCAGATGAAATCCCTATTGACTAACTGATTGATTTGACATTTTTGTTGCAGAACACAATAGTAAAGCCCATCCTAATCCTCCTGTCTCCAAAGCAAAGTACCTGAAATACTTTCCTTAGCATTCCTTACTCTAGATGAAATGTTACTTTTTGGGAAAGATTAAGGCCAAAGAGGTTAACTGATTTCCCACTCCGAAACCTGAGCAACATTTCACATAATACACAATCTACTGAAGGCAACAAATTGTATTTGGCTGCTGTATTTTTCCCAAGAGACAGTTTTTGTTTAAAGACATTTGGAGATAGAAGACAAAGAAATGCTTACATCAGTTTCTTGCCAAGTTTATCTTTATCAATATTTTGAACATTCTCAATTTCAAATTCCAGGCATTGCTTCATGCTATGCCCCATTTTACCAGACAAAATAACCTTTTATCAACTAATATTTTTTCTTCCTGTGTTCGTGCCATTCTTATCTGATAAATGGTCTGAACAATTAACATTCTACACTCTAAATCCTTATTCCAGACTTAACAGATTTTTCACAGTCTTTAACAGTATTTTATTCATTCTTCTTATCCTTTTTCCAAATACGAACACCAGAAATTGTAATGGTAAATTCCTTTGGACAAAAACTGAGATTGGGCATGCGAATTATCTCCCTTTCTTCTATATACCTTCCCTTTCTTCCTAACTGCCTTGTTTATTCACTCAGAGGCCACACTCACCTTTTTACTATCAATAGTGAAACATGACTTTTTCAGAAAATCTGATTTGGAGAATATATTCGGTTACATTTAAACATTGTCTATGTCTAGATTTACAACATTTACTGTATTATAATTGTATGTTTTAATCAACTACTTTAGGAAAGCATTTAGATGATTCTGTATGATGTGTTTCCTCTCTGGGTGACATCTGTGCACAGATATGTTGGGTAGAAATAACCATCTAGTTAATGGATAATGGTTACAATGATGTGCATAAAATAAACAGGAGATGAGATATTAAATATTCTCTCATATAGCATTCAATGAGTTTATATACCAAATACCAAGTCCAGCACTTGGGATAAGGCTCAGGGGAAGCCTCATCACTCTCTACAGCTCCCTGAAAGGAGACTGTGATGAGGTGAGGATTGGCTTCTTCTCCCAGTAACAGCAATAGGATGAGAGGGAGTGGCCTGAAGTTGCACCAGGGGAGATTTAGGTTGGATGTTAGGAAACATTTCTTCTCCAAAAGTGTGGGCAGGTGCTGGAATGAGTTGCCCGGGGAGATGGTGGAGTCATCGTGCCTGAGGGTGTTCAAGAAATGGTTTTACTGAGGGTCATGGTTTGGTTGGGAAATCTTGGTGGTAAGAGGATGGTTGGACTGGATAACCTTGGAGGTCTTTTCCAACCTTGGTGATTCTATGATTCTATGATTCTATAATGAAGTGATACAGGCTTAGAGAAGAGTGGCTGGAAAGCTGTCCAACATAAACGAACTTGGGAATATTGGTTGGCTCCCAGTTGAACATGATCTAGCAGTCTACCCAAGTGGTCAAGAGGGCCAACAGCATTGTGTCTTGTATCAGAAATAGTGTGGCCTGCAAGACTAGGGAAGCAATTGTCCTCTTATATGTTGTCCTGGTGAGGCCACACCTTGAGTGCTGTGTTTAGTTTGGGTTTAGTCTGGGTTTTTTGGGCCCAGAGCAAAGCAGGCTGAGGGGAGGCCTCGCTTTGTAACAAAGAATTATACATTAATGAATAATTTCCACAAGTTTGCATGTTAGGTATATGAGTGTAGCATGGTTCTGAAACTATTGGATTCATTTGCATTTAGATAGTGTAAATTTGTGAAGTAAAATGAATAGCACTATAATCAAATGCATCGTGTGTCAACACATGCACATATTTATTCATACATATATATGTATATTGGTTTTGAGGTTCAAAATGTGTGTGGCATATTGCCTGAGATGAATGAATGAGCTGATAAAATAAAGACCATTGATCTTACTGATTTCAGTAAGCCAATAAAGCTAGCAATTTTTATTATGTAGATAACATAATTAATATTTATGTGAGTATGATGTTACACTAAATGGCTCAAATCATGCAGATGTCGGGCTGAAAGTTTTAATTGAATTTTAAAGCATTTTTTCACAGTGAACTGGGGAAAAGAGTAATGATTAGTCATTACATCTTTTATTCCAAAAACTCCATCTCTCACTTTTTTTTTGCCTCAAAAATATCAGATGTAACTGGATTCTGACCTGCACGCTGTAAGTGGCAGACAGAAAAATGATAATGATATACAGAACTGTAACAGTTCCATCAGAGACATATGGCCCTGGTATTTCTTTCTGTTTGCTGAGAGCAGCAGTGTTTTATGGTTCAGTGATCTGCTGGATAATCACAAAATAAAATGAAAGATATCATTTGTTACAGAGAATAAGCCTCAATAATTCTGTTGAACTACAAAATGATTCCTCTGTAATCACTGGTTGTAACAAGATGTGAATGATCCTTGTGCCATACACTGATTGACATCATGCTATCATTTACACTACTATATGCATAAGCATTTGCTTTCATATGAAGGCATATTACTCGTATCTCAGCAGTCATAAATTTCACTTGTTAATTTATTCATTTTTAAATTTTCCATTTAAGAATCTATCTAGAAGACAATCTCAGGTTTCCTACAGAGAAATAGTATTACCAATGGCTAACCATGGTCTTCAGAGGCACTGAAGTGCAAATAAAATCACCAATGGCATGGGAAAAATATGCCCCCAAAATATGAAAAACATCTTTTCCTTTTCCCTTTAAGGCAGCATCTAGATGAATTATTTCAGTTGCAATTGTTTGCCAGCTAGACTGTGGGAGAAATGCCAGCCACTAATTCATAGCATTAGGAAAATAATGCCAAACCTTTCATATTCATTCAGGATGAAATTCAGCTGTGGTTGTGTAAGGTTCTGGTTGAGCAGTGCAAGTCTGTTCTCTGACCCTGAGATGAGAGTTATCATCTGGCCGTATTTATACTCTTAATGAATACCAGAAGTCTCAACATTCAAGACATGTATAGGGAGTAATCCCTGGACTGTATTAATTTCTAAACCATTTCAGGAGATGGGGGATTGCTTACCAAGTGTACCATGGACCTTGTGGCAGCTGAACACTGCTTTCCAGTGCCTCTGTCAATGGCCCCGAGATAACTTCATGTTCTGGTGTAGATGTAGTGCAATGTTTGTGTACTGATTACACTTCTGCAGTCTTTTGTCTTGTGTAGATTCGAGTTGCAATTGCAATAGCTATGCTATGTCTGTGAATTAACTTGGTCCTTATTAATTAAAAACATGAAATGGACTCCTTGAATGAAGTGGCCAAAAAATAGCTTCCCTTGTATGAACTGAAAAAAAAAGACTTGATAATCCTGTTTTCCAAAAGCAGAATTTTGTTGAGTATCAAGAGTATATTTTCTGTCTGAGAAAGATTTCACAGATCTTTCATTTAGAATCTTTGACTCCAAAGATACAAAATTTAACAGCTGTTCAAAATAAAGGTGACAGATTTTTTAAAGATGGGATGGCATGAATGCTTCAAGAAATTTATCTAGCCTGGTTCTGTTGCAAATTTGCAAGGTCAGTATATCTGACTCTTTGATCTCAAAGGTTAATTTATATACTTATCACGTTTATTTCAAATACAGTTCTTTATTATTATTTTTTAACAGTGATTTCAAATTATTTGCACTAGAAACCATAGAACTATAAATAAAGAACCCTTATGTTTTGGGGGGTATACTTCTGTTTCTTAATAAATAATTAGCAAATGCATCTTTTTTTTTTCATATAAGGCTTGAAAACTGCAGTAACAGCATCATTGTAGTTTTGACCCCAGTAGGAAGCTCAGCCCCACGCAGCCACTCACTCACTTCCTCTCAGTGAGATGAGAAAGAGAATCAGAAGGGCAAAGGGGAGGAAACTCGTAGGCTGGGATAAAGACAGATAGACAAAGTCAAAGCTACATGTGAAAGCAAAGCGAAACAAAGAATTTATCTGCTTCTTCCCATCAGCAGGCACACGTTTAGCCATTACCAGGAAAGCAAGGCTCATCATGCACAGCGGTTTCTTGAGAAGGCAAACACCACCACTCCAAACGAAACCCCCTCCATCCAAATGGGGTTATCAGTTGCCACCAAGTGCCACATCTATTCATACATATTTCATTTTCTACGTTTTTTACACTCTCAGTTAAGCGAGATGATGACGACTGATTTTCTAATATTTCTTTCCAACTTTCTTTAGCAGTCATTCACATACTGTTTTCTATCTTTCTGTAACCTTTCAGAGACCACATCTGCATTCCCTTGCTCAGCCTGGAGAAGAGAAGACTGTGAGGAGACCTCATTGCAGCCTTCCAGTATTTAAAAGGGGATTACAAAAAGAAAGGGAATCAACTTTTTACCCCATGAGTAGTGATAGGACAAGCAGGAATGATTTTAAGGAGGGAAAATTTAGGTTGGATATCAGGGGGAAGTTCTTTACAGAGAGAGTGGTGAGGTGCTGGAACAGCTGCCCAGAGAGGCTGTGATGCCCCGTCCATCCCTGGAGGTGTTCAAGGCCAGGTTGGATGGGGCCCTGGGCAGCCTGGGCTGCTGTGAGATGTGGAGATTGGTGACCCTGCATGGCACAGGGGGGTTGGAGCTTCATGAGCCTTGAGGTCC
Source organism: Perdix hodgsoniae (assembly GCA_035772895.1). Classification (NCBI taxonomy): domain Eukaryota; kingdom Metazoa; phylum Chordata; class Aves; order Galliformes; family Phasianidae; genus Perdix; species Perdix hodgsoniae. The sequence goes on along the minus strand of JAPSGF010000024.1, from coordinate 7,872,936 downwards.
CTTCCAACCCAAGCCATTCTGATTCCGTGATCAGAAACTGTATAGGATTACCAGCAATCCTTTCAAGTGAACTCTAGAATCAGTTTCATCTTTTAACCCCATTACAAATTAATTGAGGTTTCCTCAGTACCGATAAGTTTTACTGGCTTACCACTTTGGTTTTCAGAAGATATCTCATCCTGGCAACAGTGAGACAAATTAATGTCTAGGGTGCCCCAGTCTCAACAAGAAGTTTAAAAATTCCATCGTGTGCCCACATTTTTCAACTCCTTGACAGAATCAGTAGTGAGTTTGTTTTCTCCCTGTTTACTGCTTGTTGTGATGGGCAAGTCCTCCTACCAACAGCTGATGCAAATGCAGGCTAACTATTGAGAACTTTGATGTGCATGTGTATTCTTACCTCCGTGTACATAATTCTTTTCATGTTATCAAGTATAAATTTAGATGGAATATATACCAGTGTGTTTAAATATGTGAATGTAAACACTTACATCTCCACATCATCTTTAAAAACAACTAGATTTTTCATTTCAGTATTCCAAAGTTTTCATAAAATGAACCCTAAGCCTACAGAAGAACTGAAATGTTCTTAAGTTGTTTAGAATTTCTTTCTTGTTTCTAAATTTAAAACTAGGCTTTTGGGGCACAGGCTGTACTTTCTCTGGGGGTGTAATTGTCATGTACATATTAATATATGCAAATAAAATTGGAGTTTCAACAGCCACTATTCCTCCAAAGGTTACATTCTCTAATTAGAGCCAAGCAATTAGCTCTGAAAAGTTTCTTTTTTTTTTTTTTTTTTTTTCTAGGAGCCTTGCTTTTTCTTAACGGCAAAACTACGTCTCAGCCATTCCTTTTTGTTTCAAGTTATGAAATAATTACGACTGTACCTTCATTTCATCTTGCCCACTAATTGCCCCCTTTTAACACAGATCATTTCAAATAGAGCTTCTTTGAGGTTTTATAGCTGTCTAATGTGTACATGAGTATAGATGCGATGTTAGAACTAATTGAACTGTTCTCTGCTATTCTGACACCTGAAATCCTATGTTGTTGACTGATGTGATGAGGGGACTAGTGATAACTAAGTCTCCAGGCTTAATCTTTTTTTCCCCTTTTTTAATAAATAAATAAATTAATTAATAAAATCTCAGCTTGATGTAGGAATAGTGTGACCCTCTGACTGAACTCAGAGCTGGATGAACAGATGAACTTCTTTCCTCTTCTAATATGAGATCTTAAAAATTAGAATAAATTGGATTTTACCTTAGCATGACTTTTTGCGTATGGAAGAATCAACAAGGATCAAATGAAAAAGCTTGCAGCAAGAACAGTAAAGCAATTCATGTAACCTCGAATGATTTGTTGCCCATGATCGTTTTTGCCATGAAAAAAAGAATGAGTAAACAAATTGATGTAACATGCCTGTCAGTTCTCGGTCTGAAACAAGAACCCACATCCACAACATGTAACTGGAGGGAAAAAAAGTCTGTTCACCCAGACTCTGCAGCCAACAGGGAGATAGAGGCAGCTCCAGAGGGTAAGTCATCACCTCCAAGATACATACTTCCCCCCAGTGTGCTGTTCTCTCTTTCCTCACCGATTATTTGGGGAGCTTACAGTGAGCAGGCTTGTAATGTAGATCCCTCAATTAAATGTCTGCCAATACAAACTGTCCTAGCAAAGGAGTATAAATGAATTCCCTGAGCAGACAAAAATAATTACTAGATCTCCATTGGCAGAAACGAGTGGGTGGTAGATAGGGACTTGAATCTACTATTTATACAGCTGACCTAGGCACAGACGGTGTTCACCCTGCTCCCCATTTCCTGAGAGTGCAAAGTCAGGTAATACTTACCCTTACAAGGCAGGGAGAAGAGGAGTTGCAGAGGTCCAAAAATAGATGCAGCAAGGCTGAGATAATGAAGATGTGGTGAATACAGGCCAATAAGCCAATCAGGTTGCTTTTGCCCAGAAAGAACAACCTGACATTCAGAGTGATGTGAAGTAGCAGCAGTAGGAAGCAATCTGATGGAGTCGGAAAGAGTTGGAAACCCTTGGGAAATAGAAAGGCAGAGTGCCTTGGGAGAGAGAGAGCCCAAGGGTTGACAAAATGTCTTGTTACTTCGGTACAATGACACTCAGAAAGGGCTGGAGGAAAATTTCACAATGTGCCTTTTTTTTTTTTTTTCTCTCATTTGTCCTTAGTTAGAGGAGGAGAAAATGAGGGAATGAAGGAAAGAAAACAGAATTCAGCCTGTTCTTCTTAGTTTGTACATGGCCCTTGCTTAGGATTGTGCTTTAAGGCACAGTATAGCGAAGACTCATTATTACAACCATACTAAGCTTATTCCCACTTTCAGCACAGGGGTACATTTATACCTATACATACATCCATGATGATGATGGTATTATTTTTTTTTAATGCAAAGAAACAGACACTGTGAGAACTATTAAGTCCTCCTCAGTCCATACACCAAGAAAAGTAGCATCCTCTGTCAGGATCACAGATCTGCCTTCCTGCCTACCTATGAAGGGATACAGGCTCTGTGTTGTGTCAGTGCATCCCCTTTCCTCACTGAAACCTAATTGTGGTGGACTGATTTCATCTTAATGTTGCACAGTCGTCTCTTGGCATAAACAGAGGTGCAGGATGAAACAGGAGAATAAGTCTCTCTCCCTCTGAAAGATGGCTCTTCAAAAAGGTGATAATTTTTTTTTTTCCCCCAAGCAGGTGATTCCACAAATGAAGCTACAATCACTTCTTCTGAAAGATACTCATTATGTCATGCATCCAGATGCACTTCTAAAAGCTGAGAGCTGAAGCATCTTCCTGAAGCAGTGGCTCCTAACTATTCTTTGAACCAACAACCATCAGGCAGTCGTGATACCAATGCTCTGTCATTTGGCAATTTCTGTTCTTTTGTGAGAGATAGCAGCTCCCAATTCTAATATTGTCTACCAGCATGCTCAGTCTATAATTTGGGAAAGAAATCTATAAACTTTCCACCTTCCTACTAAGATTCTAAATCCTTAATCTCCAGCTTGCTGCAGAGGAAACCACACAGCTGCCAAATCTATGTTGTGTCAACCAAGAACCTGCTGAAGCTGGCTGGGGGCAGGGGGTGGGTTACACAGCCCTTTGAGATACGTCCCAGCCTTGTTTTTTACACCTTTACAAATGGAGCAGCAGGAGATGGGTTCATTCAGTGAAAACACAAGGGATCTCCCCTCATCAGGTTTCTGTGGAGCCTAGGTGCAGCGCAAAGATGTCATCCCTTTGGGTAATGCACAGGGGGCAGGGACAAGGCAAACACCATCTGCTCTTTCTCCTTGGCATTGTGTCTTCACAGACTCTGGGAGGCGCATCCGTACCTCCATGTGGAGTTAAATCAAGATCTCACTCATCAAAGATATTGTAATAGTCGGCCAGAAATCTAATATAAATGTCAAGCAGTTGTTCTCTGAAATATCATAGACGTTGTTTGCCATATTGCTGCCTTTGCCTTTCTCATGTGTATTTAGTTAGAACTGGTGAAAAAGTGCTCCAAAAGAACATGGGAAAATGCTGACTTGACAAAATGAAACTTTCTTCAAGACCATGACAATTTTGTCAAAATTTTCAGAGGAAGGCATTGAAACATTTGGTTTCACTGGAAAGGAGAAAAAAAAGAAAAAAAGGCAAATGTCCTTCATTTCCACTTTATCATGCATATGGATATATCATGCAAGCAGAAAAAAATGGAATATAGATCTCAAAACAACAACACATTCATACAAAAAATCTTGGAAACTCCCTAAACAAAACATGTCAAAATATATATTTATTTTTAAAAAGAGCAGATTTTAGAGCTTCAGAATCTCAGAACACTTCTTGCACTATATAAAATCCAAATTCTATCCAGAAAGTGGTGAATGGCAAAATATCAGATTGACATTCTGTGGAGGTAAAGTGTCACTTTGAGGGCCAGCTACTTTTTTATCAGTTCTAAACTGGAGAAATCCTTCTCTAACTGTCCAAAGTTCTTCACATCTAAGGTCCTGGATACATAAAATGGGACTTCAGACAAGAACTCTGTCCATTCAAGCGAATAGCTGGTACGCCTTGGAAGAGACTACACTGTCATGGCATTTTGTAGATTATTTAAACTATTCAGAAGTTTCTTGAATTCCTCTTCTGTGCATGCTCAGGGATGCTCCCCTCTGATCACTGTGATGCCGCGTTCCCTGAGGCAGCAGAACTGGCAGATGTTTTCAGATTACCAGTTTCCCAATTCAGGCACACACTTCATTAGAGATACAGACACTTTCTGTTGAAAAGAGTGGTGGTCCCCATTTTAGACTACTATAATTCAGTGGTTAGAGCACAGGCACACATGGGAAAGAGAGCCATCTTCCTTCTCAAGGACACAAATTCATTTGCTGTTTAGTCACAAGAGAAGCCATAGCATCTGGCAGGATCAAGCTGCAGCTGCTACAGCTCATTTTGTGTTTCAGATGGCGAGTTTTTTCGAACAGATTTTTGTATTTATTCATTTATTTATTTATTTATTTTCGTGTGAACTCAGAAACATAAAGATCTCTTGGTGAATTTTCGTTGGAGAGTATCAACCTGCGTGGATGACCCGAAACAAAGAAGGGAAGAAAAGCCAAGTTTCTCACTGGGGAAGGATGACTATATCCATTGGATTACTGTTTAAAAATGAGCAGAAACACTCCTAGACGTGTCAAAAGGGAAGAGTTTACCCTCTTTAAAAACACTGAAAAACAAAGCTCTCTGGAGAAGATTATGGACTGTAAAAGAACATGGTAAACTTCAGCTCTGTCCAGTTAATGAGCTCTGAAAACCAACAAGATCTGAGAGATGCTCCTGCAGAGCCAACCACCTCCTTACCAAGAGATGATCTTTATGCCTGCACTCCTCCAATCCTCTCCAGTCAACCTTTAGTTCCCCTGGGAACCTTGATGCCCAGGGCATGGTTATGGAGTGTTCTGCATGCTCAGTACTGATAAGGCAGGTGTCCATTCTAACCTGGATTGGCAGTTCTCCAGATGCCTTCAGCTGTTGCCTCTTTTGCCCACGCTACCAGTAGTGGTATAGGAGGTGCACTGGCTTGGTGGCACGACTGAAATGACATTTAAAATCTATACTAGTTCAGAGTGCATCCTCTTTTTTGATGAGGACCTTCAGAGCAGTGGGGCTATTTCTCCAGTCATGCTGCTCGTATTCTGTGATACTAGAAACTTCAGTAGAGCTCCTCTCCTCATTTACATTGTATTGTAGGAGTTTAAAGCCTCTTTGAAGAAGTGAGGCTACAGAAAGGAATTGGAACATGAGAGAATGGACAATAGAGTGTATCAGCCCTTTCATTCCTTACTTTTGAAGGGCATGTGAGATCAGTATTCAGTAGAGCCAAAATACAGTCACAGTTTTTGGATGCATCCATCCTTGAATTATGAAACGCACACATAAGTCAATACCTGCCCCCCCACACACTAAATACTGGACAGACTTCAGGGCTCTGATATTAAACAGAGATAAATTATCTTCGTTTCTCTGACACCAATGAGGCCTAGACAGTTTACACAAGCTGCTGACAGATGTCAGTCGCTTGCAAACACTGCCATTGTAAGCCAAATTTTAACGGGTGACCTATTGATTAAAGGCTTATGTGCTTCTACTGTCCTGTTCCTAATCCCTCCATCAAAACTATTTTGAAGAGTATTTTTTGAAGCATACAACGTTAGTTCTCAGTGAAAAGAAGGCCAAGCCTTCAGAAAGAAGCATTCAGAACTCTAGTAAAGATTTATATTTCAGCAACTTTTCTTGATTCAACTTCTTCGGCTCTTACCAAAACATAATTTACAGTAGATCCTGGCAGCAATGTCAAAGGCAAACTTGGAAATTGTGTCAGATCTTTGAGGGCAAGCTCCTGAACTGGTTTTGTTCCTATTAAATCAACGGATACATCTTTTTGTCTGAAGGAGATGCTTTGTTCCTCTCGATGTTGCATGTTTTGGGACCCCTGCTGAGGCATTCTGTCCCTTCTTATTGTTTACAGTTTACGTGTTGCTACTGGGCTGTCAGTTGGAAGCACGAGGTGGGCTAGACTGCATTGTCATGTAAATGACTGCCAGATTTACATATTCCCCCAGACTAATATTCATTGTGATGTCTTAATAAGGGTGTCTTTGATGGATAATAATTTTTCCAAGACTACAACTTTCTTTGAAAGGGCAAATTAAACAGAAGCCCCATTAATAGGATTTAAATAGTCTTTAAATGCTGTCAACTGTTCCACTGCACTGTGGTGTATCAGGGTCAGGTTCTGCCATCCAGACTTCGGATGGTGATTAGCGACTGCGCTGCAAATAACCTACTTAAAAATTAAAAACAACTACTCAGAACAAAACCGAGTGTTAAACCCTGGTCTTACGAAAGGAACACTGGAAAATATAGAGAACTTCAGTGATATATATGTATATTTTTAATCAGTATAAATACGTAATTTAAGAAATAACAGCCAGTAAGATGGGAGGTTTCGTTTGGATATGAGGAGGAAGCTTTTCAGCCAGAGGGTGGTGAGGCACTGGCACAGGTTGCCCAAGGAGGCTGTGGATGCCCCATCCCTGCAGGCATCCAAGGCCAGGCTGGATGTGGCTCTGGGCAGCCTGGACTGCTGGTTGGCGACCTGCACATAGCAGGGGGTTGGGACTGGATGAGCACTGTGGTCCTTTGCAACCCAGGTCATTCTATGTGTAATAGCTCACAAAAAGTTTCACAGGATATTAACTTCAGTGCAATAGAACTTTATAATGGAAGATTGTTGAAAGGATTATATTCAGTGATCTCCAAACAATCAAAATGCCAAACCCCATCCTCCCAGTGCGGTTTGGGATGTAAAACATCTACGTAAACTGTCCCTTTTTAGGGACTTCATTTAGGAGCAGTAAGTACCAGAAAGGTTTAGGAGACTTGTAATCTGTATTGACGGTCTCCAGCTGCACCAGAGGCTCCATCCTTCATCTAGGCTCTATATCTGGGGGATGTTCTCCCTTTTATTTTTTCTTTTAACCAGAGTTTCTTCAATGACCGTGCAGCTGTTGGCAATGAGGCTTTCACACCTACTTGAGAGGACTAGCAAAGCTTCCAAGCTTGGAGTTATTTTAGTTTTGTTTGCGTTCCTCACCTGTGTGTGTGAATAAGACTGTTAAATATTTCTCCAGGATTTCCAGAAAATAATGACTGCCCATACTGTAGACTCAGCTCAATAAAATGAATATGAGAGAAAATCTCTTGAACATGTACTGGCTTCTTTAGGGTATATAGACAGGAAAGCCAATGCAACAGGAAAATATAAGACTCATTCCACTTGGTCTCAACACAAGCAATGCAACATACGGAAGTTCCATCTAAAAAGATTATCCTGTACGAAGAGAGAACATCTTTAAGGACACAGAATGGCCAGGGTTGAAAGGGCCCTCAAGGATCATGAATCTCCAACCCCCTGCCACAGGCAGGGCCACCAACCTCCCCATCTAATACTAGACCAGGCTGCCCAGGGCCCCATCCAACCTGGCCTTCAACACCTCTTGGAATGGGGCATCCCCAACCTCGAGGTATACAGTTAACATTTGACTGACTTAATTAAAAGTCTCAAATGCATACATTTATATCTGATCTGGTGGCTTTAAATTCTGACTATTCATAAAAAAGAAAGGTGAGATCAATTTCCCTCTACTGCCAAAATCCAGAATGAACAATCTCTAAAAGATTCTTTTTCATTCTCCTGTGTGCTTGTTTTCTGCCTATCAAGAGATCCTAAGGACACGTGCACAGATCTAATTATCTGTACTGTAGATGTGTCTATGAGTGGTTGATCTCCATAATATCTTTAATACCTAACAGACCTTAAGTCTGGCAGCGTTCTTTCTACTTACAACCGTGACTTCTAAATTACTTAGTTGTAATCATAATCTTCACAAACCTCTTCTGCAAATCCAGCTTTTTCCCAGATATTGTGTAAGAGCTCACAATCCATGTTTTTCAAATCACTACGATCTCCAGCTTTTTGGAAATCACTTCTCTTAAAGGAGACCTATATAGAAATAACTCTGTCTATCTCAGTTACTAACATTTGTAAAAATCCAAAGAATATTAGCTTTTCAAAACAAAACTTCTAATTTATATCTATATCCATGTGAGACAGTGTTAATTCCTTCTCCTTAAGAAGTTAAGCATTCACCTAGCACCCAACACATACATTCAGCATCATTCTTAGGCCAAACAAAGGTGTGAGACAGGAAGTTGTTTTGACCTACATCAGAGTGAAACATATTTTTTTTCTTTTAATGCCCATTCCTCTCCTCTGGTAGGAAACTAAAATTTAGATAGTCTCTGTTTAACTAATGTTATAGCAATGTATGTTACGATACACATAATACATGTTATAATATATGTAGAATTGTACTCTTAACAAATACCTCTTCTGGGCAAGAGGTAATTCCTATTTCTTTGCCCTTTTCTCCAAAGAAATCCTAGAAATTAATTGTTATCAGAGAGAACCATATTGTAGTTCTTGAGAGCTAAGTGTGAGGCATTGCACTGCCTCTAGCTGAGCTGTTACAAAACACAGATTTCTCTGAGAGGATTAAGGATATGGTACATGCCCTTTCTCCCCACACCGCTGCAATTGATTACCCACTGGATGAAGTCCTGCCCTTGCAGAAGAAAAAAGGTGAAACACTTCCAGATTTTAGGAGCATGAAGATTTCAACTTTAATTGTTAATTGTTCAGTGGTGAGATGAGAAAACAGGAGAAGTGAATTCTGGGTATTCATAGCTGATGGAAAAAAAAAAAAAAAGAAAAAAAAACACAAGCAAAACAAACTGTCTTTGATATAGCTTTATCAATTACTATGATAACTTATTATTTTCCTTGGTTTCATTAATCTATAACTAATTTGAGTAGGTTCCAGCCTTGCTCTCTCTCATTCCCAATTAACCCAGTGGCAATTATCACTGGCTTTTAGACTTTAATATCTAAGAACTCTTTTTTACCTCTTGAAAGAAGCTTTTGAAATCTGAAAATGCCAAACCAGCTAATGTTTTATTTAAGCATCGAAAATGAACTTTAGGTTATTCCCCTTTCCATAGGTTAACTAATTATTTATGAAAAAGGGAAAGAGGGAAAGAGAAAGAAGTAGAGAGAGAGAAGAAAAAAAAAAAAAAAACAGTAAAGAAAAAAAGAAATGGAAGATTAATACCCAAAACAAGCTTAATTGTGCACCCTAACTTGTAAATTAAAAGGCCGTGTCCATTGTTTAGACATTCAGTATACCCTCAATAATTATCAGTGTTAATTTTGATCAGCATAGCCACACCTTTATTGATTATTTACCTCTGTTCTATAAAGTTTAATATTCTCTGACCCAGTGTTTGTTCTGGCCATGTCTCTAGTACTGAAACAAAACAAAAGGATTGGATGTAAACTGCTTGCTGCGACCAGTTCTTCATCTTTTACAATTCCCAGTACTCTTGGGTATTTTCCAATTTGGCTCCACTTGGTACAAACCAAAATTGTTCCAGGGTATGTGCTAATAATTGACTTATATGGATCAAGTTTCACCGCTGGTTCCCAAGTGGTGGCATTGCTTAATTACTTGTAAAGTCAGAGCTGGTATATCTGATTCTGGCAGAGCAGTAAACTCAAGAATTTGGCCTGATTTCTCTGAGAACATCAGTGAAATGCCCAATATCTTGGTCACTTGGGTTCAGTCCCAAAATTTCATACTGTAATGTGGCACTTTTACACCATGAGCTAAAAAGTAACTTTGTTGTGATTTAAGTAGAGTTTAAGTCTACATTGCACTGAAGCAGATGAAGATTATTTGCATAGTCCTTCCTAGAAAGAAGTAATCTCAGTTAGCATGACACAGCAGCCTATGGTGACAAGCATCACACTTATTATCTGAAAGGGTTGTTAAGCATTGAAATGGGCTCCCCAGGGAGGTGGTTGAGTCACCATCCCTGAGTGTGTTTAAAAACCCTTTGGATGTGCTGCTCAGGGTCATGATTTAGTAGAGTTAGGGTAGAATGGTTGGGTTGTAGTTGGACTTGATCATCTTCAAGGTCTTTTTCAACCTACAATTCTATGATTCTATAAATAAACGGTCCTGTGCCACCTATTTGGTTTTGAGATTTCCTTGTGAGCTTTCCTCCTCAAGCATCATAACCATTTCTATGTATTAGCAGGGAGAAAGAAAATTTGAAAAAGTACACAACTTGCTTCCAGAAAAAAGAGAAACTTAAAATACAGGCATACTGGTGTGCACCATAACTTTAGAGGAAAAATAAGCACACCTTTTTGACTTAAACTTTTCAACAGTTCCACCACTGTGGAACAAAGCTCTGTAAAAATCATAGATAATAGAATCATAGAAACACAGAATGACCTGGGTTGCAAAGCAATACACTACTCATCCAGTCCCAATCCCCTGCTATGTGCAGGTCGCCAACCAGCAGTCCAGGCTGCCCAGAGCCACATCCAGCCTGGCCTTGGATGCCTGCAGGGATGGGGCATCCACAGCCTCCTTGGGCAACCTGTGCCAGTGCCTCACCACCCTCTGGCTGAAAAGCTTCCTCCTCATATCCAACCTAAACCTCCCCTGGCTCACTTTAAAACCATTCCCCCTTGTCATATCACTATCCACCCTCATAAACAGTCGTTCCCCTTCCTGCTTACATGCTCCCTTTAAGTAATCTAATGCTATATGTCTCCTTTAAAAGAGCAGCAATCCGTAATTTCTTGGAAAAAGCCAACAGACTTCTAGAAGTGGTTTAAATGACAGTTTCAAAACTTACAAAAACTTTGGATTAGCAAACAAGTTCTTTCTCTGAGAACAGAATTGTCGAGGGTTATTGCTGAAAAGAATTGTGTGAAGCAAAAGAAACAATGTCCTTTGACTTCTTTTTCAAGCCTGACCCACACCTTGGGAAACAAAGTAATGCGTCTCCTCCCTAAAGCTGCCCTCTGAATCAGTGCCCCCTTCTTGTGCTGCTCCCACTAACTAGGTCTAAACTGCATTTGAGGCTCAGAGAGGCGCAGAGCCACGCGGGCTCCTCTAGACATGCTACAGGCATCCCGCAGGCAGCAATCCCCAACATTGGATCTGGGTCAGACAGAACGCTCAGCCTGACGTGACTTCCTGCCTCAGCCCCTCAGGCAAACCTCAGAAATTCCTTCTCTCCCAGGGCTTCAGGCACCTGAGCCAGGTAAAGTACAGCGAGGGGAAACACGATGATCATCTGATGGAGGAGAAGCCAAAATGTTGCAAAGAGAGAGATGTGCACTAACAGAGATACATGGTGGACCAAGTCCCATCAGCTTCTAACTCATTTCAGCTTGTGTCCTCTTGGGTGGTGTCCTCTGCCTTCCATCCCTGACCTTATCAACTAGGCACTGTTTCTCAGATCACCAGTCAAGCTAACTAGCTGCCATCCAGCACACCAACCATGGAGCAGAAAAGATGCACCAGTACTGTGATGCAAACAGAAAGCATGCATCAAGAAACAATTGTATGAGTGAGACATTGAATGTACTCAGAATAAATGCAATTATCAGAAACATAGCTATGATTTCAGATGAATCACTTATCCCTCTGTAACAATCTTGTCCAATGAAAACATAGCATGAGATTACACTGAATTCAATTTTCAACTTATTTTCAGAACAATTGCAGACGTTTCTTCTTTCTTGTTTCAATTATCTGGGAAATATAAATTAAATATATTTTTTATATTTTTAAACATATATATATTTATACTTTTGAAAAAAATTAGAATCATTTATTCAGATACAATTGCCTCTTCAAGTTAGTTAGTGATGAATACACATACACATGTATGGGGCTCTTCAGCCTGGAGAACATAAGGCTCTGGGGGGACCTCATAGCAGCCTTCCAGTGCCTGAAGAGGCTTACAGGAAAGTTGGATAGGGACATATCTTATAAGGGCATGTAGCAACAGAGCAGGGGGAAATTGTTTTAAATTGAAAGACGGTAGATTTAGACTTGATAATAGGGAGAAATTCTTTACAGTGAGGGTGATGAGACACTGGCACAGGCTGCCCAGTGAGCCTATGGATGCCCCCTCCCTGGAAGCACTCCAGGCCAGGATGGATGGGGCTGTGAGTAACCTGGGCTATGGGAGGTATCCCTGCCTACAGCAGGGGGTTGGAGCTGGGTAATCTTAAAGGTCCCTTCCAACACAAACTGTTCTATCATTCTATAATTCTAAAAGATAGGTTTAGAATAGATATGACGAAGAAATGCTTCACTACGAGGGTGATGAGGTGCTCTGTGGCTGGGGTCTGGAACTTCCAACCCACAACATTCTGCAGTTCTTTGACTCTGTGCCCAAGGTATGCTGTCACTTCTGGATAGAAAAGAGCTAGCAGCTATGAAGCTAGAATGAATTTCTATTTCCTCCTCTCCATGGCCATTCTTTCCCACTCCTGTACTACAGCATGCCTTCTCCATATATGCATCAACACTAATGTTCATAGCCTTAAACTTAAAAAAGAAAAAGTTATACATTTTTCTCCTTAGGATATATTTCTTCCGGCTTAAAGAACTAAATCCATTCTGTAATAGTTGAGGCAGTAGTAAGGATCTAGACATACTGGATCGTGGAGCCATCAAGAAGAAAACATGAGAACATGAGAGTGGCAGAACTGAGACTGTCCCTGTTAGAAAACAATATGATATTACATCCCCTTTGCTTTTTCATCTAAGTGTGCCCATGAAGACACAGCAGGTGGAGAGTGGGGGCAAATTCTGGATAGAGAGGTCTTTAAAAGAGAGATTGTTTAAAAAATATAAAATCAAAAGCTTGGACTGAACTTTGTTCTCAGAATTATCAATTAGTCTCAGTAGAGCTATGTTATATAGTCCTAGGAATAATGTAGTGCCAGAATTCATCCTCCACCTTTGAACTCAAAAGCCCAAGTCTGGCTATATCCCAGTAGCTTAAACAAACGCATTTATATTTTTGCATGCTTAAAATCTCATTCCATGTTTGATTTTTTTTTTTTCCTGCGTGATTATTAAGTGTTAACAGAATTATTTTGGCGAATAATTTTCAGACATTTAGTTGCTCGTGAGCTGTTTGCTACAACTATTTGATGTTTGTTATTCACGTATGATTAGCTGTGCAATTCATGCATAATTCTTTCTGATTCTTCCTCTAAAGATTTTTATATATCTTTTTTTAAAGTAGGTGGTGTATAATGCTCTCTAACAAATGTTTGGAAGAATATTCTGTTGTACCAACATTTATGAGAACATCAGAAATCAGGAACAATTACACAAGTTCGCACTCTGGTGTCCACATCCACTCAAAAACCATTACTTGTTGATTATTTCTGTAGCTTCCACAAAGTCTTGTAACTGTCCAGAATGACAGTTTCATTCTTGATTACCACATGATCATATATTCTAGTCTCTAAAACAGCAAAAACAGTTAAAAATAAATAAATAAATAAATTACGACAAAGAGTTACCCTTTTTTATTATTATTAATAAAGGAACCATAAAACTTTTCTCTCTGTGAAAAGATCCACAAATTGGAGTTTTCCACATTTTTACCACATTTTTTTTTTTTTTTAGAACGAGGCTCGCTTTCTTTGTGTTATGAATATTTTCTTTTCATAATTGCAACAGCTGATGCTGCTCTAGATGTAAAGCTTTCCTAATTAACTCTATTTTCCTACACTATTTACTATCCTTTGATATTCTTTTCCCCACTAAGACTTCTGTGAAGTGAAAAAAAAAAGAAAAGGAAAATATTAGAAATATGTTTCAACCAAGTTTCTTTTCATTCCTTGTGTTGCGTTTTTTATTTCGTGCTCTCATAATTCTCAAAGGGAATAGGACTTTTTGATGCTACCAGAATTAACCCTTGAAATAACAGAATATAAAAAGGAGCTAATGGTTTCAGGTTTAGCATCAACCCCATGAATTCTCCCCACTGACATATTAATGCTTCTTTGGTGGCATATTCATCAGACAGTCATGAGGGCTTTGCCAATGTTGAATATGGGATCCCTGTGGCATGGATGTATACAGCTACTACTGTTTCATGAAAGGGAAGAACGGAAGGTGACAGGGAACCTTGTGGCTAATCAGCAAGGTGGCTGATTTTTGCTTAGAATTAGGAATTAGCCAAAATATTCTCCTTTCCTGGAGGACTATAAGAAGATTCAGGAGCTAGAAAAATTTGGCTTCTCCAAATTTAAGAATAAATCTACCAATCCATACAGATTTATCATGACCTGAACTGAAACCAAAAGACTTGAAGTTACTATTCCAGGAGGTTATCTTCATTCTGTTGCCTCTGGTAAAAGAAGAGCAAACTGCAATCCTGGACTAGTGCTGACAGTTAAACTGGAAAATTCCTCAGTCATGGCAACTAACTTTGACAGGGATCATGAGTCAGAGTCTTTAACAAGTATACTTTTTTCATTCTCCAGAGAGAGACTCATGTCATCCTCCTACTGCTGCAGTTTAAATCCTATCAGATTACCATCAACATCTGAAGGACTGGAGATTTCCAAGCTGTAGTTTTCCTCCTGATGCCTACCATTTCTATCAAACCTCCACAGCTCTTATCTTATTTTATAAGGACTTAAAGCAGTAGGATATTCCTACAGGAAAGACAGGGAAATTCTTAGCTTGTACGTTTTTCATTTCCCCTTGATGAAACTGCAGTCACAAAGACAAACAGAGCCCAAGAAACTTAAAATAAATAAATAAAATAAAATAAAATAAAATAAAATAAAATAAAATAAAATAAAATATTTTGAATAGTATCTTAATTTTTTGACTGATAAGCCCTCTTTGCACACATTCATTGAATGAACCATATTGGTTAACACACAAGAAAAGAATAAATAAATCAAGTTAAAGCTGCACTCTTACCTTTATTTGTAAGAGAACAAAGCTCAAACCAAGGAGATGATCCACCAAAATTATGACCACCATGTATGAACCCTGTCTTAATAGCAGTATAGCTCAAAAGACATCAGAGAGATGCCCCTAGTAGACTTTGAATGAAGACCATACCTTCCAGTTGCTACATGCCAATAGAAAGTGTTTTCATTGCTCTTTGCAGCTTGTTTCACATATTTCTGATGATCTGCTCTTACTTTTGCTCTGTCTACCCCAGACAGCCAACGTGGACTCATCACAGAAATGTAAATCTCTGCCACGTACTACAGAAGAGTCACCCACTGAATAGACCATAAAGGGGAAGCATCATTGTCTCTTCCTCACTTAGAGAAAGGATAATAGGTAAAACAATGACAAGTTGTACACACAGTACATCCCTGCTTATTTCTAACTAAGGTGACGTACAACATGCACAAAAAGAGAACATCCTTAAAAATCTAGAGGAAGAAAAGTGAAAACTCTCTGAAAATCAAGATCAGACTGGGAAAGAAACTTAAAGCAGCGGAAGAACACTTCAGCACAAAGTGCATCTTTGACAGCCAGTCTGCTGTGCGGGGAAGAAAAGCAGAAAACTGATGCACTGTGTTGAGCAGAGCAGGAGTTAAAATGATGAATAATCCTAATGACTAACCCCTGGAGGGAGGCTGTGTGGTAGTAAACCAGATTTGTGTAATCGGTTCTCATTTAAGTTCCGCTGATAGTTTAAAGAAATTGAATGAATTACTGAGATTCCTAATGAGACAAGCCTGTTTTTCGGGAGATAATTGATATAGTAGCTCACAGTAAATAATAGTGACTTTAAATATTGCCAGTGCTAAATGCTATAAAATCCAAAGTTTTTTCATTAGTCGGGGAAAAAAAGGAGTGGGAGAGGGCAGGCCTGTTCTTCTATGCATAAACAAACAGAAGAAGTGATTGAATTCAGAGCATTTGTGGGTTTTTTTAGGAAGTAAAAAAAAAGGAAGTACTAGCTAAAAATATTCTCCCCTGAAAGTTCTGTAGATCCTACAGAATAAATGTTGTAAACAAACTTTGTTCCATGACTTTGAAGTCTTCCTAACCAGTTTCCCCCAACTTACAAAAATTAGACTATTTATAAAAGTGCATAAATTGTAATTTAAGTAAAAAGCCTTGAAAATTTTATCAAAAGCATTCAAATTAGTCTCTCCCCAGGTCAGCTAATGAGTTGTCATGAGCTGGCCTCTTACTGTAGTGCACCTCCTGCAGACTAAGACAGTGAACCATGTTTTCATCAAAGGAAACGCTCATTAGTAGAGCTTTCAGAAACTGATTTGATTATAGTTTCACTTGTTAAAGTGAAATATTTTCAGCTCATTAGGATGATTACGATTCAAGGTCATCTTTTGAAGCTAGTCCTGTCAATATAAGATAAATGGGCCCTCATCTTTTTCCCTTCTTTACGTCTGTGCTTTTTAAACTCTTCTGTGCAAAAGTTCCATAGCCATAATTAATTTTTAGTTCTTCTTTTACAAAGCTGCTTAAAAAAAAAAAAAAAAAAAAAAAAAAAAAAGAACAAAGATTTTGGCTACCAAAAAGGCATTGAAGAACTATTAAGAGGAGGAGGAGGCTATCTTGTTTTAGAGAAATCAGAGAAAATCCTTGAAAAGTTCAGCTTTTGAAATCCCGCTATTTTCTCCTTGACCTCTTCCAAAGTTTCTAAAAGGTACTTTGTACATATTTTTGAATGTATCTTTTAATCTCAAAAGTGTAGAATGAAACTAAAAAAGCACCCAAGAAGTACTAGTGGCTTATTAAATATCACTTCTTTTATGACACATGATAAAGTTAACACCTTTTAAAGTTTGCTTTTTTTTTTTTTTTTTTGCCTTTCCCTTTATATTCAACACTTAATCTCTAAGTGGTTAAAGAGCCATTTAAACATAAAGGAAAATAGTGCTAGCTTCTATCCACATACTGAGAAATACCGCATTTACATAGAGCTTGCATCTTAAACCTAATTGGTCACATATCGCCTCATACATCAACTTGAAAGGGAAGGTCAGGAGGCCAGGTTTTGTGATGAATATTTCAGACTTGAAAGCTAAATATTAAACTGGAACATCAGGCCAAAAAAAAAAAAAAAAAAAAACCGAAAAAAAAGGGGAAAAGAAGAAAAAAAGGAAATAAAGTAGATTTAGTTTCTTTGGTAATAGGAGGATGAGTTAGAGTGGCACAGATTTCAGTTCCCCTTGGTGACTAAGAAAGTGTCCCACCAGTCTGGGTGATTGGTAGAGAGTGGGGTATGTCTGTGTGATTGCTGGGAATAGAGGCTGGGGAGGAGTGCAAAGTGAATTAATAGACTTCCATATTACCCGTCAAATGATAAATGATTAATCATTTTGTCAACAAATTATTCACAATGAAGCTTTGCCTTTACACCAAAGCAGCACCAATTAAACCAGTGTAATTGCATCAGGGCAACATCCCTAGCCAGAGAACAGTAATAGGACTATTTATCCAATATGGTTTACTCCCAGCAGGGGAGTGATGTTATGCAGCATTTTTTATCCTGGCCTATCTATTTCCACTTCTTTGACTTAAACTAACATCTTCATCTTTTTTATTAAAGTAGATAAATAAATGCCATAGTAAATTAATGCATATGAACACAGGTTATTTTGTCTTCTTATGATCCAGGTCAGTCTCTTAATTCAAATTTTAGCAAGGGCGAGTATAAAAGCCAGTTGTCCTTCCACTTCGTGGTGGA
Organism: Perdix hodgsoniae; assembly: GCA_035772895.1. Lineage (NCBI taxonomy): Eukaryota > Metazoa > Chordata > Aves > Galliformes > Phasianidae > Perdix > Perdix hodgsoniae. The sequence continues at coordinate 7,855,199 of JAPSGF010000024.1, read as the reverse complement.
CAAATGCCTTTCTCTGCCGGCTTCTCTTTAAGGAGTTTCTACATGGTGGTGCAAAAGCATGTAGATACACAATTAGTAAACTAATGAAGACCAACATCCTGAAGATTTGTATTTTCAGGTTGAGTTCCCGTGTAGAGTCTCAGACAAACTCACAGACCTACCTAAAGTAACAGATCAATAAGCAACTCTTCTTGCTTGCTTGCTTATTTATTTTGTTTTGTTATAGGGTCTGAGGATCTTCTTTTCTTTTTCTTTTTTTTTTTAATGGCAAGCAGGTAGAGCTGCAGTGTAGTTCCAGCTCCCTAGTAAGATGTTTCATTCTACCCAGAGGCTTATCTGCACTGTATCTCTAGCTATTTCAAAACTGATTAAGTTGATCTTGGTTCTGTTTTTACCAGTTGTTTGTCCTCTGACATCTGACACATCATTTTATGCCTCTGTGTCTCAGATTTCTTATCATTACTATTATTCCAATCAAAACAAGGCTGCAAAAAATCAATGAGTGGTGTTTATATTTCAGTATGAATAATAATTTTCAGCTGGAGTAATCAAGTACATCTGCTTTCCTGATTTCCAACACAGACAATGTAGAAAGACAGTAACTTCCAAAGACGATTCACTAGTTCTTCACAGAAAGAGTTATAGTGGGTAGCATACATTTATCTGACTCCCATCCCTGGAGGCATTCAAGGCCAGGCTGGGTGTGGTTCTGGGCAGCCTGGTTTGGAAGTTGGTGACCCTGCACATAGAACAGGGGGTTAAACTAGATGATCACTGTGGTTCTTTTCAACCCAGGCCATTCTATGATTCCGTGATTCTATCTGGGATGTTCTAACTTTTATGTGTGATCAAAGCATTTTTCCAGGAAAAGTTTATGGTTTTAAACTGAGATCTCTAAGAAAACTTGGAATTCATCCTTTCCTTTGGTAGTTTGTTTCTGGTGGTGATCTGATGACACTGTCTTATATATTTATTTTCCTGACTAACTTCTAGACACAGCTTTATGATTTGCATTCTCTACTGAGTGAAATGAAATTGAACTCATTGACAGTGACGGACTCCAGGACACCACAACACTACTTTTCCAGAATTTTTCTACCCTTCATGCCCAGAGAGTCATTTAAGTCATTTAAACTACTTACAGAGATTTTAAGCTGCTTAGATTACATTCTTCACAAAGCTTAATCCAAGATCAAGACAACAAAGCAGAAGCACTGAGCCCTACAGATTGCCCTAGCAATGAGTTCCTAAAGAGCAGAGAGAAACACAGGCTGGTATGAGGGAAATGGGACCAAACTTTTTCTTGCAACAGCCAAACTTTCTTCAGTAGTAAAAACCATTTAACAAGAAGAAACAGCCTCAGTTGTCAGCTTAGGAGATTCAGATCGAAGGTTAGCTTCCTCAGAGAAGCATGATACCAGAATAAGTAGTCAGAGTTGAGAAATATCACTTCTGGTGTGTTATCAAGGCTCAGCAAGGCAAAAACATGGCTGATCTGCTCAAGTGTTGGGAACAGTCTGCTTCTGGTGAGAGGTTGGGTAAGACAACCTCCAGAGAGATCCCTTACAGTCCGGCTCTTCAATGCAGCTCACTTACAGCAAGAAAGTATTTTGTCCAAAGTTTTCAAACTATTCAAAGATGAAGGAACTCAGACTTTTGAAAGATAGACAAACATTTCATTGCAGTGAGTAAATTGTGTAGAAATAAACGAAGTATTTGGAAGTATTCTGTGGGAGGAGAGTAAGAGCCATGAACAGAAGATGAATTTGACCACTTTGCCTACTTTGTTGCATGGAGAGGGCATGATGGGGACCATAGCAGAGAATTTATTTCTATTAGTACAAGAAAATGTCTCATTTGTAACTATGAAATTACAAGGAAGTAAGCAGCTCTGATTTCTTTAAGCACACAAGTCAAAAGTTGCCAGCCTCCGTAAAGTTGTTCCCCTTTTTTAAGTCTGCATGAAACTCTATTTGTGTGGATCCCTGCAGGCTCACTCCAGGGGAATTTGGTTCAGACCTGTCAAAGAACAAACAACGAGAATTCTGGGGTGTATTTTTTTTTTTTTTTTTTTCTGTGCTAATATGGTGACACTGATTTCTAAATGCAACTTTCAAAGGAAACCAAAGTCGGAATACATATTCCTACAGTGTTTCATGCAGTACTGATATGATCTTAGTAATTACCAAGAAACACTTTTTTTTTTTTCCTATAGAAAAACTGGGGAAATTACAGCTGCAAATAAGGAAAGAAATAATAGGTCACTTTATTTAGTTTCTCTATCGGTGGAGATATGAAAGAGGAGCAGCTCAAAAAAATGAAGAAATGAAATGTAGTGCTGCAGATGCAAGGTAATGACTGAGTCCAAGTCCAAATCTAATGGAAAAACCAATGAACAAACGAAAGGCTAAAACCAAAACGGGACATTTCATAATCATCAACGGACACCAGAAATCCAATAGTCTCACTATTAGCTAAATCATATGGTTTTACTTTCCTTTGTTAACTGTCTAAAAATGTTCCTTGAAAAAGATTTTTCTCTGTAAAAGAAGAGTAGTAGGTAAGTTATTTAGGATGAGGTTCATTCCACAGGATATTATCAACCTAAGTTGTGTTCAGGGCTAAATCCAAGGGGCTGCCTGAGTTTTTGTATATGTCCAGAATATATCCTATATAATCCAGGATTAAATCATGCTGGAGAAAAAAGTTTTCTGGATATTTTCTTTGAATACACAATTTCTGCCAAGAGTTAGCCTGTCTGGTTTTTAACATCTATATCATAGTTTCTCGAGTACAGTGTTTGATTTCTCCCTTTTTCTAACTCTTTCATATACATTAGAGGGACAGTGTCCTAAAAGGTGGCTGCAAAATGCCTCACACCATGTATCTCTGTCTCCAACATTATCACATGCCTACTGGTCAATTTGTCATGGGGCTCTTCAATATCTCCCAGAAGCCTCCCTCACTTACCCAGAAAAGTTGTTGGATTCATTCTACCTATTTGTAAGTATCTAAGAGTTCATTTCTTATCTAAACATGCCATCAAGTTTTGCCCTCTGCTTGATGGAGAAAAGTTTATCTCACCTCACCTTGAAAAGATGTTTTGGAGAAATGCTGTGAAAACAGTTTGGAAACAATTGTTTTCATGGACAACAAAGGCAGCATGACAAGTGTTCTTTAGCTGCCTAAAAAGTAGAAGTCAAATTAGGTGAATTCCTTCTTAAATAGGGGTGAAGTGAAAGCTGTCTGAAAACCCCACCACTAGGAATGGAAAAAAGAGAGAGATGAACCTTTACCTGTGAAGAAATGAGGATCCATCGGAGAGGACATTTGTTTTGATTAAAGGCAGAGCATTTTTCTATATTCTCTGTGACAGAGTTTGAATTCAGAGCTTCCTAAGCTCACCAAAATTTGCTTGGGAATGTCACAGAATATTTTTGTCAGGAGGAATGAGTCATATATTGTACCATAATTTAGAATAAGGTGTCCTGTCCCAATCCAATACTTCCAAATACTTCTAATACCATGAATAACTTAATTCTAGATTTTTTCCCATAATTCTCTTTTTCAGAGTGATGTCTCAGCCTAAGTAGTGAAGAGCCTTGAACTTTGAAGTTTGTCTCCCCTACTCAGTCCCAAACAGCTTTCAGTCTATCTACTAGCAGGGCACTACATGAAGCTCATCTATGTTCTCTATTTTTTTGCCTTAGGGGCTGGAGATAGGGAACATGTCTAGCTTATCCTAAGAGAGTCTATTTAAGGCAGACATTAGTCAGCATGTTTGCATTTTGTGTTTAAATTATGTAAATGCATTCTGAGGCTGTTTGATCGAGGTCTATCTGACAAACTTAAAAACAAGTAAATAAAAATAAGCAAGGCAGATTGGCATGAAAATGGAAAACCCAAATGAAGATGACATTTCAGGGTTTTTGTATATGCACGAAAAAGACAAATCCACAAACCCAGCAAGTTGGGGCAAGATGAAGGTCACAAATGGACTCTGGGCAGGATGAAGGGAGAGATCTCTCTTCTCATTTCTATATTGGTTTACTGAACCATGAGCCTAAGGCACCCAGGAGTACAACAACCACAGGGAACATCCTCCCTCAAGGAAGTAGCAAGGAGAGTAAATGCTTTAAGTGGCACTGAGGGCTTTAATACGCCTTACTTCTCAGCAGAGATTTTCAGACACTGTTTGCTCTCCAGATCAGAAAACCATGAGAACGTGTGTCATGGATCACACCACAGGAGATGCTGTGATAGCATGATACTGTGAGTAAACTGAAGTAAAAGAAAAGGTTGAGTTGTCTCTCACATTATTAGCTTTTGGTCTTGATTCACCTGCCTGTAGCCAAACAGTGAATGATGTCTAAATCCTGACACAGATGAAGGAAAATGCAATGGGGAGAATGGCCTTGGTTTCCAGGAGGGGTGTTGTAATCATCGTTAATGTGGTGAAATTTATGACCATTGGTATTTGTTTCTCTCTGTGTTGAGATCTCACAGATCACATACTCGGTTTGCAGACTCTCTGCCTATTTCTTTCAGTCTTTGCCTCATATATGAGGTGCAGCTCATATAAGAGAGAGAAAGAGTGGAAAACAGAGGAACAAAGCAACTTAATTAAAGAATATTTTTTCCAAATCTTATGTATTTTCAGAGAGAAAAGTGAAAAAAATCTCAATTTTTGCTCCATTTGTAACTTTCTGCTTTGATATATCTCAATCTGCAAAAGCCTACATTTTTACCAAAATGGAATATTAACTCTTCTTGTCCCTCCTTTTTTTTTTTTCTTTTTTCTTTTTTCTTTTTTTTTAATTTCACCCCACAGAAGGAATTTGCAGCTGCTAAGCGTAGTATAACTAACAAGAACGTCAGAGAGTTGTTTAGAGAAGAATTTCAGTACTGGAAAATAAATAAATAAATAAATAAATAAATAAATAAATAAATAAATAAA
>JAPSGF010000024.1:7830225-7849134 GCA_035772895.1 Perdix hodgsoniae | reverse complement strand
AATAATAATAATAATAATAATAATAATAATAATAATAATAATAATAATAATAATAATAATAAAGATGGAAAAAAGTGGAAAATTGTTATTTAAAAGTGTTAATAATTGTTTTGAAAAAAAAAATAAAGTGTCAATTCCGAGCTGGAAAATTATTAAAAAAAAAAACAACAAATTGGACTGCAAATTCTGTCATAAGCTTGTGTAACCCAGCCCAGCTGAGTCAGCAGGCTAAATCTTTTTGCTGCCTCTTGCAGAGGAGCTGCTGTGGCTGGTAAGGAGCCTCAGATAAAATGTTTTCATCAGGTCCGTGTGGAATGTATTTTCTCACTGAAAGCTGGCACAACTGGCACTTAAATGACAAGAAAATAACAGACTATTTTTACCCAATTTTATCTTCTTAAAAATACAACATATCCTAAAAAGTGTGGTCGTACCCTTGAATTGTTCCATCCAATTTGTGCTTTTATGTATTGCCTCCAAAAATCCTCATGTAAATTGCAAAAAATAACAACAACAACAAAGTTGGCTTTTAACCAAAAGGCACAACCTCACTGTTTCAGCGTTCGTATTCCAGTTTAAAAAGTGTATGTGCAAGTAAACAGAAACACAGATCAGCACACTATGATATTACAAAGGTAGGTGCATCCCCTGAGTTTGGGCTGAGTCCTCTGCTGGGTTCTGGGAGATGAATAGCATACTCAGTGAAGTGCTGCTGATTGTCCCTTCTATAATGAGTTGAAAAAAAAAGCTGGTAAATAAAAATTGACTTATTTGTTCTCCAAAGAAAGAAAAAGAAAAACTACAAATACTTTGGGATTGCATTTGATGTCACCCAGGAAAATACAGCCATGTTTATACAAGTATCCCGGAGTGATTAATGAATTGCAGGACTTTGGCAACATCCTAACTCTCCAAACTCTCCGAAATCTTTGGACACATCCTAAATGATTTTTTGGAAGTGAACAGTGTCTGAAGTAATTCTTGAACAGTACCTCCAGATTGCTGAGTAGAAAGGTAGTTAGCCTTAGATAAAGAGACACGTGAGATTTTCCAATAACATAAGGGTGCAGGCAACCAAATTTCAGTACTGATTCTCTCTGGCACAACTTAATTTACACACATGAAAAGGATCCTTGAATGCTGAAAGTGTTTGATGGTCAGATTTTGCTCTGTACTTTTAGCATGCTTACACTGAGCCTTCAAGAGGAAACGGAGCATATGGGAGCATATAATGATAATCTTTATAAAGAATTATAATGATTATTATGATTATTATGATGATAAGCTTTATAAAGAACAGTGAAATGATGTTGACTGAGTTGAAGAATTACATTATTGAGATGTCTTCTTGCAGAAGATACACAGCTGACGTAAATGCCTACATTAAATTTCCTACCAAACTCAACAGGAAAAAAAAGTAAAGAAGGAAGAAACCACCTCTAACAAAAGCCTAACACTACCATGATTTTTTGAAAAATACTCCAGTGTGGGGGAAAAAAACAACAACAACAACAAAAAGGCTGTTTGCTTTATTGTGCAACTGTTTATAATGCCAACTTGGAGACATATTACAAATTCAGGCATTCAGGGGGCTTTTCTAATCCTCAATCGCAGTTTGTCAGTGCTTCAGAAATATTCCCTTGCTCCAATTGTTCATCCTCAGCAGGAGCTGGATTAGTAACATCAGAGTCTGCAGATGCGTATTGTTCCCCATTAGTCTCAGCTTGAGCCTAGTGTTATGTCCTTTTCATCAGGAACCTCCAAGTCCAAGTCAGTGAACCAGGACTAATGATCCCAGCCTTCCTGAGAGACATCAGAGTCTGTGTGTAATGTCCAGAGCCTTCGCTTCTGCTGCTGTTAGTCATTTAATGTGCTTCTTAAGCCTCAGACCACTTACTCCCACTGCATAAGCTTTAACCTCTTCACAATGTTTCCAAGAAAATACACACTTGAATATCATTTTCGCTCCAACCCTTTGAATTTCTTTTATAGTTACATCTGGCAGGAAACAAGGAAAGACGAAAAAAAAAAAAAAAGAATCAATTTGCAAACACTGAAATGCTGATGGCCAACATTTACAAAATTACTGTCAGACTGCCTCCAAATAAGAATTATTTACAAGTCGTTATTTGGCAGAAATAAGGGGGGAAAATGCCTGAATGCACATGAATGATTAATATTTGAGGAAGATTATTCAGCAAAGACTACTCAAGAATATCAGATGAAGAAGTACTTTATAAAGGTTACTTCTGCCCTTTTTCTCCCTCTGTTTTCTTTCTAACCCTGTTGGCCTTTCATAGATTCAAATTCGTGTTTCCATCTCAGCACAGTGAATAAAGAGATCCCTTTAGAAACCCTCTCTTTTTTTTTTCTTTTTTTTTTTTTTTTTGATAGAGCTGGGGATATTTCTGTAATGAAACTAGCAACCTGAACCTGCCGTTCTGAACTATAATATGAACATAGAAAACTTCTCCTGGTTGCCCTCCTTTCACAACCAACTGCCTAAAAACTTTTTTCGTTCTTTGTGATACTAGGTATGTTTTTCTCTGAAGCCTGCACACCATGCTATCTCAGTGAAGTCTGTTTCTTGATTTGCCAGTCTGTTTACAATGCTTGTAATACAGTGTTAGAGCAGGAGAATTTCATTTTAATTGCCATTGCTCCTAGCTATTTAAGCAATGTGCTGAACTGTCTATCATCAAACCTGGGGCAGCCAGAACTACTTCTGACTGAGAACTTGATATTATCTGGAGTCAAACTCTACTCAGAGCCTAGATTATTATGTTGGTGCTCTATGGTGTTTGCACAATATTGAGGATTTTGGAAATAATTCCCTGTGAGTACCCCAAGTATATTATTTTATTCCAGTTGGTTCAATTTTAGTCCAATTGGTCCAATTTTATTCCAAAAATTATCTCAGTAGAGATTATTAATGTTACAAAGTAACATTTGGATATTAAAGATAGTCACCTGTGGGATTGTGATAAAAACTGGAGGTCTAAGTAAGGATTTGCTTTTTTCTGTTTTGATTTAGTGCCACCACATTCCACGAAAGGAAACTACCTTCCTCATTTGGAAAGACTGAGATCAGAGAGAAGTTTGATACAGAGAGCTAAACGGGCAAAAAATCATCTGAATGATTGGAGGAAGCAGAAGTCGATGGGTCATGCTTTTCCTGGAGGCCTGTGATAAGTGGGTTACAGGGTCTGTCCTGGGACCTGTCCCATTTAACAGACCTGTGATACCTGTAGGAGAAAATGGACTGCACTACCCAAAAGTTGTCAAATGGCACCAAACTGACAGGGCTAGTTTGGTACACTCCAAGAGTAAATCACCATCCAGAGAATTCAGGCAGATTGGAGGAGTGGGCCCAAAAGAACATGGTGATTCATCCTTCTGCATTCTCATATCACTCAAAGCTGTGGGGATGTATGTATATACATCCAGCTGGTAGAAGAGGAAATGGGACATCAGGGATTGTAGTTGGCACTGACCCATTGGCACCAGAATACATGTCTTCTGTTTGCCTTTAGCATCTCAAGATGATGACCCTTCATAGAACCATAAAACCACAGAATATGCCAAGTTGGAAGGGACCCCGAAGGATCCTTGAGTCCAACTCTGGGCTCCATGCAAGACTACCTAAAAATTAAGCCATATGTCTGTCAGAGAGCATTGTACAAACACATCTTAAACTCCATCAAGCTTCAGATGAAAGAAGTCTCTGTTCACTGACAGTATACAATATCATATAAGTGATGGGATTAAAACAGGCTCCACTGGAAGGGAAAAATAGAGGTATAGGTATCCTAAAAACTTCAACTATCTGCTTAAAAAAATTACTACTGCCTCCATATGTGGAAGGTGTTTGATAGCAAATACATATTCAAATAATTTTATTTCCAACAAAAATCAGATTATTATTGTTTGTTTTTATTATTATTATTTTATTTTATTTTCTTCCCAATTATATGGACAGAGATATACTTTCTACTCTGCACGTAGCTCCCAAAGCTTAGGTACTAACTTTTGTAGTGTATCTCAAAACACACAATATTCACCAAGATTATGGTCAGTTGATTGTCTGATCTTTGCTTTGCTTGAGTCTCACTCAAGTAAAATGCTGAATTTCAGGAAGGAATTACAAGAATGTGTTGGGTTTTTTGTGTATGTTTGTTTGTTTGTTTGCTTGCTTGTTTTTTTTTTCCTAAACAGTTTTGCGATTTAACTGAATATTTCATCCTTATCTATTACCTTAATTATCTTGCTCTTTGTTCCCAAGTTGCTCTGAATCAAACAACCTACTTGTTTTTGTTAGAGAAATGATGACCTGGAACAAAAAAAAGCTCAAATCTCATTACTGCATTTTGACCTATAGTTTATAGTCATTCTTTACAGGATTACCACACATAAAGCAGAGTGAGCTACATTTAGCACAGGAGTATCATAATTTAGGGCCTGGATATCGTTATCAACAGAGTAGTATATTGGCTGAATATTATCTGTTTTCTTCTTTTTTTTGTTTACAATAGTCATGCTGTTTCATTCAATTTATTCAATTGTAGTATTGGTTGCTGAAGTCCATCTTTTATTTCTTGATCCCTGAGAGTTTCCCCAGAACATAAACACAACAGCACCATAGGCTTTATGAATCTATCCTTCATTGTCTGCTTCTTGGTCACACTGACTTGGGTAGGAACCCGAAAGCAAGTGTGAGGGAGCTTCAACACTGAGAAATATCTCTATTAGTGAACAGAAAAATGTCAGGGACCAGTCTCTCTGACATGTCAACTGGCATGTTCTGGTTGTTGGAATGATACTAAACCCACTTGCACTCAAAAATGCCTTCTTCTATTTGAATGCAGATGTCTATGCTGGCCCAATCAATGGCAGGGCGTTTGGATCATTAAGGTCTTTTCCAACCCAAACTATTCCATGATTCTATGATTCTAATCTACTTTTTGAGAGGGCACTTTGATGTATACTGAGCCCTAAAAAGGAACTGAGAATTGTTTTGGGGTGTGCTAGGGATGTTGTACAAAATCTATGCCAGCAAACATACTGGCAGTGCAACAGTATGGTAAGACTTTGGTTTGCTAGCACTAACATAGCTTGTGCTTGATCCTTACAGCTCTTCACTGAAGCCTTGACAGCTGGCTGTGGGATTCTTTTTTTATTATTTTTATTTTTTAAATTAGGAATCTGGCCTATTAATTCTGGATGATTAAATCCACTGTTCAGAGGATTCAGTGAATCCAGTGTTCAGCACGGTAAATTCACATGTGTATAAATTCTGGTGGTGACAGTGCACCTGTACATAAGAATTTACTACACCATAGAACATGGTGATTCTCTAGTATTTACTTTTAACTTTTCCCACAAAAAACAATTTGAAATGCTGGTGATAAAAGATGATGTTTCTGATTACCAGAAGTTGAAAACAGAAGGAAGTTTTACACAGAGTATGGTGATGCACTGGAACAGGTTGCCCAAGGAGGCTGTGGATGCCCCATCCCTGCAGGCATTCAAGGCCAGGCTGGATATGGCTCTGGGCAGTCTGGTCTGCTGATTGGTGACCTGCACATAGCAGGGACTGGATGAGCACTGTGGTCCCTTTCAGCACAGGCCATTCTATGATATGATGTGATATGATATTTTGGTCAAGTGAGCTGTGTTTTTCACTGAGCTTTGCTAGAATGGAAAGGCTGTGAAGTTCAGTTCCTCAGCATGTGATTTCTGAGTTCCTCCCTACTATCTCCTTTTTCCTAATCTCTGTATAGTCTTTTTCCTCTTTAGGAAGCATTTGTGATGCAAATACTGCAGGCATTTCTGGGTTATTTGGCATTATGTGAGAAATTGCCACTCCTGACCTCATACAGTGAAGCATCAGTAGTTTAACACATTGGCAGGGATGGGACAAAGTGCAGTAAAACCCTGGAGGATGTAAGTGTCTGTTTAGCCAACATGAAAGCATTTTGACATTCTTTTGACCAATGCCATAATTCATTTTGCTGTAATAGCTCCGTCACTATACTAACTGTAGTAGACAGATTTGCTATGAATTTCCCTTGGTAGTTTATCATAGCCAGAGAGAATGTTAATTTCCATACCTTTTTCATTGTATGAGAGCTTGTGTAATATACAGTATCCAGCTGCCTCTCTGAAAGAAGAGTAAAATACCTTTGCAACCTGAAACTTGACTTTATCTTTAGATTTTCATAACCCCAGCCCTTATTTTTTCTAGATACTCAATGCCACCTCCAACAACTTGAAATCTTTATGATCTCTCCCTTCAGGAAATAAATGGCTTGCAATTCTCACCTTATGAAACTCAAGCATTGATGAAAGGAATGGATAATGGGAACACAGTAGGAAGTTATTTATTATAGAAATTATTCCCAATAGTAAAGCACTTAAGAGTTTCAATGAATGAGCCTCCGCTCTCATATTCCATGTGTTAGTTCAGCATGTTACCTTACAATATAATAACATTCTTGTTTACTGTTGATATTCAAGAAATTGGAAAGATCCTTTCAGAGAATATCAGCATAGTTCCCTTTGTTTTATAGAGAATTTAAGGCTCAGAAATTAGAAATAATTTAATCTAAGTTGTCTGGTTAGGCAGGGATTAGAATACAGAATATATTATTTCTTTTTCCCCCCATATAAAAGCCCTTGAATGCTTGCACTAATGCTTGGATATCCGCAAAGAGAACATAATACAGTTAATGCCTACTTATAACAGACTTAGTCCATGCATATTTTTGTGTTTATGCTCAAAATCAAACTTATTTCAAAGGATCCAAGCATAGATCTTCCAATAAAAGTAGACATATAACAATTTTGTCAAAGGACAATATTCATGCCACATGAAATGTGTATGAGATGTAGCATGTGAAGAAGGAATAGAGGTGACCAGCCCTCAATCTTACTTTCAGTGGTTATCTTTTTTTTTGCTATAATTGGGGGTGAGCGAGAAGACACTAACAGCAATTTGGTTTCCAATTCTCATTAAAACGGTAGAAGTGAGAAAGCTAACTTCCTTTCGGACTTTTCAAAACTTAGCCATTACTTCTAATGTTCTTATTTTCTTGAATTAGATCATACAGCTTGTGTGAAAACAACCAGGGGATCAGTCCCAGCCAGCATGGGTTCATGAAAGGCAGCTCCTTCTTGACCAAACTCATCTACTTCTATGATAGAGTGATGTGACTGTTGGATGAAAGAAAAGCTGTTGATGTAGTCTACCTAGATTTCAGCAAAGCCTTTGACACAGTCTCCAACAGTATTCTCCTGCAGAAGCTTCAGCCCATGGCTGGGACAGGTATACTCTTCTGGGAAAAGAACTGGCTGGATGGTTGGGCTCAGAAAGTGGTGATGGATGGAGTTCCAATCAGCTGGTGGCTGGTCATTAGTGGTGTTCCCCAGTAGTTGGTGTTGGGGCTTGTCCTGTTTACTATCTTCATTGATGAGGGATGAGGGCATTGAGTGCACCCTCAGTAAGTTTGCAGGTGACACCAAGTTGACGGGAAGTGTCGAGTCTGCCTGGGGGTAGCGAGGCCCTGCAACCTGGACAAGCTGGATTGCTGGGCTGGAGCCAATGGGATGAGGTTCAATAAGACCAAGTCCTGCACTTCGACTGCAACAATCCCAGGCAATGTTACGTTGTACAGTGCTCTTGGAACAGAGCAACTGGAAGTCTGCGTGGAGGAAAAGGACCTGGGGGTGTTGGCTAACGCCCAGCTAAACTTGAGCCAGCAGTGTGCCCAGGTGGCCAAGAAGGTCAATGGCATCCTGGCTTGTATCAGAAATAGTGCAACAAGAAGGAGCAGGAGGTGATTGTCACTCTGTTCTCAGAAGCGGTGAGGCTGTAGCTCGAGTGCTGCGTACATTTTTGGGCCCCTTACTACAAGAGAGACATGGAGGCCATGGAGTGTGTTCAGAAAAGGGCAACGAAGCTGTGAAGGGTCCGAAGCACAAATGCTATAGGAAATGGATGAGGGAACTTGGATGGGCCATTCCAGTGAAGAAGTTCAGGGGAGAGCCTATCACACACTAGAGCTGCCTGAAAGGAGGTTGTGAGGTGGAGGGTTGCTTCTTCTGTGTTAAAGTAATAGAACGAGAGGGAATGGCTTCAAGATGCATCAGCAGAGGTTCAGATTGGATATTAGGAGGAATTTCTTCTCTGAAAGAGTGGTCAGGTGCAGGAACTGGCTGCCCAGGGAAGTGGTGGAGTCATTATCCCTGGAGATGTTCAAGTAATGTTTAGACGTGGTACTGAGGGACAAGGTTAAGTTGGGAAATACTGGTGGTAGGTGGACGATTGGAGTGGATGATTTTGGAGCTCTTTCCTAACATTGGTGATTCTAGGATTCTATTGATCTTTTTGACCCTGCCATCACATTCTGATGTCTTTCATATATTTTGAAAATATGAGCCATGAAAAAGTAAATTCAGTTGTTAATATCTGTTCATAACTCATGTGAGATTAAAATAAGGAATAATATATCTGTCAGACATGGGAAAAAAAAATAAGGGAAAAAAAAAAAGAAAGAAAAGAAAAGAAATAAGAATGCTCCATTATCCCCAAGAATATTTAGTGTAGTTTTATTTATAGTTAATTACTGTCAAATGAATAGCTCAAAGCAATATCCTTAGAGGACACTTGCCATTTGCCTCTCCAAAGGATTAGGCTATCTCTGATATTTCCCAAGTGTTCCCAACACAATTAAAATATTCTTAAGTTTAGTTTTATTTTCCAAATGAAGACAAGAGAAAATAACTCTCCAGTAGCCTTGAATAAGGCAGCACTGTGTTCTTTCATAGAAGAGACATGATCTGGTGGTCCTCCTCAGGAAATTCACTATGTCTTACCTCCCAAATTAAAAAATCACTGTGCTCTTCCCCTGCAACATTTTCTAACATATTTAGTGACAAGTATGGACCTGAAAGCTCTTTAACTGCTCATTATCTCCCTTGATTTTCCTCCTCTAACTCTACTCCACAGCAAGATATCATTTAGATTTTGGAGTAATAATCTAAGCATGAACTGTTGGTGCCTTAGAAATGGCAATCCACCTGTGTTTAACATGAAACAGCCTCACAGAGAGAAAGTCTGTTGCACAATATCAAAAGTATTTTCTACACCTATAAACGTATTATGGTGAAAAAGCTTAATATAGGATTTAAAACGCAAATCAATCATTCAGCACATGTTTCTTTGTGGATTTGACTGAGGAAGTTTTTCTACCATCACATATGATGCAAATGGGTATGATATCTGTACCAATAGCTGTACAATACCTCTCAAATGGCATGAAAACTGGGGCAAGATTCTTTTAGGTGACATCAAAGTGAAGAGGAATTTTACCTATGAAAATTGATGGTTTCTAGAAGTTGATATGTTTTAGTGATAAAGAACTGACATTTCTGTACTTAGTCTATACTATGTGCACAGAGCATATATGTAAGGAGAAGGAAAAGAAGGTTGTCCTTGAATTCTTTCAGCAAAGTATATGATGTTACACCATGATTCAGATATGTCTGTACATTTGAGATCTCTTTTAGCCTTCCTGAGGCTCTTAGACTCCATGCTTGGGCACTTTTTCATAACAGATCCCCACTTAGCTAACAAATAGACTTTGCATGTCTCTGTTCTCTTTCTCTTGCAAACAGTATGTATTTGAGACATAAGGAAAAATAAGTCCACCAGGGTTTATCCCCTATTTTAAATTTTCTCTTGAACTTTTTTACATCAAAAAGCACAGAGAAGTTTGACACTTACCTCAAAAGAAGTGATCTTTCATTTAGACGTACAACGGCACAATCCCAGTGGTAAATTGAGAAAAACAGATTTATTCACATACTGATTCATGGTCTTCTGTAAAGTTCAGCCATTCCCCAGGATTTGCAGTTCAAGACAGGTTGAGGTATTTGTAAATGCTTGATATTTTAAATCAAATATGTTGGAGAAGCCTTTTTCTGTTCTAGTTTTGTACGTATTTTGTGTAGTCAGTATATAAACATAATCCAATTACAAAAAAAAAGTAAAAATAAGTTTTTCTAGAGCTTTGATGCCACTGGGTGGATATCATCTAATGATAACTTTCCTCTCTGTGTCGGTACAGGTCCATGTTAATGACTGGATAGCTCAGGTATTTGAGCAATGGCATTAATGTGCTGGTAATAAAGCAGATCTTAACAAGTGGGATCCACCCCTGCAGCTTCACTTGTTTGAACGTTGAGCTCTTAGGATCCCCTGCATTCCTTGGGAAAAAGAGCAACTTTCAGAATGTGACTTAAACCATGTAAACATGTACTTCATTATTTTTGTCCTGAGATTGCTTGAACCAACTTTGAGAGATTTCCCACCTATTTTTGCTACTGGTTGTGGGGGGGAAGCAGATGCACATTCTAGACACAAAGTCTAGCAATAAGCTGCTGGCAGACATAGGTAAGAATATTCTGCCTCAACAAATCCCATCTTGAAACACCAGCCTAACACAGAAGTAATGAACCTCTTGCTGCAGATGTTTGTTCTCCTCCCTCACCATGGAGACAATCTTCAGAAGGCTCTCTCAGGCTGTGATTTATTGGACAAACAAGGCCAGGGCACAGACTTTACGTCTGATCATCTGCACTGTGAGGTTGTGAACGCAACCGGGGCACAAACCAGGGTTAGAACAGAGCAGGGACCATTCCCAAAATGCAGCCTGGAGTCAGCTGACCTGCTTTGGAGGCTGAGACTTTAGCTCTATGCAAGGATATGAACCAGACCTTTCCAGCAGCACCCAAGAGAGCAGTCCCTAGCCCATTTTATTTGATAGGATAGCTATAACCTTAAAGACCAGGAGGTCTGAGGGATATCACCCAAGGACACACACTCTATTATTCATTGTGTAAACCTACAGGAAGGGCTGCCCTCAACATGAAGAAAGAAACACCACAAGCCTGAGTCACCGTCAAGGTATAAAGGTACTGCTCCTAAATTTATTGTGCAGCATCTTCTGGTTCCTTCAGTCCTGTGGGGAATGGGAAAGGGAGTGAGAGGCAGCAAGGGCAGTGCTCTGTATCAGAGCACTCCCAGCTCTCCTCCTCACTGCCCACTTTCCTGACTGCAGAAGCATTGCTAGAAAGGCTTCTTTCCCACTAGGTGCCCCGAGATGGGTGTCTGTAATCAGCCCCTAAGTAAACCCAATAAAGAGACTGCCTTTTGCAATCTACCTGCAAGAATCAAGGCTTGGGTTTCAGAAAGAAGGAGAGTTACATTCAGTGTACCAAATGCTGTGTTTTTATAATATTTAGCTGGAAATTTTTCAGCTTTCGTCTCTTTTCATTTCTTGCCCTTTTTTTTCTTTTTTTTTGCAACTCAAAAAGGAAGCTCAAGGAAGGGAAAATAAAGAGGACTGAGATATGAAACCTTAAAGAGCAGCTTAAAGCAAACAAACAAACAAACAAAAAAAATCATTTGCTTTTCTAAGAAGAGCAACAGAAATATTTCCTAGGAACAGGGAATTGACTTAAGAAATCAAAATATTTAAATTTTAAAAAAGTCTGTGGAGTTTTTTTTGTTTGTTTTTGTGTATTTTTTTTTTTTTCTCCATTCTCTTTATCCACTTGTCAAACACAAACAGCATGGCTGGTGAGAGATAAGACAGAGATAAGAGATGGAGACAAACTGTGCACCGTAAGTTTTATAATCAGAGTGAAAATTGTTTTCAGTGTGATCCGTACATATTAACTGATTATTAGCAGCAAAGGAAAATGAAGAATTGTAGATCAGAGACAGACTTATTGGACTCAGCTCCAGCATTCCATGTTTATGCTACAAATGCACTCACATATCACTGCCTTCCTTCCCTTTTTTCCCCCCAGCATTTATATTGGCAAAGGAATAAGCAGCAAAGTAAAAATAGGGAAGTCAATTCTGATGTTTAGTATGATGCTTAAGCATCGCTTCATAAAGTTCAGTTTGCGAGGCCAAAGCGTGGTTTCTGGAAAGAGTTTGAGCATATTTCTCAAACCAAGGATGGTTTCCTTGTATTTGGGAACTCTACACAACTCTATTCCAGTCACTATTTCCAAACCACTACCTGGAAACAAGTAACTTGTAATAGAAGTACACTCCTTTCTAATTCAAAACTAGAAAGACTATCAGAGAAACAGTGAAGAAGCATCCTTAAAGCTTTATAGGGAAAAAATTCTAAACTTGAGTCCAAGTGGTAGACCATCCATATGTCCGTAGATATGCAATATAACTGTCTCATGGTAATCCCTTCACCCTTAA
This sequence comes from Perdix hodgsoniae, assembly GCA_035772895.1. Classification (NCBI taxonomy): domain Eukaryota; kingdom Metazoa; phylum Chordata; class Aves; order Galliformes; family Phasianidae; genus Perdix; species Perdix hodgsoniae. Next base: position 7,836,848 of record JAPSGF010000024.1, on the reverse strand, counting down.
AGCCCTAAACCAAGACATCCTGTTCAAGAAAAATAAAAATAATAATAATAATAATAAAAATTCACATAACAATAATTTTCAAAAAAATCCACAGTCCCAAACAAACAAACAGCCAAAACCTTGCCTCCAATGGTTAGCCTGGCTGACATATGCAACTAATTCTCGGAGAGGTTTTCTGGAAAACCGGTGACAAGATGGGTACTGTAGGCTAGCCCCGGGCAGTCAGCAGTGGCAGAATGCTTCACACAGCCTCACATGTAAAGTTTTTGAATTGACACAAAGCTTAATGGAAGTGAACCCTGACAACTGCAGCCAACCGACTGTAAGTGACATCCTGCGTGGCGTGCCTCTGTGCATCCATCCTCCATCCCTGCCCCTTCTGCCTCTCCCCCTTGAAGGTATAATGTCTCCTATGGGAAGCCTTGATGCTAAAATGCCCTCGTACTCTTTGGCAGTTGGTTTGTTCTCTATCAGCTCTTGTGCAATCAACTCAGTGTTCTCAGGATGGGAGTGAGCTGCAGACTTGCTTTTGGAAGGAAGATTGCTAACCGAGCGATGCTTCAACAAAAAAACACACTAAGGTTGTGTCTGCAACCACACTTTGCTTTCTCTGAAATTATTAAAGACAGACAAGGCTTTCTGGGAAAGAAAATACCTGTTCTCAAAGCTTAGAGTGTCTAATAATACTACAAGAAAAAAAAGGTGTTTGCATTTGAAGTTTTTATCTACTTTTTTTTTAAATTCAAGGCTGAACTTGAACCATCTTACTGCATCAATAAACAGCTCTGTGCTTAGAGTTTGTGCTCATGATCCCCTTCTAAGTCAGTGAAATCAGCCTATTTGTATACAGCAAATATGGCTTTCACTGCAATGCTAATGCTCTACTTCACATCCATCACCTCTCCTTGGAGGGTTTAAAGCACTTTGCTATCACTAGGAATAGCAATAGGTATGTAACCGAAGCCTCGTTTTGTGAGGCCTGCACGAATGCACTGTGAGCACAAAGCACTGTCCTTAAAAGGGCACAGCCTACTTGGAGAAGACAGGAAAATCTAACAGGGAATAGAAATATGGCAATGTTGGGGAAGGCTGTGAGCACGTAGGTGGTAGAATCATCAATAAGCAGAACTTGTCTCCAGTGAGTGAAACTCCAAATCCTTGCAGCTAAACAAAGGCTTGTCCAAGCTTCACAATTCCTAGGCAAAATGACATCTTCATTTCCATTTTATAGACAATAAGAGCGAAGGCAAACAAGTAAAGCCAGTGTTTTCTGAGGAAGGGTGTTCTAGTATTTCACAACATCGTCATGGTCTCACAAAGTTAGAGAGTGGTTTTCTCAAAAGTAAATGATCCTTGAGATACACAGTTTGCACGCAAGAACATCAGTCTTAATTCTTAAAAGTGATTGACACTTGCAAAAGAAGCTTAAAAATATAAAACCTAAAAGCTCTGAAACTTTGAGGAAAATGGATTGAATACTATTGTTTTTAATGATTTCTAAATGCTTCTTCTGTGATTTCTAACTGCTTTTTAGCAGTCTCAGTTACGAGACAACCTGCTTTAAAGGTGTGTGAAGGCCACAAGTCCCTGGAAACTTGCCATTGTACATGCAAACTGTGGAGGACATTTTCTTTCTGGGTGTGATTGTGAGTGCAAATCTGACTTCACAGTGATTGTGAGTGCAAATCTGACTTCACAACAAGCTCAGTGGGAAAATAATTGTGTATTTCTATCTCTATCCATAGACCAGTCTCTGCTCTTGGTCTTAAGAGCAGGGAATAGTTAAGAATAGAAATATAACTTTCCAGTGGTTGTCCTCTTGTAAGTTACCATAATCTTGGATTTAATATATTTATTCCTATAGTTATTTGCAGAAGTAATAATGTTCTTCAATATTGATTTTATTTCACAAAAAGTATGAAATTTGTGAAGACAAAAATACCTTGAGTTCGGTGAAATGTTCGATAGTTTGTTATACGAAAGAAATGCTTAAGTAATGAATTCTTAACCTCCTTGGGATAAATTTAAAGAGTTAGATTGAATGTCCCTCCCGTAAACAGTGCTCTTTGTTAGGGAATTATTGGCAGAAATTGTCTCTGTAATTCAACTATTTGAGGCAAAATAAAGCTATTGGGGAATATGGTCAAAAGATGCAGAGGTGGAAATTGTAATGGATCTATCTAGACAAAAAAAAAAAAAGATTTCTGCCTCAAGTATTGAAGCTCTTAGGGCCAGTATCTTTATTTTGAATTTCATTGAGTGCTAATAAAATCCTCCTAAATAAAAAAGATGTAGCATAAAAAGAATCTCACTTCAAGAAATCAGCAGAGCCCTAATAAATGTTGCTATCCTAGCATGCACCCTGCCTTTCCAAACCAAAAAAGGCAGTGGTGCTGCCAGCCATTTGTGATACTGCCATAACGTTGAACCTATAGTAGAACAGGGTTCTACTCCTTCTCTCCTGTGGTGTCCATGAAGCATAGGCTGGAAAGAGAACCTCATATCCTGAGGGGAATTGCTATATAGCAAACCCTCGAAAAGGATTTGTCTTAAAAAAAAATAAAAAAATTAAAAAAAAAGAAAGAAAGAAAGAAAGAAAAAAAAAAAAGATGGCAATTTCCCATTCCTATCAAATTAAGAATTTTCTTTCTTTCTTCCTTAGTGGCAAAAGTCACTCTAATGACTCAAGTGTTACCATGCACATGATGAACTCATACTGCAAAGTACCTTTTGGAGACGTGCGAACAAGCTTAGCAATGGAAGATGACCCACTTGGAATGGAGAATAGAGGGTACAGATCACTGGAGTTCTTTGAAAACATATTGCTCATACTGACTTCCTTTCTTGCAATTCTGTTTCCCTCTAATATGAAATGATAAGCTTAAACTACGCTCCTTCTGTTAACTAATGTAGATCTTAGTCAGAGGAGAAATTTCTAGTCAGATTATTCTTGACAAATGAATGGCATGGAGCCTGGGCAGCAACATCTTTTCTTTGTCTTGAAAAAGTAGCCTGGTTTACTGGCAGTGTAGTTGAATATATGTATAGAAGTTAGAGAAATGTTTAGAAATTACACATTGATACTGGAATACCCATTTTTTGTTTCTGGTGTAGAGGAAGGTAATAACTATCTTTCATCATAACACCGTTATTGGTTTAAAAACCTGCTTTCTATCAGAAAATAATTATTAAACAGCAACTGTACCCACCAACAGTAAAGGATTTTGGATATTACAGACAGTAATATGGGCTTTTCTTTTGCGTGTAATAGAAAGCTTTCATTTCCTTCTTTTGCCAAATGGATACTCAGTAACAAATGTGAAAACTCTGAGTGCAAATAAAGTATTTCTACTCAAAAGGTTTTGGAGAAGAAGTCTCGGTGTGCTACTCAAGGCCACAAAAAGAATCAGTAGCAGAGATTGAAATTAATCTTGAGTCTACTGAGTCCCATTCAATAGCCCAAACAAGATTACCTTTTCTAGATGGTATTTTAGTTTCTCATCCCAGACTTATAATGCTCCGAGGTGATAAAAATTGACCTCAAAAAAACCACAAGTTTTATATGAAAATATCTTCTAGTCTAAACAGCTACGTTAAATGAACCATTAAAAATTAAGCATTGAAATGAAGTGACCTGAACAACAAACTAAAACTTGCCTGAGGCATCAAACAGGTTTCTATTTTTTTCCTTTTATTTATGATGGGCGATGTGACAAAAGAATTCACTAAATTCTGAATACTAAATAAATTAGTCATAGCTCAAATGCCACTTCAATAATTTTCCAGGGAACAAACACCACAACTGCTTTTTCTTATTTTGCCCCTTTGGCTCACCTGGTCTATAAGATATATCAACATGGAAAAAATCAGAAGTTACTGAAATGTAAAGACATTAAATTCTAAATCCATCTTAAATACTTGACCATCTTAAATACAATTAGGTTAAGAACTATGCACACATTTCAGAAATTATACTCTATTGACTCAGTGTAAATAATTCTAAATATGAAGTGCATATTGAGCCAGGAGTTGCATGAGTATACATATGTATTTTGTTTGGGAGGGCAAGAAAGCTGAATAGCATGAATACTGTCAGATCAGGACAGATGAATTTGAGATCAGACAATAGCCCTGATTTTGTTTTCTCCTAGAGACAAAGTGCTATTGAATTATTGTCAGGCAGTAGTTCTATTCTGAAACCAAGTTGCCTTAACGTAGTGTGATATTTACCACACTATGCTGTGCAGATCTTTGCCTTTTTGCTTGGTTTTGTGGCACTTCCTTCTGTGCCAGATTTCCCCCAAATTTCATTTATGCAACCAAACATAAAATAAAAGGATATTCAAAAGCATTCAAGTTTCTGTGCATCCCCTAGGTTTCTTCTGCTGATGATCGTTTCAGCAGTGTGATTGAGGTGAGTCTTTGAGGCAGTGGTAGCTCTAGGGAGAGAAAGACAGATGGAAGACTTGAGAAAACACAGATGGAGAAGTGGAAAATAGAACAGGAAGAAGAATGAGGAAGCCGAAGAAATAAAGAACAAAATGAGAGCAAATTTGTCCTGTAGGGTACAGAATTTCTCACTGGTTATAGCTGAAAAGGTGATTAAGAAGAATTGCTGAGGAATTTGAATTGTATTGTAAAGGCCACATTCATCCCCTGATGATCTTCCTACGTTCTTCAGACATGGATTTAACGGAAAGATTTGTGTCCTTTGTAGCTGATGAGAAAACAGCCACCTGCTGATTCTCTGCTTTGGGGGTACATCCAACCTTGAGCCTCCTTTTGAACCCATAGAAAACAGATGTGGATTAAAACAAATAGAGTATCCAAAGTGTATTTCCTGGATCGCATATCTCACCTGGGATGTTAATTTGTAGAGCTGAGGCTTTGACTGCAGGGGGGATCCTCTGATATTGCATCATTTAGAAAATTCAACATAATTTCCTTGCCTATCACCTCCTCCTGTTGTCCTTTCTTCCCTGGAAAAAAAAATAGGCGTATCTTTTTCATAAGACTCTCAGAACTACTTACGTCCTTATTAAGCATCTACCTTGACACTGAGTAGCTGAGGTCCACATCTCATTTGATTTGTAGCTGCACCCTGGGGAGCACATACACAGCAGAGTATGCAAAGATCTTCTGGAGTGATGTACACAGAGAGTTTTATCTCCATCAGACCTTACTGTGAAGGTGAAACCCCCATAATGTGCTGTACACACAGCCTTACATCTTGATGCTTCAATATTGAAGGCAACATTGATTTTATCTAATACTGAAGTGGAGGGAGCTGTGTAGTGCAGCAAGCTCACATTTTATCTAATTACTTTTAAACTTGCATCAAATAAAAGTGAATCATCATAAAAGCTTGTATGCTGCAGACAGATGAGTCACTTACAGCCCTGGGGTGGACCCAAACTTCTTTCTCTTTTGCTCATCCACTGGGAATCTTTCGTAGGGCTTTTAGTATGAAAGAGTCGTGGTCCTTGTTGCACATGAATATGGTGGGGAGAAGATGAAAGAAGAGAGTTGCTCCATAAGGACCTTTTTTTCTGGGCAAAAAGTAATGGCAGAGGGGAGAATTTCACATATCTTTTAAAAAGTTTGTGAGAATTTTAAGTTTTTGACAAAATGTTTATGTGCAGTTTATTAATTTGTTTTGCCTCATTGTAGAAGCTTACATGTGCTCTTCCTTCATCCATACTCTTCTATAGCTTAGGAAAATAGATCCGTCTTTCATTGTCCTCAATTATAATGCCCATTTTTATAAGGGGTATGCATTGCAAAGTGAGCTTTCTGAAGAAGGGAAGATGTGCTCCAACATATGCCAGATTAGAACTAAATCCCTCTCTTAGTCTGACCCTGAGCTGAATATATCTTGCATAGGGAACTCTGCTGCCAGCTCCTCATCTGCAGTGTACAACGGCAGAGGCAGTGGCAGCACCAGCAAGGGATGTTTGAAGGCTGCAACTTGTGATGGTTACCTCAACTGCAGGTAGACAAATGGCTTCAAAGAGAATGAGCAATCTTCAAGGTTTCCTTTCCAAAGCTGTACATGATCACACTCACTTCAGCCACCTCCCACATACAAGCTGAATCTCTAGACAGAGAAAATTTGAAATCTTGGCAACTTTCTGTGGAGGAAAATAATCTTAAAGTAGCCTCAAAACTGCCCTTGGGCAAATCCTCTTTTCATAGTCATAATAATAATAATTAATGAAATTCCACAGTATTCAGAAAAAAGCCAAAGCTTTTAGAAAATCTCCAGGCTGCCATTTCCAATTACACATTGCCACATCCAGTAACATCACCCTGATAAAGGAGAAGACAGATCTGTACAGGCAAGCGAGTATGCATCTAAAGTTGAGATAATATCAGCATGTCTCCCTTAAGATATAAATAGAATTGGATCATTTTATTAGATTAACGTACTAAATAAACTGAACTATCCTTGTCACTCCATCCAAATTGGTACTAGGGAGATCACTGGGTTCATGTGACTGCTTGATGATGCATCATTAACTCTTTCCAGTGAGAAGTAAGCCAATATTGCAGTCTGCCTGCCTGACAGAGGCTTGTGAGGAGAGGAGAGGAGAGGAGAGGAGAGGAGAGGAGAGGAGAGGAGA
>JAPSGF010000024.1:7757645-7830215 GCA_035772895.1 Perdix hodgsoniae | reverse complement strand
GAGGAGAGGAGAGGAGAGGAGAGGAGAGGAGAGGAGAGGAGAGGAGATTATTTTGAGATTTTAAAGGAAACTGCCAAAGTCTCCTACTGTTAGCCTTCAACCACTGCATTTCATATGATCAGATATTTGGACCAGCTGTCAGGTAATTCAAACCAGTTCAGTTTGGGCAGATGCCCTTGGTCTCAGACCATATTCACTCTTCTAGCTCTAAGTGCCATGCTGAACAGCACTTACCAGCCTTCCCACTCTTTCAGGGTATCCCCTGTTCTGCCTTCTGAATCAGTACTGCAACTTAAAAAGTGAGTCTTTCCCATTGGGGTGGCAAAAGTTGTCTCACATTCAACCAACAGCAGTTGCTTTCCTGCTTTCTCAAATAAATTGCCCCTGAAATACTTCTGTTTGTAGTCATCTGGGATTTGTCTTTAATCAGTGCAGAGAGAAAGGTATTTCCTGAGGGTAAATATGCTTTCCAGTGTTGGAGTGGACTGAATTGCCTTCTGCATGACGGACAGTCCCTTAGGATAGACTCCAAGCAAACCTACCCAAAAATAAATGAGGAGAAAGGTGTGCCTAAAACTGAGTGAAGAGAAATCCTACTCCATCAACATGGAACTATCCATCCTGTTATACTATACATTTTTTTCCTACTTTTAAAAAAGAACTGTTTTCATTTGCCATTGAAAAGCAAGGAGAATAAAATGTTTTTTTTAAGCAAGTCCATAGTTTTTTTTCTGCATTCTACGTGGTGGAAAACTGAAGAAATGGCATTTAATCATAACCTTGTACTCCAGATACTGCTTTTTGTTTGATATATGGGAAACTAGGGATAATCCATTCCACAAACATTTTTAAAAACAGTGGAGGGTCCCCATCAATTGAAATATGGAATTCAACCATGTCCTTGTGTCCCAAAGTTAAAATATATCACCCTCAGCCTTGCAGAAATTTGCCTGTAGAGGAAAGATTTATAAATCATTCAGTAACAGATGATGTTACAACTAAAGCAGTGGGAGTTTTGAAATACCTACATCACATTAGGCTTGTGTTTATCTCAAAAAAAGCTCTGATCTACTTTGGGTTTTTGGCAGGCACAACATGAGCCCAACATGAACTATCATAAATCAAAGCCTTTTTTGAAAGTAAAACTTGGAATTCTTCCAACCTCAATTAAAAAACATTTGATGCCTTTTGGATTTCTATTTTTTATTTTTATTTTTTTTCTTCTCACTTACTCTGCCCAGACCTGTCCACAACAAAGACCCCACCAGGATCTAATAAAATTGCAAATAATTTCATGTTTCTTTTATTTGTCTGCTCTTTTTGAATACACTTTACTCTGTGATATTACTTTTTAATAAACAATTTAGGAGAAAAAATCATGCACAGCCAGGGACTTAAATTAGTCAAGATTAACATTTTATATGTGTTGAATAGTTTATGTCAGATATAAATGGCAACAGAAAGACAGAAATGAGGCAGCATTTGAAATTAAGAAAGTTACTCAGTGCAAGCTTTCATGCTTTTCCTCTCTCTTCCAAGATTATGATAAGCAAATTACTTCTGATTAATTCTGCTGCTGTCATGTGGTCTAAAACAAATTCAGTGGCAAAAGTTTTTGCAATTTGAAGATAAATAAATCCTCTCATACAGATTTTTTTTTAGATCAATATAAAAGTCAGAGATGCAATCACATTTACAAAAGAGTAGTAGAGTTTTCTTTAAGCCTACTACTGTGGTTTGTCATGCTTACCATGTAATCAAATCTTCTTGTTGCAAATCTGAATAGGCTTCCATTAATATAGTTTGCCAATGGGCTAAAAACTTTTAACACCAGGACAGAATCATAGAATCATTAAGGTTGGAAAAGAGTCTAAGGTCAAGTCCAACGCCAGCCACCCCAATATAATCACTGACAATGGCCCTCAGTGCCACATCTCCATGGTTATGGAGGTATGGGGAGCTCATCACCTCCCTGGGCAGCCTGTGCCAGTGTGTCCCCACTATTTTGGAGAAACTATTCCTAATACCCAATCAGAACCTCCCTTGGTACAACTTAAGGCCATCACCTCTTTTCCTAACAACAGATGCTGCTACATCTCATCCTGCCCAGTTTCAAAAAAACAGGCTCTATAGATGATAAAGAAGCAAATGGATGTGTTTTCAGCCATTCCTTTTATTCTGGAAATTTAAAAATTGAGGATGTTCCTTACCCTCGTATAAGTAATTTCATGAACTCAAAGCCACGAAATCTGTAAGTGAAAAATACTACCATAGTCTGCAGTGTAGGCTTGTCCCAAGACTGATTTTAAAACTTCATACATAATGACTCCCAGTAACACTTCACTCATGAGGAGATGGATGACTATTCCAGTCTATGTACCATTAGCACTTCTTGATTGGAAAATAAATGTATTGCAGTGGTACTGAATCCAGCAGCTACCAGGAAATGCTACCCTGCAAAATTACTGCAGGATGACCCTTCCTGTCCAGTATACTCCTCTGATTAACCACAGTAAGCCACTTCAGTTCTTTGAGAGGGTATATTTTCTGAATGCAACGCAAAGCATATCATTCAACAGTATGCATGTGGTGCAATGCAGGGAGGTGGTGCTTGGAAGGGCACAAGTCACACCAGATCTGTTATTAAGGCACCTACCAAACGTTAACCTCTTGGTCTCAAGACTACTTGGTGCCATGAAAATGACTGAGAGTCTCAGAATAATAGAACTATTCTTGCAGGAAAAGGTTGCAAAAAAGAGTTTGAAAAAAGTGCCTCAATTGCTCTTCAGTGCTCAGAAACTAAAAGATTGGTAAAGAATCTGTATCTGTGAGCCAATGCACTTACTGTCAGAATGAGTATGACAAGAATGCTTTGACTATATATGATCACACACTGATTTCCCCCCTAAATATCCTTTAATTAAAACATGTACATGTCAGTTCTAAACTTATGACCTACTGCAAGAGGATTTGTGTGTGCACGTCACTGATCAATATGCTGTGCATAATAAAAGTTCTGTGTCTGTCTGGGGGCAGAAGGAAGTTACTCAGCATTCCCATACCATTAGTATGAACCCAGTTTCACCTTCCTTCCCTTAAAACAAGATCTTACATATGGAGTACAAGGAAAAAATGGAGAAAGCTGGATAATGTGATAGATAATTGATCAGAACCATTGATGCAGTTCAAGAAAACAAATTGTTTATAGGGTTCCTCTAGGACATTGCTGTGACGCCTCACCTGCTCATTCTTGACAGATCAGGGGCGTCAATGATGAGCTGATTATATGTATATGTACAAAGTTAGAAGATAACATTTATTAGCAGGTCATTAAATTGCTGATTGGCTCCAGACTTAATTAAGGCATGTACCTTAGCAGTAAATTTAATGTTAGTAATTTAGAAGAGGTAATCTTTATTATCAAGCCTCTTCAATGCACTAGATAATGTCACATCTTCTTTGTAATGGAAGGGAAAAGAGAGATGATTCTTTGTTCAGATATTGTTGTAGGGAATAGCAAATCACACTTCAGAAGGAGGTTTCTTTAAAATGAGAAGTCTGGCTGAATAATTCAGGAAAATACATTTGTACAGCGGTAGAGTTTAATAAGATGAACCAGTTATTGAGAGGTGTAGTTGTGGAGCTACATTATGCAGCAACTTTATAGTGTCTTTAAGCTAAAAGAAAGTAGATTTATATTAGATATAAGAAAAATATTCTTTGTTGGCAAGGGTGGTGAGACACTGGCACTGCTAACCAGAGAAGCTGTGGATTCCCCATTCCTGGAGGTTCTCAAGGCCAGGCTGGATGGGGTCCTGATCTGGGGCAGCCTGATCTAGTGGCTCGTGTTCTTGTTCGTAGAAGGGGGGTGGGAACTAGATGGTCCTTAAGGTCACTTCCAACCTAAAACATTTTATGATTCTATGATGACTCTGTATATGCTAGGGCTACATAGTTAGACATGCCACAGCTATCAATTGACTGTATTGTGCAGTTAAATGGAGTTTAAATAGATTTCCATATATCTCAGCACTGAAAATGTTGGGTCTTCAAGTGAGAAATGTCCACGCTGCTGCTGTAAAAGTGATACAGACCTCTTCTCACATTTATCAGGATACAGAAGATTCCAAAACTATCTGAAGTGAACATTATACTAATGAACTAAGTGTGGTTTCCAGTCCAAGTACAAGAAGTCTTTAACAGAGACCCTGATCCATACTGGTCTCCTGTCTCTAATTGCATTGCCTACACACTCAGTAACCATAGAACTTTTGGGTTGGAAGGGACTTCAAAATCATCCAGTTCCAACCCCTCTGCTGTGGGCAGGGTTGCCACTCACCAGATCAAGCTGTCCAGAGTCCCATCCAACCTAGCGTTGAATGCCTCCAGGAATGGATCACCCACACTTCTCCAGGCAGCAGTGCCAAGGCCTCACCACCCTCTGAGTAAAGAATTCCTTCCCGACATCTAACCTAACTCTCCCCTCTTTAAGTTGAAAGCTATTCCCCTTTGTCTTATCACTGTAAGACCATATGAAAAATTGGTCTCCCTCCCATTTATAATCTCCTCTCAAGTACTGGAAGGCTGCAATGAGGTCTCCCCACAGCTTTCTCTTCTCCAGGATGAACAAGCCCAACACCCTCAGCCTTTCTTCATAGGAGAAGTGCTCCAGACCTCTGAGCATCCTCACGGTTCTCCATGGCAGTGCTGAAGTCAACTATGGTTTTGCAATGGCATCTACATATCCAAGATTTTACATTTTTAGATGCACAACTGAGTCATCTAAATTAGATCATATTCAGGATGTCCTTGCACCTTGATGTGATGCAACATGAACAGAAACCTCACTATAAGCACCAAGAGAGCATGCTACAAAATAGATGGCCTTGTGTGCACAAATGTGGCCTCAGACTCTCAAAGTGCTATGGTTCAGCTATAGATGCAGTGACCATTGGTATTTCCATAATTGCTACTTCATGGGTTGGATGAAGTACTCCAAGACAATGTCTGTCACTTTTTCCTATTTCTGAGTAACTGATCCCTTTTCTTTACTCAAGTGCTGTCCTTATCCACTTTTATTCTTATGCATATATTTGAAATGCTTATTCTTGCTTATTTTATCAGCTCACCTTAACAGTTAAAGTTGTTGCTGGCTTCCTGTTTTCTCTTACTCACGAGTGAGATATGGAGTGAATTTTTAGCTATCTCTCAACACAGCTAAAATGTACATGCTTATATATTTGATCTACATCTATCTCAGCATTTTGGTACTTGACAACCACATTTTGTGACATTCAGTAAACATCTCACTGAAGGGAATGTCACATAATTTTGGCTCTGAGAGGTCTGCAATACACAAGCCTTGTCATATCTCTGTCAAATTTCAGAGCAAGATATATTTCAGTGATAGGCCTTGCACAAAACCCTGCCGTGGAAGAAACTGGCTGAAACTTTTCCAATATTCCTTTCTCAATTCTATAATTCTATAATTTGTGAAAGAAAAAAAGTTGAAGGGAGATGTATGATTGAACTTTTACAAATATAGAAGGGAAGCGATAGGAGGAGAGGGAATGTCCTCAAGTTGCACCAGGGAAGATTCAAGTTAGATACTAGGAAAAAAATCTCTAAAAAGGTAGAATAGGCTGTGTCTGGAATGGGCTGCCCAGGGAGGTTGTGTGTCACTGTCTCTGGAGGTGTTTAAGTAGTGTTTAGATGTGGTACTAAGTGACATAGTTTAGAATGGAAATATTGGTGGGGGGTGGGTGCATGGTTGGACTGGATGATCTTGGAGGTCTTTTCCAACCTTGGTGATTCTATGACTCTATGATTCTCTGAGTCTATATTTCTAAGATTTTGTGATTCTAAGAAGTAAGACCCAGGAATATGCAGTTTCACGAAAAGCTATTTTAGAAAGTTTTGAAGCTCTCTAACTGTCCTTGTGCTAGATATATTCTGCACCTTAAATCTCAGTGCTTAAACTTTTACAAGAGAGATGGACAAATCTGTAGCGCTCCCATGGAGTGGGAATCTCAGTTCAGTTTCTGACTCAGGTCTGAGATCTGTGATTTTAGAATGTTTAGTAGCACATGACACACTCTACTCACCTCTCATTATCATTAATTACTTACCTTGATAAAGTAGGATCCAGTTCCATATGGAAGCAGCTACATTTTAATGTCTATAATGTGGCATTGTAGGTGTCTATTTCAGCAAGACGTATTAGCTCCCTTTATACCCATGGAAGCCTGATCAACGCACTCAGCAGGGAAGACAGGGCCTTCACACTGTCATCAAATACCACATATTAAGCAACCGATGGAACCCTGTGTGGCTTTTGGCTATCTCTCCAGAAAGATCTGGATCTCAGTTAGATCCTTGTATTGTTTTGCCCAGTTGTGTATGAGTTCTTTTTGGCCCTAGATCACTGAATTTGATTATTATGAAAATTAATCCTATTGCTACAGTTATTTAAGCTACATCTCAACATTAGCCATTCTGTTTATCATTAGTCATTCTCTTTTTTTTTTCATCTCTATCAATGATTTCCAAACAAAAAATCTAAATGTAAACGTCCTGAGCTGATTGCCAGAAGATAAGAGAGAGTATCTCCTTATCACCAATCTTGTGCTTTTCAATCATGCAAACCAGCTCCAGTGGGCAACTTAACAAGGTGAGTGACCACTGAATCACAAATGACACAGTAGCAGAAGGTTACAGGGTTGGGCTATGCAATACCTGATTTTGAGACTGTCATTTACAGCTTTGCTCAGTGTTTTTTTGTTTTCTCATGTTGCTTGCTTGGTGGCTTTATGGACCTATCTCTGACCTACTGGCCACCTTTGTGAAGTGTCACCAAGTAGGAAAAAGGCCATGAATTGTCCCTAGATATATTCAAAGAAATCAGTCTAAAGCTTTTGGTATATTTGGGTTTATCACCATGTTCCTTGTTTGCACTTTTGTGGGAGCTCACATCCTAGGAGATGAAGAATTTTAATGAAAGTCACTTAAGAGCTCATTAGAACCCATTAGGCAGCCATTTATTTTTTGTAGCCTTTATTTCTGACTCCGTTGCAATCCTTTCTGTATGAAACTCCACAGTTCTACTGATGTAGGTAGAGAGACACTAAATCAATGTTATGAAGACAAGATGTCAGGGATCATAGAGTCATGGAACATAGAAAACAAAATATCCCAAGTTGGAAAGGGTCCACATGGATCCCTAAGGCCAACCCCTGGTTCCATACAGCGCCATCTAAATTCATGCCCTATGGTAGAGAGCAGTGTCCCAGTGCTCCCTGATCTCTATGCCCACTGCCCTGGGGAGCTGAGCCATGCCCACCACCCTCTGGGGCACAGCCTTTCCCTCACCCCCCTAACTCCCAGTCACCTCGAGTACAAGACAACCCAGTTGACTTCTCTACTTTACCTTGAATTTTGAAGTAAAGGCTACCTGAAATACCAGCTCATGTTGCTGTACGCAGGCTCTCTGTCTCGTGTTATCACCTCCTGCATTCTTCTGAGCCTCTCTCTGCCCTGGTTCCTCCCAGCCCTCCTTTCATTATCCCTTTGCAGCATTTCAGCTACATATCAGAAAATGCAAAAGCTGTGAGTAAAGAGTTACAACAAGAGAACACCAGATAAAAATTCCCATTTGTGGATACAAACCTTCTTAAATTGCCATTATGTATTTTGATGATTTTTTAGCCTGTGGGTACTATCACTGTAATTTGCAGCGTATAAGTTTTAATAAGTCAATTATAAATGTAATGTGTGCTGCAAATATCACCGCAGTAACAGCTTAATAAACAGGTTCTTTTTTAAAATCTCATCCTCAAAACAGAGTTAATGTACCATTTCTCTAATTTATAATCAAAATGCAAAACAAAATTCAGCTTAACACTTACTGTGCAGCTCAGGTTCTTCATATCATTAACTTGAAACACCTGAAGGCAAACTTGTTCTTTTATAACTGTAAAAGATGCTAGAAAACTATATTTGTATATGAGGATAATATACACATTTGTGTTTAAATGCATGAATATATATACATACACTTCGTACCTATATATTTAAATAGAGAGGATATGTGTATACATCTTCACAGAATCACAGAATCACAGAATTATCAAGGTTGGAAAAGACCTAGAAGATCATCTAGTCCAACCATTACCAATACTTCCCAGCTAAACCATGTTGCTCAACACAACATCCAAACGTTTCTTGAACACTCCCATGGTCGGTGACTCCACCACCTCCCTGGGCAGTGCATTCCAGTGCCTGACCACCCTTTCCGAGAAGTAATATTTCCTAATGTCCAGCCTGAATCTCCCCTGGCGCAGCTTGAATCCATTCCCTCTAGTTCTATCACTAATTATACGAGAGAAGAGGCTGACCCCCAGCTCACCACAACCTCCCTTCAGGAAGTTATAGAGAGCAATGAGGTCTCCCCTGAGCCTCCTCTTTTCCAGGCTGAACAATCCCAGCTCCTTCAGCTGCTCCTCATAAGGCCTGTGCTCCAGACCCCTCACCAGCTTCGTAGCCCTCCTCTGAACACGTTCCAGGGCCTCAATGTCTTTCTTGCAGTGAGGGGCCCAAAACTGAACACAATACTCGAGGTGCGGCCTCACCAGTGAAGAGTACAGGGGGACAATGACCTCCCTGTTCCTGCTAGTAACACTGTTTTTGATGCAAGCCAGGATGCTGTTGGCCTTCTTGGCCATCCGGGGACACTGTTGGCTCATGTTCAGCCGAGCATCAATCAGTACCCCCAGGTCTGTTTCCTCAACACAGTCCTCCAGCCACTCTGCCCCAAGCCTATAGCGCTGCCTGGGGTTCTTGTGGCCAAAGTGCAGGACCCGGCATTTGGTCTTGTTAAACCTCATCCCGTTGGCTTTGGCCCAGCTCTCCAGCCTATCCAGATCCCTCTGTAGGGCCTTGCTACCCCCAGGCAGATCGACACTCCCTGCCAATTTGGTGTCATCTGCGAACTTACTGAGGGTGCACTCAATGCCCTCATCCAAGTCATCAAGAAAGATGTTGAAAAGGACAGGTCCCAGTACCGACCCCTGGGGGACTCCACTCGTGACTGGTCTCCAACTGGATTTGACTCCATTTACCACCACTCTCTGGGCCCGGCCCTCCAGCCAGCTCCTTACCCAGCCCAGAGTGCACCCATCCAAGCCAAGGGCTGCCAGCTTTTGCAGGAGGATAGCATGGGAGACAGTGTCAAAGGCTTTGCTGAAGTCTAAGTAGACCACATCAACAGCCTTTAGACCACATCAACAGCCTTTCTTCCTCTGTAGTATATGATTTCATAGTATAAAAATAGATTCTATCTCAATGACTGTGGTGTCCACATTACCCCGGCACAGAGAAGGCATTTACACAATGTATGTTGCAATCTTGTTTTTAATAAGGCACAGAAAAACCCCAAGGACATCCTTCACAGACTCACCTTTATATAACCACAATGATTACTATTTTTTCAGAATCCCACAGCAGTGAATCCTACGTTCCTTAGATGGAAGCAGATACATCTAATTGATTACAGATCTGTAATTCGTCTTTGTAAAGTGCTCAAATTCTCTGTGTAGTCAACAGCGTGAGGTGGGTACACCCTGAAGTCCTGCAAATGGAAAAGGGAGACTTTGACAGCCATCACTTAGTCTTCAACATCCTGTTCTGAAAGTGCAGATCACTCCTTCAGTGGTGCATTGTACTTCTACCTTGAGAAAGGCCATCCAAGTAACCGAATTAAAAACCTACCAGCAAGTCTGACTCCTCCACGATGTTTTCTCTTTTAGAAGGTTTATAACCTAAAGTTCATCTACCTAGTCTGTGTCACTCACTTAAGTTCTATGTAAGCATACAGAAAGATGAATCTATCCAGAAGACAGCTCACATCTTCATAGAAATCTAAGAAATGCAGTTGTCTATAGAGTGTCCATTAATTTTGGAGACATCAGTGTCTCGTGTAAAATATATGCTTAAATTTGAGGTTGACAAACTGAGAGGACATAACCGTCTAATGAAGTCATATTTTTATAAAGTCTTTTCTTTTATAAAGGAAAAAGTAATAATTACATTTAAGATAACATAAAATATGATATTTTGAGTTTTCTTTCTGTACTGCTTGTGTGATCTGATTTGTAACGTGCCATCAGAATGATGTATATATCAAATACTATCTGGGCAGACTGAAGGAATATCCAAGACATGTTCCTCTGAAGTTTTGATCTAAATGGCAAAACGCTTTGCAGGAAATGCAGCAAAATAGCAGAAGGAAAAAGCAAGCAACTAAAATCTGAAAGCACTAGACTCTCTTGGGTGTTCCTATGTCCCATCACTATCACTGTCCTTCCACATTTGGAAGTCAAAGGATTTGAATCCTGCATCACTTGGTCTCTTTTACCCACCTCTGCCCTTTGCAGCAGAAAGAACCCATTATTCTTGTGGATGCTTTGTTGCAGGAGGTGTTCAAGGCCAGGTTGGATGGGGCCCTGGACAGCCTGGTATTAAATTAAAGCTTTAGAACTTATTTTTGTTTCCCTTATGCAGTTGACATAACTTTATGCCCTGCTCACGACGCTTGCAACTGATTTCAACCAAAAAATAACTTAGAGTTAAATGAGCACGAGTGTACTGGGCCTCACACCTCCTCATGTTTTTGTCCATTCCTCTCCTCTTAGATCACCTTACCTACATGGAAACCTGGAGAATTTAATAGGAAATATCACAGATAATGTTTTTCAACATGTGCAAAGTGTGCCTTGCCTTCCAGACAGGATTTCTTCATCCTGCCCAATTCTAGATACGAAACCATCCTTCGGCCTGCCTCTACTACTCATGCACAGCAAGGGAGAAAGGGGCATTGCATGGTACATTTTCCACTGCTGTGCTGTATGTCATTTACTCTTGCTACTGCAATACACAACCTCTAATTAGCTCGTCCAGGTCCAATCCTTTTCTTTTTTTTTTCCCCAGGATGGAAAAAATGAAAGTCATTTATCCAGCTCACATTCATTAAGACTTGTAACTAGTTTGTTTATTGAAACCAGACGCAGACAGCATTTCTTTCCCCTTCCCAACCTGTCACCGTGCGGTATATTCATGTATGAGGCATCAATAATTATACAATGCATTACAAATGAGCTTTTAAAGCCAGGATGCAAATTAGGAATGTTAATGCGGCTTCCAAATTGGCTATGTAAATATGAAATATGATTCTTTCTGATAGAGCAGGAGTGAGCCCCAGCGGTATTGATCTTTTCCCTTTCTGGCTTGAACCCCCCCCGTTAAGCAGCAGTGTCTTTTCACCTCCCCTCGACGAGACTCATCTGGTCAAATCGGACTCTTTCCTCTCATTTGCCTTCGCCGAGCCATGAGCACTAAATGAAGCGAGTAATTTGGTGCATTGTTGGGGGGGACGAGAGGAGGGGGACGGGGGAAGGGGGGCAGCTGACAGTGAATGGTGTCAGCTGCAGAGGCAGCAGAAAAAGCCGACATCTTAATAAAACAGCCTCGGGCAAAATCCCATTAAAGCCTTCAGAAGCTTGTTTCCCTGCAGTTGAGCAGGTAGGCGTTGTGCACTGCGTGGCAGCCCTGAGTGCTCTCTGGGAGCCTGGTTCAAAAAAAATAAAAAAATAAAATTAAAAAAAAGTAATAAAATAATAATAATAATAATAATAATAATAATAATAATAATAATAATAATAATAATAATAATAATTAATAATAATAATAATAATAAAATGAGTGGGGTTTTTTTTCTTTTTTTTTCCCCTTCCTCCCCCCGATCTAAACCATCCACCAGCTTCTGCTCCTCAGAGTCATTTGCAAAGCAGAGAGAGAGGGAGGGCAGGTGAGGGAGCAGGGAGCACGCATGTGCCTTGATGTGTGGGGACAAGTGCCGATGCAGTGGCAGCAGTGGCTGGCGAGCACTGTGCGCCCATTAGCGCTCCAGAGCAGACCTCGGGCTGACCTTTGGAGAGCAGAGGGAACGGGGGACACGGGCAGAATGACAATGAGCAGACGGGGCACCGATGTGGCTTGTAGGACGTTGGTACCTTTGGAGGAGTGAGGAGGGGAAGAGAGGGGAAACGGGATGGCAGCAGGGGGACAGGCAGGGAACTGCGATTGCAGAGCAAGGGAAGATGGTGAAACCTCCCCTCACCGCCTCCCAGATCTCTGCTCTTGTGAGATCAGTTATTTCTAGATGTTTGCAGAGAATAAGGGCTCTCACAGGTTTTACTTGATTTTATTCTCTTTTCACAGATGGTCTCCACCATCACTGCAGAAGTCAGGGGTTGTAGACAGAGCCGGGGAGATGGCCCACACCCCTCAGTAGTTATGACTTTAATGGGTAAAAGAATTGGTTACGTATCAAATTATTTTAGCCCATTTGCAGCCTGGAAATGCCCGCTCCCACGCACCCTCTCCCAGTCCTAACCACATCTCCCTATCTTACTGATGATCCCTCTTTGTATGTAAGTTCTGAATGCAAAGGCTTCTTCTAGAGCCTTTCTAGAGATTCTCTTTACATGTGAGCTTACATTACAGGAATCTTCAGGATACTGACAGTTCAATGTATAGGGAAGAACAGTTCTGCCTGACTCATACTGTGATGCAGCTGATCTGACTCTCTAATAACGTGTGGCAGCCTCCTATACAGATAGACGATGCTCTTTGTACATTTGAAAGACCAGTTATGTCTCTTAAGAGAATACAGTCTGCTTTGGCTCAAGGCTGCTGCACTGTATGTTGAATGTCTGATGGGTGTCTGGTTAGAAAAAAAGAAGAAAAGAGAAAAAAAAAAAGACTTTCTTACGTTAAATTAATTTTACCTGCTCTTTTGCATATAGTTGGGCTTATAAATGATCCTGTGCTGAAAAAGAACACCCTCGGTATATCTGGAACTTGGTACAGCAGCTTCTGTTCAGCTATTATTCATCTCTGTTGAGGACAAGAAAGGAAGTCTGTTTGGCTCTTAATTTGCCTAAAAAACACAATTAAACCTGTACACATTGTCCCTTCATTTTTCTACCTGTAAAGCAGCAAGAATAAGAGATGAGCTTTAGCTTTATGTAGGAACCGCTGCATATGCCATGGGCTGTGATGTTCGGGCAGCTACCAGCAGGAACATTCACATCTCTGAGAATGCAAAGGCTCATTCCATTATCATTAAATTATCTTCGATATACCAGAGCCATGAGACCAAGTCTGAATTCATGCAACTTGTGGGCTTTAGCTCCTCTACATATGAGCTTTTCCCTAGATAACAGCTAGAACATTCTGAAATCATTCCTATACTCTGAATTCCTAATTTTACTTTCCTTCTGTTCTTTTTTTATCTTTATTCGCTCTGTATTAAATTCTCATTTTCCCCATTTCCTCATCTTCCATACTCTTTCCTTTAAGCTGCACAAAGTCCCAACGCATTTTCCAGCCTGCATTTCTGAAGTCTCATTGCCCCGTGAGTGCATGTCCACTGGCAGAAGGTGAATAAATGGGATTGATCCCTCACCTCTCATTCACTTTTGAGGTAGAACACTGCAACCACTCCCCCAATAGCAGGTGTCATGGATCTCTAGAGAGGAAATAAAGGATAACAGGAAATAAAGGATAACACCTTCTCCTTAAAGTACCTTTTTAGGTAACATGAGTATAAGTAGGAATTAAGCCAGGACACTACAGTTAGCACATCTCTGAGAGCATAACTTGGGATCGAGACCAGGAATATCAGGATGTTCCTTCAGTGCCTGTCTCTTGACTTGTAAAAAGGAAAAGTACGAAAGTTTCACCTTTCTCTTATACATATGCGTGTATATTGCATAAACACAAATACACCTGTATGCATGTTCACTCTGGTGTTTTGAAAGCAGAACCTCCTGGAAAAAGAAACAAACAAATTGGGGGGAATGTTTTCATGAAGTTATTTTTTATAACTTCGATGCTCCAGGAGGTCTCAAAGTATTTGCAGTGCTTTTTGATATCTCCAAGTAAAATGGAATGAAACAGGACTACCTTTCCACCCCACTCATGCTTGGTTACACTATGAACAGAGTACCTTCATCCACTCCTTTATGCTGCTACTGATCATGGATGGCACATTCAATTCAGTCTGGCTAAAACTCACTGAAATGGCATCTACCAGTTCTCCAAGACTGGGTTGGTCTCTTCTCACTGGTGACAGATGACAGGATGAGGGGAAATGGACTCAAGTTGCACGAAAGCAGGTTTAAGTTGGATATCAGGAAAAACTTCTTTCCAGAAAGGGTTGTTAAGCACTGGAATGGGCTGTCCAGGGAGGTGGTTGAGTCACCATCCCTGCATGTGTTTAAAATCAATTTGGAGGTGGTGCTCAGGGACATGATTTAGCGGAGGGTTGTTACAGTTGGGGTAGGATGGTGCAGTGTCTGATGCACGGACTCAGATGTGAATGATCCAAATCGTTTATTACAACTTCTCACATCACTTATATACCTTTGCAGTTTTCTTTTTCTAGCTTTCCCATCCGCCCCTACAACTTCCCCATCCACCTTTACATGTCAGCACAGCATTCCACAAACAGCCTTCAACCGTCCATGCAGGCTCTTATCCACTCAGATCTGTGAGCCATTCTTTCTTCTTCTAGAGGTGTCCTTGGTTCTCATACTGTTTATCTTGCTCCACAGCTGCTGCTCTGATCAGTTTTTCTTGTATTCCCACAGTATGGTTAGGTTGTGGTTGGACTTGATGATCATTAAGGTCTTTTCCAACCTGAGTAATTCTATGATTCTATGACTGTGAGCCCTTCATGCATTTCCATCCACACACGAAACAGACAGGTCATTACAGGCCTTTATGTAAACTCATTGTGTCATTAACTGTAGCCTACCCTCACGTGCTCCAAAGAGTAGTTTTCTGCCCTCATCTGAATTTCTACAGTGGTCCAGACAACCTTACAAACTCCTTCAGGCTCATAGAACTACCCATAAAATCAGGAACGCAGCTAATCCAGGTGCTGAGCTGAAGTAGAACTTGAGCTCCAAGTCTGCTTCTCTTAAAGACACCTCAAATTTACCCCAGGCTGTCACTGGATAGAGAGCAAAATACTTTTCTGGAATCAGCAGCTAATTTTAAACAGGAAAATAGCGTTGGTAAGGTTGCAACAAACAAAATGGAAATTCTGCCTCTGAGTTAGAAGAATTCAGTTCCTGGATTTATGTCAGAACTGAAAACATCAGCAAAAAATTTAGCATTGATCCTTGGGCCTTTATTCCAGCATAAAAGTTGGAGATCTGAGCTTATTTTGGATGACCTCTGGATTAAATTCAGCTTTGATTAGTTCATCTGATTTCCCGAGATCGTGGAAGATGAGGTTAGTTGTTTTATAACTGTCTGAATAAGGAGCCCTACCAGTGGAAGTGGTGTTAAAAGGACAAGCGAAATTTGTCGCTTTTCTGCTTTTATCAGTGTAGCAGTGTGTTTACTACAGAGAAAAGACCAGACACCGCATAAGGAAATCTGCTGTCTACAGAGAGAGCAACACTGGATGCGCTGACTACCCAAAGCATTATTTTCCTTAGAACTGTCAAACACGCGGCTGTGTGTCTGCGTGCTCGTGCATAAATACATATATATGCAAAAATATGTAATGACCTGTCTGTTTTGTGTTTGTATACATTTGAGTCGGGTGTAAACACCAAAGCAGACAAGGGTACGTTTGCATATTCAGGTACATACGGCTTTTTTTAAAGCAACTGAAAGCCCTCATCTGTGTCTGTGTTCATAGTTTCACATCAACATGCATACAAACACCTTGCTCTCCTCCTGTTTTTCCTCGCCAGAAAAATTTAAAGCAAAATATTCATGTGGATACTCCATCCTGGCAGAAAATTTAAATACAAGAATACTATATTCATGGAATTATAGAATTATTTTTGCTTTTAAAAAAGAACAATCGATTAAGAGAGACTATTCTTCAACTGTTCATGTTAATTCCGGTAATGATTTATTTGAAGTGCACCATATTGGATGTCTCTTATGAGCGTAATCCATTTAAGAGTTCCATCAGAACTCTGGATGTGATGGAGATGTGACAGGAAAACTGCCCAAACCTATCAGAGACACAAAAAATAGTGGAACCTCAGAGAGATCTTTGTTTTTAATTAAACATCCTAAGGTATTTCACATGATCCCTTCATATTAGTATTGCATGTAGTGACCAAGACGTATCTATAAAGAAGACTAACAAAACAAATGCTCAAAAGGATGAGGAGGAACAAACTCTCTCCTCTCCAAATCACAGAAGGGAAAAATAAGATAACTCTCATTTGGACTTTCTGTAGACCAATGACATCTGTTACTCTGCAGCAGACATTAAAAACACATACACAGAAAAAGAAACTAAAATACATTTTGCCTGAAGGTGTTCAAGAAGTGTGTAGATGTTTACTAAGGGACACAGATTAGTGAGCAAATATTGGTATTAGGTGGACAGTTGGACTGGATGATCTTGGAGGTCTTTTCTAACCTTAATGATTCTATGATTCTCTGATTCTGTGATACTCTATTTCCATTGGAGACATAAGTAACATTTTCACACATTTCTATACTACCTATTAAGTGAAAGGGAAAAAAAACAAAACAAAACAAAAAAAACCCAACATCCTAAATCCCCTGAATTCACAGGGCGTATATAAACAAATTTCAATGTTTGCATGAGTTTGTTTGTTTGGTTTTTTTTGCATGATCAAAACGTAGGGTCAGTTTTAATTTCCAAAAACTTCTGGCCTTAAAAAATTGAAGTTGATTTAGTGCAAAAGAAATTAGCATTTCTTCCTTCCATTTTTGCTCAACCATGAAATAACTTCTACTTCACATAAAAATTAATTATTGGACAAAAAAGTCTTCCCAGAGAAAGAAGAGGAGGAACACAGATTTCTATGCAATCCAGTTTGTCTCAGGGGAGGCCAGCGACTGTGACTTCTCACTAATAACATAAGAAATTATATTTTAAGTTTGAAAAAATATATATCTCCTTTTCTACTCTGCTTCTATTGCTGTTCTTTCTTTTAAACAGCCCTCTGATCTCATGCTTATCCAGCCACTAGATGGAAACAGGTACATTAGAAGATATGCTCATTATTTCAGCCAGCTCCATTTTGTTATCATCGTCAACTCCAGTTTTCCATATATTCCAAGTTGGAATTCTTTCCAAAGAAACCCATGAAAATTCCTTCCCCATCATGAGTTTGGGAACTGGACCAGATGACATTTAAAGGTCCATCAAATGATACTGTGATTCTGTGTGTGGGAGTTTACTAGTGCATATTCAGTGTACCACAGCACAGGAGTGGTCACACCATGCTCTCATCACAATGCATCAGCTTTGGAGATAGTAGCTGTAAGCTACTCCTTTGCTAGTAACTTGAACAGCACCTGGAAAATGAGCTCAGGCACAGAAGTGAATTCTCTGCATGATTAAACTGCTACAGTCATGCCTGGTGTCGGTTGGCATGGAACAGCTAGCACTCATGCCTTAAGTATAGCTGGTCTCAGGACTATCTCCAAGTGGAAAACAGAATGAGACCACTCTATTATGGAGGATAAAAAGCTTCAACAAACATAGCCAGAGAGAAGGATCTGGTGGCTTCAGTTCACTACAGAGACTCTGCCATAAATTCTGGGTACTTTGAACTATCCTCAAACTGGCTGCCAGAGGGGCTTTTGCTCCCACTTCCCCCAGCTGCTGTTCAGAAACCCATGTGCAAATCAACTCTCAGCTCAGGAACCTCCAGGGTCGGTTATGAAGATATACACACAAACATGTCTGCGTACTCACAGAGGTGTGCAGATACATCCCTACCCAGAATGGGATCTTAAAGTGCAATTGTTATGCAGACAAAGAGGAAAAAAGAAAAATTTTGTGGCTTCCAAATCAATTTGGGCACGTGGTGCATTAGAATGAGAAAACAACTGTAATCATATTCATAAATTCAAGCTGCGTGTTACCGGAGTTATTCCCTGGTTATATGCACCCTAAGTGCAAAAATTCATATCCTCCACTGAGCAATGTCTACACCACTGCTGTACAGCACTTTTGCCCATGTATTAGTTGGGGGTAATTCTATCTTGGTTTATAGCATTAATGGAGCAGAACATTATCATAGGATAGTGGTCTCCCACTGCTACCTCGTTTAAGCAATCAAGCAAAAATAAAGCATATGTTACACCTTGTAATGTATTTATCATTCTTGTATTCTTACACTATTATCACTGTCATAATGATCCCGTATATCTTTATCTGCTTGGACTTTTTATATAAGTTAGCTTCTCTCTAAGGTTAACGAGTTAATAATTTAGTCAACAGCCATGTACTATATATTATTTTTTCACCCAGAAGCACAGCCTTCCTGAGTTACAGTCTGCAGAAGATAGTTCAGCTGCAGGAGAATGGCCTACATATGACAGGAAATTTTGGCTACTATTCCATGTTAATTTGTGCAATGTTAGGTGAGCCTTCATTGCTGCACTCGAATAAGTGACTCCTACAACGTGTTTTGTCACACACAGGAGCATTAAGACCCATAAGGCTCATGTCCATCAGGATTCTGGGGGAGCAATTTGTGTCTCCCTTGTATGAAATGATAAATAATATTAATTCCTGTTGCTATTGACTTAAAATGTGAGGAAATGTTTCTGGCTAAAGTATTCCACACAGATCAAAACAGCTGTGTGGAATTTGTGGCTTAAGCATTTCAACCCAAGAAGAATTTGGGCTAGTCATTTGGCTTCAGAAGCTTTAAGGACAGTAACACACATCAAAATCAATGGGAATTAGGTGTCTGTAAGGCAGTAGGTCATTATTATTTTCTCTTAGGGAAACAGCATTATTACCATTAGGACATAATTGTTAGGGAAAAAATAAGAACCGTCATTTTCCTCTGTTGACTTTTTCTATTTGGGCAGAGAACATTTTGTTTTAGACTCTTCACTCTATTTCATATTCACACCAATCTCTCTCCTAAGCAGCGCCAGTATAACCAGGATAATAGGAAACTAAATTCACAACTTCAAAGCCAAGCCAAATCTGTAGGGTCCCAATTAAGTTCATTTAACATCATCACCCCTAATGTCATTTTAGATACCTTAAAGTACTCGACCTCACCTCCCGCCAGTAGTGCAGCAAAGAGCAAAACTCATCTGTGTTTTGCATCACAGCTGCCACTGCCCATTGGCGCCTCTACTATGCATGAGCTTCTCAAATGCAACTAAAAGTCAGTGCACAGTAAAATGTATCAACCCCTTCGTGTGCTATTAATTTATTTGCCAGTAAAGACAGTTGGCCTGAACATTTTCCTGAATATTTAATACGTTTTCTGTGAAGGGGAGTTTGTGTCTGCTGCTGGTACAACTGACGTGCTGTTATTTTAAGGATGTATTTGTTTAGGGGTTTGGTGCTTTCTTTCCTGGACTTTGTCCTTAAACTCTTCAGGAGAATAAAATTGCAAAACTGAGCAGAAGAATATTTTAGCTAAAGATCAAGAGAAGAATCTATTCCAGACCCCAAGGTCTGTTTGACTGGAATTTTCTCCCAAGAGAAGTAGTGGAAGCCTCAATACTTGAATTATTTAAAATTGGAGTGAGCAAAGAGTTGGAGAATACTGTAAGGATCAATTCTGTATTGACAAGGGGATGGACTAGCTGAACTAGCAAGGCTTTTTCATCTCTAAATTGGGTGATTCTATAAAATGAAACTATAGCTTTAACGAGTCTTTGCCATACTCTGTGGGTACAGTTGTGGTAGCAGCATATATGTTGCTAGAATTAATTCTTTTAGCTTGGGTGGAAGCGGTGAACCTGGGAAGTCTGAAATGTCATATTAAGTTCTCTGCTGTAAACAGGGTAAGCTTTCCTTTCGCACCTTTCACTGTACACCGTACATCAGGATCAGTATGCCATAGAGGAAGAGGAAAAAAAGTTCATACAAAGATATTGTCTTATTTTGAGCTACATTTTTATTTCAGCATTTTCTAGGGAGAGAGAGAGGACAGATTCACATCAAACTGAACTTCTACTTCTCCAAGTCGAGCGTGCAGAACATGAGCCTAAAATGTTCCTATATTTTGAGAGGACATGAGGCGTAGGCCTGAGTGATCCAAGGCAGCATTTGTTCTTCTTTGAGCAGAGTGCTGATCCAGATGATCTCTTGAAATTCCTTGCCACCTAAACGACTTTACAAATGGATTACTTGGCTTGCTGCACATGGGAGTCCAGAAGAGAATTAGCATATGTGAGTACTCATAATCTAGAGCTTGAGTTTAGAAGCAAAACAAAGGTGAATCAAATTAACTGCAGCATTCAGAATCATAGAATCATAGAAGCTCAAAGAAAATGGAATGGAAAAAAATATATATATCCTTTGCCAAGTTCACTGTTTTTCTTGTAGATCTCCAATAGAACTCCTGTGATTTGATCACTTTTTTCAGCTATGGGATCAACAGAGGACATTGCAACTCACATATATATTACAAGGGTTTTAACTTGGTTTGTAAGGTTAAATAAATATGCAAGTCATGTGCTCTTGTTTTTGTTGTTTTGTTTTGTTTCTGGTTGTTGTTCTTTTTTTTAAATTGAGAAACCTGAGAGTCCTTTAAAATTATTATTATTTCTTTTTCTGTAGAAACTGGGGCACAAAGCCTGCAAACAAATATGTGGAGAGTGACTCAGTGTCAGCCACATTATACCAGGCAGAGTTTCAGTCTTCGCTCCTCATTAAAACACTCTCATATCCCAGTGAGGCAGATATCTTTGACTGAGCCCTACTGTGTGATTATGGTAAAAACTATAATGATTAAATAAATAAAATAATAATCTTAACATACCAAAATTCATATCTTTCGTTTTGTTTAGAAAGATCAGCTTTGGCAGTTTTTGTTTGAGGTTGATTGGATGATCTCAACAGGTAACCTTAGTGTTGTACTCCTTTGTTTCAATGTTCACATGCTGATTACGCAGCTTTTATTGCTTTTAAATGAAATTATCTCAGCGCTGACAGTGACTCTGAGGTTTATAGTGAAATGGTGTTTAAGCTTCTATCGTAACTTGATGTTGATATTATTAACAGAAGTTGGAAGTTTTGACATAATGGAATAAAATCAGTTTCCTGAAGATGTTCACATATCGTAAGTATTCAAAACGGGGGAAAAGAAAAACATTGATCTTTTACCTATTAGTTTAAAAATAAAGGTTTTTGAACTCAAGTTCCATTTGAGCATGCTGTAACGAATACAAGTCACGATTCAGCATACTCTCTTTGACTAATGCCCTTTTCTTTAGGAACTGTGAGATGGAAAAAAATACCTTTCTGTGTGTGTGTGTGTGGTTATTCCTTCTTATTTATATACATGATGTTAGGCAAATGACTTTTCTGTCACTAAAGGGACTTGAAAAAGGAAAGCAGTTACAGATTTCTCATAGAGCGGTACTTGTGGCCAGCAGGGAGAGGGAGGTGATTGTCCCCCTCTACTCGGCTCTTGTGAGGCCCCATCTGCAGTGCTGCATCCAGGCCTGGGGCCCCCAGCACAGGAAGGACATGGAGCTCTTGGAGCGGGTCCAGAGGAGGGCACTGAGATGATCAGAGGGCTGGAGCAGCTCTGCTGTGAGGAAAGGTTGAGGGAACTGGTCTTGTTTAGCTTGGAGAAGAGAAGGCTGCGGGGAGACCTCACTGCAGCCTTCCAGTACTTGAAGGGAGAGTATAAACAGGAGGGGGAACAACTGTATACATGGGTGGATAGTGATAGGACAAGGGGGAATGGTTATAAAGTGAGCCAGGGGAGGTTTAGGTTGGATACGAGGAGGAAGTTTTTCAGCCAGAGGGTGGTGAGGCACTGGCACAGGTTGCCCAAGGAGGCTGTGGATGCCCCATTCCTGCAGGCATTCAAGGCCAGGCTGGATGTGGCTCTGGGCAGCCTGAGCTGCTGGTTGGTGACCTGCACATAGCAGGGGGTTGGAACTGGATGAGCATTGTGGTCCTTTTCAGTCCAGGCCATTCTATAATTCTATGAGCCTATGATTCCCAGAACATTTGGCTTCCAGGAAAAAAAAAATAAAATAAAAATAAAAAACAGTTTCTTCCTTTCAGTATCTCCTGGAGTTAGGTATAACTGAGAAATAACCAAAGGGTCATTCTATATGCAGAGAACTAACTGGAGTATTTTGCCTTGGTTTTTTTTAATGTATTCATATCTAAGCTTTCAAATTAGCTTCTTATTAGCTGGATTAGTTTTGTTATTATTGATAGACGTATCTATTAATTCCCTACTTGAAACAACATAAATGGGAATGATTTCCAAAAAAGTTCTTAAGAATTCAGTTTTGGGGAAACATCATTTTGAAATTACCAACATTTTGGAAAATTTTTGGTTCATTAAATGGGCTGCGGAATTTAGATATGAGAGATTTGCTTACTGCTCATTTCTACACATAAGTTGTCTGTAAAAGGGTCAGGTCTTTTTTATTACTTATTTTTTTCACCTGAATATTAATATCAGACCTGATTCTGCATCTGTTAAGATGCATGGTTAATGCAAGGGGTGAAAATATATTCAACGTTAATATGAGTTTTCTATTAAAATAGGTCACCAGTGAATTGGATATTTTTCCTGAAATATTCTGAAAGTTAATACTGGGAAGAAAATGCCAATATTAAATTCTGACAGGAGAAAAGAAGCATTTAAACTCACCATTTCAGACCAACCATTCTCCACCATTGCTATACTTTGTTGTTAAAAACTCTGAACAAAGCTTGTCAGTGATGTTTCCCTCTTCTGTGTATACAGAAAATAATTAAAGTATGTGTGTAAAATTTTACCAAGAAGTGTATTTCTTTCTGTTCTGGTGAATCCTTGCATTACTTTATGGAGACCTTGGGGGAGAATCATAGAATGACTTGGGTTGGAAGGGACCTCAAAGATCATGAAGCTCCAACCCCCCACCACAGGCAGGGCCACCAACCTTCACATCTCACAGCAGCCCAGGCTGCCCAGGGCCCCATCCAACCTGGCCTTGAACACCTCCAGGGATGGACGGGGCACCCACAGCCTCTCTGGGCAGCTGTTCCAGCACCTCACCACTCTCATGGGAAAGAACTTCCCCCTGACATCCAACCTCAGTCTTCCCCCCTTGAACTTAAAACTATATCCCCTTGTAAGTAAGGTAGGCACTTTCGTAGTCTCATTCACCCTTTAAGAAGCTCACGCTATCTGTAAATTATTAAAACCTCATTTCTTGGTAAGCAGTGAAGGGATTTCTGTGGCATTCCAGAATGTGAAGTCCTATCCTATAAAGCTGAATAGGGTAGCACAACCTTCTGACTTCCTGACTGTAAGATAAGACTTTTATAAACTACAGATCATATAACAGGGACGCTGTGTATCTCTCTTTGAAGTCTGGGATTCTCTCTAGTCTTACTTCAACATCATTTGGTTACTTTGCCTAGGCTTTTTCCATTGCAGATTCTCAACCTTGCCCTAACCTAGCTGAACCATCTCTGTGTAGTTTCTGACCTCACTGTCCTAATGAGGGAGAAGGAGAATTTTGTTCCTGTGGTTTAAATCACAGCTCTGATAAAATACCCGATCCATATATTTGAGAAGTCCTCAAAGTGATCCTAAACACAGCATGAATGATCAAAGCGTAAACTAGGATTTATTACGTGTATTCTATCCCATACCTCTTCCCCAGAAACTTTTAAGAGAATCTATTCCAAAAGAATAAAGTCAGAATTAACCCAGGGACACTTACTGTAGTTCTGCTTTTGGATAGGAAAGTTAGTTACATTGCCACATTGTTCCTAGTTTAACCATGCCTTATTACACTGAAAGTTTCATTATTTTAATGCACATCTTTGAGTACAGGACAAACTGATATGAATTATAAACTGATTAATCTATTTCTTTTTAGACATTAGGTCTTGGCTATAGCAGTATCCTGTCCCTCTCATCATCTTTAACACAATAAACTAAATTGATAAAAATTATCATTTACTTTAGGTTCTTCTAAAATTTCACAAGAAGCTGTTGCTAAAGGGGATGTTTCTTCAAGGACAATAAGCTGCTTGACAACTGAAGTTCAATTTCAGTCCCTGAGATACTGGAGCAATTAAGCCCAGCTCAGAACTCTCTAAGTTAGTCTGCAGCTGTACCTGGACTCCAAGTGATGTAAATGCACAAAAATACAAATGTGACCTAAAATTGCCTTCATCTCTCCGTCTCTGGAGCCGCAAATTTTCCACCGTCATGCCTAGATGTGGTTTCCACCCATTCTCCCTCTGTTTTCATCTCTGCCTCCAGGAGTCTCGGTGGAGGCTGGCAGAAAGGGATGGCTGGCCACTGAAAACTTGCCTTCACTACTTTATTCTGTTAAAGTCTGCAGGGGGAAAAAAAAGTTGCTGTGAAAAGGGAAATAAATGGATCAGGAAAGTGTCTGACTTTGGAAAGGGGCATTCAGTACAGAGACTTTCTCACTTTATAAAATTTCAGTTACAACTCTCTTCTCCTCCCCATACACAGACGAAATCCAGCCAGCGTCTCAACCAACCTTTCAAAACCTTTTTCTGGCTTGAGGCTAATTGCAGCGCTGCATTCTGGGAAATACGGAGGGTGTCCAAGTCATTGAAACCAAGTCTTAACTTGGACCCACGTTTCTTCCTTATTAAATTGCCGGTAATTTGGTACATGAGAGGATTGTCTCTGCGAACACAGCCCCCTCTACATCCTCTTATACTACAAAGCTTGCATTTTTCACAGTGGATTAGCAAGTCTAGACATCCTATAAAATGTCAATGAACGTATGGATCTTCAGCGCGCATTTCTCAGGAGAGCTATGCTTGTTTGCAATGCTGCTCTCTCAGCCCGATCAATACAGCCACAACAGCCTTTTGCATTTTCTGTCAGAAAACAGAACCCCACTCATTGAATTTTTTTTTCCTGTTTGTTTCTATCTTTCTTTCCAAGGCATTTAATCAAGTAGCGGAGGTAGAGAAGAAAGGAGAGGGAGGAAGGGAGTTAGATTATATTCTGAGCACCCAGGGAAGTTGTGAATAAAGTATTTTATTTTAATTATTATTACTAACCACGAAGGCACGGGAAGAATTATCATGTGAAAAATCATACCTCAGGGGCAAGATGAGGACTGGGGAAGAGAAGGAAAAGGAGGCACAGCTGAGAGAACCCCCACGGGATGTGATTATCTCCTGATAACAACATCGCCAGACTTATTGCTATTATGAAATTTCGTTTTTCCCATTTTTATTTTTTTTTATATACACAGATACATATATAAATTATTTAGGTGAAGTACTTCAATTGCCTGCAAACTGTGAGTTTGCATTAAAATGCTTGAACTGTGAGATTCCCAGGTATATTAATATCCTCTCTTTTTGGTTGTTGAGCAGTCCATCAGAGTAAGCTCTTCATCCCCATCTGTTTTATGATACCATTACAATGTATTTTGGTTGGGGAATGGAAGGTAGAACAAGTTTTCAGAGAAATAGATAGACTTGTTTGGGTTCCATTTGGTTGCTGGAGGGGAAAACTCCACATAAAACAAATCTGGCTGTTCAGTAAGGCTTCCTGGTTTCTCATTATTATTATTTTTTCCCCAGCACCGCTCTGTTTCTTTTCTGCTTTTTAGAAATCCCAAGTCCCTTCCCATCTAGTTTAATAAATGTGAGAAGGGATTGCAGCCACAAGACTTAAGGATCTTGGGAATTACATTCAGATGTGTGTCATTACATTGACTTTTCTGGCAATTATATATAAAAATAGCAAGAGATCCATCCTGCTATTAAAAACAAAGTAATCAGTGAACAATCTTGATTTACCAATTGTTAGGGCTGAAAAATACCTAAGAAATTCTGCTTCATTTTACATTGGTCTCACCTCGCTTATGTTTACATATTTTAAATTTCCTTTCAACTTTCTTAATTGCTCAATATGCTCTGTTTCAAGTTTAGGGCCCCGATGACATTTTGAAATGTGGTTGTCACTATAGCAGGTGTGATGACGCCGTCTCATGGGACTCCTAAATTTCTCAGGAGCCACTGCAAGAGGCATGGCTGCTCATAGGGTCAGCGGCTCATAGGGTCAACTTTAAGGCCTTCTGGATGTAGCACAAAACTCTACAGTGACTTTGACACACGGGCTTTGGATCAGTCACATAACATGGAGAAAACTTAGAAGATTTCAAATCTAGCAATATTACATGTGAATAGTAAGAACCTTCTGAAATACTCGCATACACATTCTTTCTACAGCAAGGTAAGTATGTTTATATATATTTTCCCATGCACAAATTCACCTAAGAAAACTCTACCTAACTTTGATACTTATCGGAAACAGATAAACAAACAAACAGAAGCTAAAAAAAAAAACAACAAAAAAACCAAACCACAAAGCTCTCAGGAG
Source organism: Perdix hodgsoniae (assembly GCA_035772895.1). Taxonomy (NCBI): domain Eukaryota; kingdom Metazoa; phylum Chordata; class Aves; order Galliformes; family Phasianidae; genus Perdix; species Perdix hodgsoniae. The sequence goes on along the minus strand of JAPSGF010000024.1, from coordinate 7,803,765 downwards.
AAATACTCTTAAGTCTAATATAGCTGAAGCTCCTTGCTCATAGAATGTCCTCTGAGCTGCTTGCTGAATCTATACAGTCTGGGATGCTAAACCCTTGCTAAGATATATACTTCATTTTTCACAAATTGTTTGAGCTATTCTCTCCTGCTTCCTATCCCCTGTGGAAATCTTTGGGAAATCTATTGAGTGATATGGGGAAGGAGACTATACTAAACCATCACAGAGTACAGGGGGCTTTTAAACCCAGAATAAACACAGGTGAACCAGTGTTACAAGTGAGAGCCTGGCAACTTTATGTTCTTTCATTTTATTGTCATTATAAATGTACCTCTGAATAGGCTCAAACAATTATATTTCCTTACCTAATGATTTTCGCAGGTAAAACTTAGACTGGAAAAGAAAAATTTTACACACTGATGAAGACAATGCTGATTCTTACTGCTTTTTCTGCATTTGCAGTAGTATTATGGCTTGACTTGTTGTTTATGTGCTGCTTCACCTCTACTGACATCACTGGAGCAACACCTGATGCATATTTGTACAGATAAAATCACACTTGGCCCTTCAGATTTCATCTAGTTGCTTTTCTTCCCTAATCTAGTAAACAAGCAACACCCAGATGATAACTGAACTGAAGATAATGTTTATTTGGCTTTCCTTATCTACTTGAAGAGTTTAGTGTGAGCAGAATTCGATCCTACAGCATTTTACTCCACTGAAATGGCTTACTGCCAGCAGTAGAGATGGCAATACAATTGCAACCTATAGACACACTGGTCTTAGTTACCCTGACATCAATAAGGAAATCTGTGAAGTTATGGCATAAAAAAATTTAAGCTACAGATATTCATCTGTCTTATCTGCCTTCTCTAGCTCAGCTGAAATCAGTAGAACTATATTTATTTAGTTCTGGATGAAGGACTAGCTCAAGATCAATGTCACATGCCTAATGGAATACATACAGGAAAAAAGATGTATGTATACATACACATACATATATATACTCATAAAGGGATAAAGTTATAGCATAGACATCTCAACAAACTCTACCATTTTGCACGCTAGGAGGGAGACCAAAATGTGGAGACCTGGGAGCTCTGCCTGTCCAGGGGGATACTGCAGAAAGGTCACTTCTTTATTAGGATGAATTGCTGCAAATAATAATAATAATAATAATGTATTGGATGCTCTGCAGTTTCCAAATTCCAGGCTACGTGCTGTGATTTGACCCACCTACTACTGAGCCACTGGGGGGTCTTCATTAAAAGGCAGCAATGCAGTTCAGAAATAGAAGTTGAAAACCTTAAAACTTCAACTTGTGATTATAGTCATTTTAAGCACATGACAATGTTTCGACATCCAGCCTTTTTAAACAAACTGAATTTGCAACAGTACCTGTATAGGTAAAAAATGATCTTCAGTAAATAGCAATTTTTCAGGGCTCTAATGTAACACGTTGTCATTCCAGAGGAGCAGAGACATCAGAAAGTCAGAATTTCTGTTTTGCACACCCTAGATGTTTTACAGAACAGCGTTAGATCCAGTTGCTATCATGCCATGATGAGTTTTTCCATGGAGAGAAGCACACCAGTCAAAACCTTGCTATCCCAAGTGGCTGGTGTCATTTAGGTAGAAGTTACAAGACCCAGCAAGGACACCAAACAGGTACATAGTCAATTATGCCATCAACATAAAAAAAAAACGTTGTGTCTGTAAAAGGGGTGCAAACAATTAGAAGCCAGAGAGTGGAATATTGTGATATATGCATTACTTAAATTGTAGCTATACTTCAGAAGGAGGTGGATACACCACGGAGAGTTCAAAGCAGCGCCACAAAACTGATCCATGGGTTGGAAAACAAGCTCAGCGATGTCAGGCTTAAGGAGCTCAACTTAGATTATCAAAGGAAAGTGGAGAGGTGAGTTGATCACTGAGTAAGGTACACAGAAATGTTTGATAGCGGAGAGCTTGTCAGCCCTGCTAACAAGGGCATGACAAGAGCCAATGGCTGGAAACTGAGGCTTACATAAATGTAACTTTGAAATAAGAAGCAATTTCCTAGTGCTGAGAGGATATGTCTCAGCAACACATAACTAGCTTGGTGTTCAGATTTTTTTTTACTTACATGTAAGTAATCCTTGGACATATCTTTATCTACATGACTTGATTCAACTGTTGAAATAATTATTTGTCCTGTGTCTGCTGCAGCAGGAGGAGGAATCCGGGTTCTTCTGTTCAGGTTCCTGAAAGGAACTGATGATGTTATCTCTTTAGCATGCTCAGGACATACACAGTCCTATATTAAGGTAACACAATTATATTTCATGTCTCTCAGCTTTGTCTTGATAACTTGTTGAGGGATAGCTTTCTTCTAGGGCATAATTTGGCTGCTGATGATTGGTCTTCATCTACAATTTAAGAGACTGTAACCAGATATGGGATGTAAGAGAAGGACTTATACTGATCCTCATTCTCTACATTATTTGCCATCTTCACTGAGATAGAGACTTCCTCTGAGAGGGTAAAATTTGTTCAGCCTCTATCAGCACTTGAAGGATCTGACCTCCCTGAAGTCAATGGGATTTTTAGCACTTAAACTCTTCTCCCAGAGCATTTTATCTTCCGCTTGTCTGTGTTGAATTTCATCTGCCATTGTGTTGCCCAATTACCTACAGCAGTTTAGCAGTGAGGTCCATCTGGAGTTCTACTCCTTCCTTCCTGCTCAACTCTCTTGGGCCCAGAGTAACCTAAATAATTTTGTGTCTGTGTCATAATAACCATAAAATAATTCTGTGTCAAAACAATTTTGTAAATTGGTGTTTCAACATTTGTCCTGAGTGCAGCTGAACAAAACCCTTTGTGTATAGCTCCAGTCTTTGCGCCTCAAGGACTCCCCTATTATACACCTGCTCTTGACAGATTGAGGCCTAAAACTGGATAGCTTAGTCATATATTAACCAGCAGGAAGAAAGTCTCTCCTTTTTATTAATGCCTGCCTACTAGTTCAGTGTTTGGAATTCAGTCCTACCTATAAATCAACATCAGAGACTACAACCCAGTGTGTTCAAGAGCTTTGTTTAAACATCAAAAGAAGAACACAGACAAGCACTATGATAGAAATATAACTAATCACTTGCACATACATCTTTCCTGTCAGTAGGAGCTTAACCTTTTTGTTTAATGTTACTGGAGGAAAGTGCACTTATTTCCATTCTCTCTATTTTCTTTAAAGCAATATACAGGTTCACGATGAAAAATGATCATATTTATTTCTAATACTACACAAGCTTGGGAAAATGGATTTTAGAAGTATTCTGTTGAAGGGAGATTTATGGAATCCCATTATTTGCAAGTTTCAAGGCTACGCAATGATTAATAAGAACAGGAACTGCTGAGATTGCTAAGCATGTCTGGGTAACCCATCCCTTGATAAAATGACAATTTATTAAGGAGGCAAAATATAACTAGGGCTTTAGCTTGTTTGTTGAGTAGCAATGAACAAAACATGATTGCATGTGGCACATTGATTGCATCAATTTAACTTCACACTCTGCTCCTGGCTTTCATTGCTCACAGGGGACTCTGGTAGGATTTAGCCATAGCGTGCAGAAAATCCTAGAATCTATAGACCATTCCTTTTAATTTGAATGCTGAAGATTATGGATGAAAGATTGGTCACCTATAGGATTTAAGACTTCAAAAGAAAGGAAAATAAAGAGACACTGAGGGGAAAAATACAAACAAAAAGCCCCTGTGAGAAAGAAGTGGAAATGTAGCCTCCTACAAGATGTGGAGCTGGTTTCAATAAAGCTTCTGAATCTGATTTTCTACTTAACTCACACAGACTTCATTGAACTCAGTGGCATTACTCTTCATTTGCACTTTGGTAAGGGAAAGATGAATCGAGTCTGCTTTTTCCTACTGTAGAGTAGTTTGCTGACAGCTAACATGAAAATCTTCACTACTTCACCAGATTGCATTCATCTTTAGGACTTAACACTGTTTCATTGAAAGTATGTTTGTCGTTGGTCATCAGTGTGAGCTTTGTCAGTGGGATCAGGACCTCTGCATCCTCCAAAATCTATTTCCCAGTTATGAAAACATACTCCTCACAAAGATGTGCTTCACAGAAATGCAACTTTCCTCAGGTGATAAAAGCCATCTTAGCAACAGTCAGATACAAACTCAGACAGAGTCTACCAGCTCCAGAATATTTAGTCCTAAGTGAAAACCTTTGGTTGGACTGCCTGTACCCAACACCTCTCTCTCAGATGGGTGACTCACAGGTCTCACCATTCAGCCATACAGCAAATAGCCTTGAATTTATGTCGTGGATGTCATACCACATAATGGAGTTGCCTCCATCCTCCTTGTGGCAAATGCATTAAACATTTGTTCCTTTCCTCCATCTCACTTCTGTAATGACCTCAATAGATGTTTTCTTCTGTCCCTCAGGCATCTTGTGTCACTCATTTTGCTCTTCTCGCTGCACCCTCACTACAAGACAAGAGAACTGAACCAATTTCAGAGGCTTTTGCACTGTCTGGAGAGGGAATGTAGCCTAGCTGCCTACAGCAAACACCCCATCATCCTGTTGAACTGAAGACAGGGAGTAGGTGGCTTGAAAGAGTGATACACAAGAAATCACAGAAGCACAGAATCACAGAATGGTTAAGGTTGGAGGGGACCTCTGGGTCCATCTTGGTCCCACTCCTGCTCAGTCAGGGACACCCAGAGCAGGGTGCCCATGACCACATCCAGATGGCTCTTGAAGACCTCCAAGAACAACTTCTTTAAAGCAACGGTCATGTTTCTAAGTCAGGTGCTAAGGATTATTTTGTTTTCTGCCCTTAAAGCCTTTTCAGATTTTGTTTTTTTCTACCCTTATCTAAGTTTGCTCTCACACTCACTGATGTCACTATGTGTGACAGAGATCCTTTCTGTCTTTCAGTCACTAGTTGCATCTTCTTCATATCCTTCAACCTCCAGTCTTCTCTGAAACTCAGCAAGGAGTTGAAAACAAAAATTACATTCATCTTCTGGCCCATATTTCTTCATCTGATTTTTCTAGCATTTTGTTTTAGTAACTGTTTACTCACGTTAATCGTATAGACCACATCAGGATTCAATATAAATGAAAAGTGCCCTGACAAATATGACTGAGTTGAATTGCCCCTCTCATAATGTAATCTACAGTTCTTTCATTTCCAGGAGTTCTAATGGTAAAAGTACAGCACTAGTGAGCATCACAGGCTGTACAATACATTATAAATAAAAGTGCAGACACTACAGTATTCAAGATAAAAGGTATTAAGGTTACTGTAGGGGTACTGTAAAATTTAGTGTTCTGTAGAATATGCTAGTAGCTTCTAAAACAGCAGTCAGAAACTCACTAGGCACAAAAAACAAAGCAAATTCAGAAAAGAAACTGTCAATAGCACAAGCCCTAGAAGCCTTCAAAGGATTCAGGTCTGCTCTATTTGCCCTTATTCAGTAACACTTTTTTTCATGAGACATTCCACTGAAACCATGATGTGGAAAAAAATATTGTGCAATGCAGAACAAGTCAGTAGCTGCAAACTCTTTGAAACAAGCTCTTGTCAAACCCATGCTGCTTTGATATAGGTGGACTAAATAATGATCACAAAAATATAAGACCTCAGTGGATTGTAATTGCTCTCATATTTTGGGTTCTGGATTGGTATGGTGCCTAATAGTCCAGAATCCTAGGAATTTCTGTTTCCAAGCCGCTGCAGAAAATCAGTGTTAAGACAGAGCCACATTATTGGCACGAACAATAATACAGTCATTAATATGATGTCCATTTTCCATTATCTGGCTGAATCTGGCCTCAGCACCTGTGTGCCAAACACAACCAAGATATTTAGTCAGTGTCTCAGTATTTATATCACTTAGCTTCAAAAGGCAAAGCAAGAAATTTTTGCTAAATGTAAGTATTTAGCTGAGGTTGCTTTATATCTAAAAGGTTAAGGAGAAATTCTAAAACTCATTCTGAATCTACCTGCTGGGTAAGTGCCTCAATGCAGATTATAGGACAGGATTTTAGATGTGGCTGAGGTCCCTCAAGGGAAAAATGAGGCAACTCAATTGTCTGTATTGTTAAATGTCCCCACAGTGTTTCTTGATCTCAATTTCTGCCCCACATATTACTAAACACATTTTCAGATCAGCAGCAGCAGCAATTTTGGCATTCCAGAGAATTCTCTTCCAAGAAGCTGCCAGTTCTATGGTTTTTCTGGCATAAAGTTTCTCAGAATATTTTCTGATTATTTGATTTATTTTTAATTTTCTGTGAAGACCCAGTGAAAGGACTGGTTCAAAAAAGAGAAAAACAAAAAACAAAAAAAACAATTTTCAACAACAGGGCTTTGTATGACGTGGATTTCTTTGCGATTGCTCAAGGGACCTTTGGCCCTGCCATACTTTCACATACCGTAGTGACACTGAAATTAAGGAGGACTCAGTATTTTCTGCCAGCAACATCACTTCTGAGTCTGATATGTGCTATTGTTACAACAGCTGTAACAAGTTGATCCTTTGGGGGAAATCAAAGAGGAAGTAAGATTAGGGCTATATTTCAAAGGAAGACCAAGCTCAGCTAAGACTTCAGTATGGTAATTTCTACATTGCTAGAGATAGCTGAGCTGTAATTTAGGTTTAGAAGAGAATTTTATCTGATAAAATGAGGACTTTTAAATTAAGGTAGTAACTCAAAACTTTCTTTTCACTTAACATGGGGGAATTAGGATTCTCAGAGTGCTACTCATCTCATCCTACTGGAAATATCCAGCATATTTCAGATTGATCACTAAAAATTTCAGTTTCTCACCACTTAGCTCTCAAAACATTATAGTGTGGAAGTAAAAAGTCAAGTGAAACAACACCATTCAAAATTTACGCTAGTAAATTAAGCGTTCATCAGTGGTATTGTCTGGTGAGAAGGGCAACTGAATCAGAGCAGCCCATGCCCATAGACAGATTCTTTCATTTTCAGAACAGCGTGGGCTCACCCAAAATACCTGTTGGGAAAAGTTTCTAATCTGTGCTGATTCCAGTATTGTGTCTTGGAAAGAATGCCTGAAGGTGTTTGACTCCAGTGTGTGGGAGGACACCTCTAAGTCTGAGAACAGATGACTGCCATTTTTGCAAGGGAAAACTCCCGAGCACTGTTTAGTTTAGGACAGAAGGCAAAGTGTTCCCATCGTGATTAAAATAGGTGGCCCTGGACAAACAGACAGGACAAGGTAACTTGCTTTGGTTTGGCCACACGTGGCCAGTACAGGTGTTTCAATAGCCCAGGCCATATTAATGTACAAATCACGGTCAGAATCTTCTGCTCCAAAGGCTGCTGAATTTGGGCTAAGCCATCACAGGGCTCATCAAAGAGTGTCTATGACTGCATATGTAGTTTGACATGACTTCAGCTTCCAAAAATCTTCTCATTTGCTCCCTGGAGTCACAGCCTATGGTAGTTAATTTTCCACAGCCAGAATCTTTGAATTTTTGTTCTGTAGCAGTGTTGCTGACTGTCTTCTTCTGCTTCTTCTTTTTTAAGACCTCTGTGCTTTGAAATACTTTGGATATATTTGATCTTGCCTATTTTTTAAATGACTTGTCAACAGTTTCCTGTGGAGACAGAAAGGGGCTGAGGGAAAGCAGATTTTTAATGCTAGAATACCGCCTGCCTTTCTGCTGAGTTAAGTTACAGTAAGACATAAAAATTTAGAAGCAGATATGTGGTGCTTGTTACTATGTCAAGAAGGATCTTGAGGTTCTTTTCTTCAAGACCTCTGTGCATGAAGGCAGCCATTGCAGATGATAGCAAGCCTTGACTTACTCTACACTGTGGACATGCAAATTCAGTAGATGATCATGCACTGGAACAGGTTGCCCAAGGAGGTTGTGGATGCCCCATCCCTGCAGACATCCAAGGCCAGGCTGGATGTGGCTCTGGGCAGCCTGGGCTGCTGGTTGGCGACCTGCACACAGCAGGGGGTTGAAATTAAATGAGCATTGTGGTTCTTTTCAACCCAGGCCATTCTATCATTGTATGATTCTATTTTTTGGAACAAAATAAGGCACAGAAAGCAACTGCTCTCATCTTTTCATATTCTGTGTGAAAGTAATGCAAAGGAGCCCATCCAGCTCCTTTGCTCCCTGAAGGTTCCCAGGCGCTGGGAATTGCAAATAACGTGACAACAGAAGGAAGATCTCCTTCTCTTCAGTGAAGGGCAAAATCCTTCATGTCCTGCAGAAAAGCTAGATCACCTTCAACCACCCTCCTCATTTTGGGTAGAGAGTGCAAATTGAACATATTAAAAAGAGGTTTTTGTGCTTAGGAGGAAAAAAAACAAAAAACAAAAAACCTCTTACCAGCACTCCAAGGCCAAAACAATAGAGCAGAGTGCTGCAGGATAATAGAAAACCTCATTACACGTGCTGCTTTTTACAGCAGACAACAAAGTCCAGTTTGGAAGGGCTTTCCTTCCAGCCAGCATATTTTGTTATTCATCTCTGATGCCGGGGTCTACTGCATTAGTTACAAGAACAAAGTGCTATCTTTTTGAGTTGTCACTGAAGTGGGCTCATTGAATCTGATTCTACTTAAACAGCAGCAATCACCGATCACTTTATGGACCCTCGTGTGTCATTATTCAAAGCAAAAATTCCTTTCAGTTATGGGAAATTTACTGTTTGCTCTGCAGCACTGTGCATTCACCCTGAGATGTTTCCTACATGCCATTAAATCCTCAGACCCACAGATGTATTATTTATATGCTCATTGCTTCCAAATACATAAAATCAGGCGTTGCTCAGATGGGCCTCAATCCTGCAGAAATCTGTGCTTGTGTTGATCTTAGCACCTAAACAGTCAGACAAAGGTGATGAGAGTCCATTGTCTTAAATTATAGAGAGCTGATTGTAGCATCATGGCTCGTACCATTGAGAGCTGAAATAGGAAATTAGCTCAGGCTAATTTATTGCTTTCTAATTATTCGCTTTAAAAATGAAAGTATATTTTGAAATAAAGCATCCCTCAATGGAAAGTTCAAACAACTTAAAAAGGGAAAGAATAGTCTATGCCAAGTCATTTAGTGCTTCCTCTTTTCCAGTGCCTTACTTCAATGAAACTATTAAAATAATGTGGTTGAATTCGGATGTAGCTTTTTCCTTCCATCGATACAGAGTTTGTCAGTTTCTGCCCCTCAACTGCTCGACTTCAAGCCTGCATGAGGCTCAGTGGCTTACAATACATAAATATACAGAAGAGAAAGGCACAGACTAATTGGGCAGAATCCAATATAAGGGGGACAAGTGTTGCATGAAACTCCTTCCTCCCCTTCCACAGCGTATTGAATTCGTCCTTTCGGATGACCTGGCATGGCACAGGGTCATAAGTGACCCATTTCCTTTTGGAGTAGCAGGTCATCTTTAGGCATTTTGAGTGACTATAGCCATATTAGTTATGTAATTCACAGTCCTCAGCTTGCAGAGCAAGACCCGGTCATGACATGAGGACCTTTTCTGGGAAGAGGTCATGGTGTGCCATTTGATAAAAGTGAAGGTTTCCATTAAGCTGTACCCTCTGACTGCTTGACACTGTGGTTTCCCCCCACTCCATACACCAGACTCAAATGATTGCTGGCTAAAAAATAAGTAAAGTACCAACAGTCTATTAATAAGCAAGGGAGGTCATGGTGGGAGAAGAAAGCAGAAAAAATGGGTATGAAGCTGTGTGGGCATTGCAAGCTGAGATGCGGTGCTATGGAACAGGATAAATACTGAACACTCCTAAACCATGGGACTTGATAGATCGTCTGAGAACACGGTGCTCCTCAAAGCTGGAGCAAAATGATGAGATTCCAGGTCTATGTTAAACTTCAACAGCTGTAAAGCAGAAAAAGGAATAGGTATATATGCATATGCTGTACCTCAGGCTTAACAAGGATGAGATACTTCTACCCCTTTGTCTAGGTTTGCTGTCTGTTAGCGTGCTTTCCAGTGACCAGCAGCAAGCAAAGCTCCAGCTGAAACCTCAGTGTTTAGACACTGATTAGATTATTCACTTGCAAGATGCTGCCCCTGAGTGCAGAGATTATGTCTGGAGGCATATACCAACTGAGCAATATATCCCTGTGCATAAACACACCATCCACCCATCTTCCCATGGAGCAGCTGCCTGCCCATTGAGAACAGGAAAGCCTTTGCCATTCCAATTGCATCTTTGCATTGCAGTCACTACAGATGTGAATCTTAGCTGCTTTTTCTGAGGCTTTGAGGAAATTATCAATTACCATCAAAGAGGGGCACGTGGTGCTGGTGATCTTTGCTGACACAAGCCCTGCTCTCACAGTGTTCAACACTGGTTCTTCCCGTTGCTTTTCACACCTTGCAGAACGGGACATCTGGGTGTGAACATGTCAGGCAGAGTCTTCAGCTGGTCTGGAATGAAGTATAAAGATGTTGACTTAGAGCAGGAATAGAATAACTCCAGAAACTAACTGGGCTCAACATGCTTTGACAGACATTACTGTAAGGAAAACTCTGTAATTGCCAATAAGGGATTTAATAAGAATCCTTTTACGAAGACTTTTGCTATTATAATTGTTTCTTTCTAATCGCAGGCAATTCTCTTACTTGTGCATACTTGAGCTGAACTCATTGACTGGAATGTAAGGGCACTGTTTTGAGGCTTTCGGAACAAAATCCACAGCGGAGCAACAGCAGTTCAGCCCTGAGCCTCTTCCCATTAGTGGTAATAAAAAACAGCTAATCCTTAGCAGCACTAAAGGATGCTTTAGTTTGCAGACTGTCACATCCCCTAAACGTGTTTGCCAAGAAGAGAGGGGGTTATTAACACAGTGCATCTCCTCCTAGTGGCAACACCAGGGAAATCACAAATTCGCTGGGCTGTACCACTGTGACAGAATGTCATTTCAATTGCCTTATTAACCATATGAAAAAATATATCACAACAGTGAGAAAACTTCTCAGTTATCTATATCTTACCCCTAAGGCTATTGTCATGAGCCAGTGGCATACTAAGGAAAGAGTACTAATTCAGTTGTCAGCTGCCTTGCCTATTAAACAGGAGGAAAAACACCAGCAACAAAATTGAAACAAATAATAAGGGTAAGAGAAAGGTCTTGATACCCTTGTCCACTCGATTTCTTGCATTAAACAAATACAATTACTTGTCCTGGTTTCCCTGTCACATAACATTGTACTGGTGGTATCGTGCTGTCTTCTAATTGAGTATTTACTCCACTTAAGACACTACATGGGCTGCACTTTAAAAACGTAAGTGCTGGAATATTAGACTGCAAGTTCATGACCTGCATTGTAAACCATAAGAGGATGAGCAATGATCTGCTAAACCAAAACATGTTCAGGGTTGGAAAAAAGCAGGCTTGTTGCCAGCGGGATTAAAGAAGCCCATTCATTTCTCTACAGATAGTCTGGATTTGATTAACCATAGCCAAGCTGTACATAGAAGGAGATGAACTGTTTCCAGGTGACTGTGCCACATATAACAGTGAGTTTTCCAAGACAAACTCAAAGACTTAATTCTCTGCATCCCTGCTTTTTGCATAATTATTCAAAGCAGTGAGCACTGAAGACAGTATTTAGTGTCATTTGCTAGAACTCTGATGCCTGATAAGTAAGCAGATCATAGAATCATACAATGATAGAATGCCAGGTTAAAAAGGCCCCCAGTGCTCACCCAGCCCCAACCCCCTGCTGTGTGCAGGTCGCCAACCAGCAGCCCAGGCTGCCCAGAGCCACATCCAGCCTGGCCTTGGATGCCTGCAGGGATGGGGCTTCCACAGCCTCCTTGGGCAACCTGTTCCAGTGCCTCACCACCCTCTGAGTGAAGGGTGATCTCCCATGGGCCTTCTGTCAGACTATTCTACCTTGTGCATACTTATTAGAGTATCTCAAATGCCACTACTTGTCAGTGACTAGCCAAATAAAGCCTACTGTAAGAATCCAATGTATGAATAAATACGCTAATAACGCGAGTAGTACTGCTTGACTCAAAGTTTGAAGAACTCTACTGAGGTCCACAGTGGTGGTGAATCAACACATCTCAGAAGTATTCTTCTCAGAAGACAGAACGTCATTCTACGAGATTTTAATGGCTGCTGTTAGTTGCTGAACATGTCAGGGTTAAGTTCAGTTCCTCCATGTCATGGGAATGTGTCTTCCCAAAAAAGAGCTCTCAGAACTATCAGAAATGCTTTAGAAAACCCCTCCTTGCCTTGAATCACATCTCCAAAAAGATTCAGGTATGCTCAGCTGCATCCGTATTGCTTACATCTCCAGAACTGATGTCAAGGGACACAGATTCATAGTCGTACCACTTGACAAGACAAAAAACAATGGGCAGGAATTAAAACATTCCTTTTGAGCACAGCCTCCTCGGCTGACATATACTGACCCTTTCTGAAGGAGATTGGACTTGCAGCTGAGGAGGCCAACAGCACAAGTCAGGCAGCACCAACTCCATTCCTGGCTCTAGCTAAAGCTTTCATACTTTGGACAGTCTGCTGAGGTCTACATCCACAAAGTCACTTTTCTGAAGTTACACTGCAGTGAAGACTGGGACCCCAAATCTTGAATTGCTCTCCTTCAGTCTCTTTCTCTAGGCATCAGCGCCTGCACATACAAGCAGCTCTTCCATTCCCAAAAGTCCCTTCGCCATTTCTAGTCACCAGATGTTTGGGGTCCACCAAGCAACCAACCCCCTGCCATGACCCAGCTGACATTTTCTGACACACCTCACCATGGGTTCCAAGGAAGAAGCAGAAATAGCCCCTGCTTTAATTTGCCTCGGGGTCAGAGACGAGGCCCACACAATGTTGAGCCTGTCAGTAATCGTGAAGCCTTTAGCCTTTGCTGCTTTGTCATCCTTAATACAAACATAACAAACAAAAAAATATGGCACACATCCCGTTCACTGGATTGAAGCTGTTGGGAGCTAAGGTAATTGGGATTTCTGGAGTGCAGAAGGCTAGGCTGGGTGGTTCTGTTAACGTGATGCTATAGTAATACTGTTATCATTTCTAGCACTCATATCTGGTACTATCAATCAGCCTGAAAAATCTCCTGGCTGTGAAAATAAGATTAAATTCCTCCATGGAGATATTTCACTAAGTAGTTGTTCTCAGTATTCATGAGAAGAAATATTTATTTGGGTGAATATACAGATTTGATTCATTTTAGTAAATTAGTACCAGACAATGCAGAGTCAAAAGGGCATCTTTTTTTTTTTTTTTCCTATTTTATTTATTTTATTTTATTTTATTTGTAGTAAGCCTTCAGCAATTTGTAATTAGATCTTTCATGCTGGGAGAAAAATAAATAAATAAATAAACGAGTAAAAGAATGAGAGAAAGAGAGACCCATATTTCTGCAAAATCATTTGTACTTTTGGCAGCCAAAGGCTGGATCCTCAGCTGGTGTAAATTGGAGATAGTCGTACTGAAGGCATCCGGCCTGTCCTGACTGACATCATGGGTATCGTTCCTACAGCCTGCAGGAGCCAGGGGTGAAGCAGCAGGAAAGCCTGATGAGCCTGTATTAATTCAGACATTAATCTGTTTGAGGAGAATGTGTAAAGGGAGAGCAAAGTAGGGTGAAAATGTGTGATGTACAACAGAAATCAGGCCTGTGGAAGAAGAAGAAGGATTGGAGAGGACATGGAGTGAAGGAAGGACTCTGAAGTGTGATGGTCACAAAAGTCTGGTGAAGATCTGAATGAAGGGCCAGGAGGGTCAAATGAGCTATTGAAAGAGGAAATCTCAGCCAGCAAACCCCTCAGAAGTTAACAATAGAAGCCAAATGGAGAACCAGGGAAGAATTAATTATATTAAGTCCTTCTAAGTTGACATGTAACAGAATCCATCTGGGAAGGTTCGGGTCGGATATCAGGAGAAGGTTCTGCCCCAGAGGGCAGTGGGCATGGCACAGTTCCCCAGGGTTGTGGGCACAGCCCTGAGCTGCCAGAACTCAGGGAGTGCTGGGACAACACTCCCAGAAATACGGTCTGATCTTTGGGTGATGCTGTGTGGAGCCAGGGGTTGGACATGATGATCCCTATGGATCCATTTCAACTTGGGATATTCTGCGATTCTGCACTTCTGTTATCAGATAGATTAACTATTGGAATAAGCTCCCAAAATGTTGGCTAAATTATCTCTCTCTTAAATCTTGCAGCAATTAAGACTCTCGTGGCAGTTCCGATTTTGAGACATAAAACTGAGTTAGAAAATAAGGTCTATCTGCTCCTCTATGAATCTTTCAAGTACAACACTGAAACAATACTATTTAGATGTCGAAACCTTTGGGAAAAGAATAGTCTTTGACTACATTTTGCACGGAAAATACATATATATATATACATATATATACATACACACACACAGATATATACATACACACAAGATATCCACATTCACCAGTGTGTGAAGCAGGGCCATCAGTCTGGTCTGAGCACTGGAACTCAGTGAAGCTGAACAAATGAATCGTGGCCTGGATCTAAGTTCTCTGCGTACCACTGCAGCAGAGAATGGTTAAGGCCCATTTGCAGCCAGATGTTGAATCTTCCAGATCTTGTACAGCAGCATCATGCCTGCTTGGTTTTGGTTCTTCCAGCCAATTGACTTTGTACCATTCCCAGGAGATTTGGCCTAATCTAAAACTCCAGCTCACATCTTTGAGCCTAAGCTCTCTAGATTTAAAGATTTCCAGTACTAATGAGCTGAGTGATGCACCTGAGATTGATTCACAGCCTGCAAGCCTGGAAGGTGCCAATATGGGCTGGTGAGAAAGCAGAAAGGAAGAAGCAAGTGTCTAATGCTAGGAAGCTCCTTCTGTAGCTGACCAACAGACAGATGGGATTCTCTCAGTCTCAGTTTGGAGCAAAGGGAGACCGACACAAAGGGACAAGCATCCTCCTGCCTTGGTCACCTGTATTTGTGGCCTAAAATTAAGTATTAACGACGTAGAGTTAATAATCTCTGCCTTAATTCTGGGTTTGAGAGAGCAATGTGGGCCTGTGGAACTGATGCTCCTTTTATTCAGTTTGTCTCAATGTCATCCACATTTCTCCTCCAGCTAAAATCTCACTCTCCCTCTCTGTATTTATATTGAGGGGTGTAAGGAGAATGGGGAGGAGGAGAGAATTTGGGGGAAAAGAGCTAAGCATCACATGTACCTTTATTTCCCAGCCTACGAAGATTATCTTGGAATAACTTTGAACTCTTCTCATTTATAAGCCAAAATCTGTTCTCTGAATGTCCTCCTGAATTTGATCCATGCAAACTATTTCTGCATATGAAGCTATCAGTCCATCTGTCCATCTGGCTCACTAATCTCCTTCCCAGCTTATTTTTTGGGTCCCTTTCTCATATCATATCTATGCACCTTCCTAGAGGAAGATTTTCTGCCTATGGGTTAAATTGCCTGGAATACTTGGAGGGACAAAAAAAAAAGGGGCTGAGGGCAAATGGAAGAGGGTTTGCTTCAAAATATCAAGTGAACGTCTGTGGGAAAATGCTGCTGCTGCGACCATCTGTGTATTGACATATGTTTGCTATAGAGGGCTGAATGTGACATTCAGTGCTTCAGTGGGAATCTCGAGTGCCCAAAGAATGCAGGGCTCAGCCCTCGATGCCTCGCTAATGTTTGGGTAAACCTTATTACTGAATTATATATGATGATGACCTAGAGTGGTGCATAGGTTGGACAGAAGCTCCAGAGGATGTCAAGTATGTTACATCTGAAACAATAATTCCTTTAAATAAAAAAATTACAAGGGGCTAATTAAAATTAAATGAAAACAGACTAATGGATGAAACAAAGACATTATTTTCCCATAATGCCAATAGTAAAAACTTGGTAGTCTAAATCAGAAGAGAGTTAAGTCTCGTTGTTTTTTTTTTTCCACAAAAACAGATTCTATCTTCCTTCAGCACATTACAGTGCACTGAAATTTAGAGCCAACACTTTCTTTTGATTGAGCAACCACTTTAAATCAAGTTGGCATGTAATTCTAAACAGAATTTATGGTTTTGAAAGGGGCAGGAAGGCTAAGGTTTCTGCTTTAATGAGTCTGGGAAAAGTCATGCACTGTGTAGTTTCTTCTTAGAAAGACTGCATGTTGCCACTTAAAAGAAAAAGTCATTTTTTTTCTTTGTCTAATTACTGTTTTATGCTGCACTGTGGCATGAAACTTTGCAAGCCATTTGCCAGAATTAATGTCTTTCTTACAGTCAAATTTTGCATTAAGAGTTATAGCAAAGGGAAGAGACTCTCCGGGACACAAGAAGCAACAAGAATGGTGCTTTTCATGGAAACGTGAAGTTACAAAGAGAAATGGAAAAACACGTTGAAACTGTACAGGAATGAACCAGCTAGTCAGTGATGTCTATAATGCAATTTCCTTTGTGTTCATCATGTTTGCACCGGACACCACAGCCCTGGCACCTCTTCGTCCAACATTCATTACACAGTATGCAGAGGTATTAAATATTTCCAGTTGTTGGGAAATTGCACTCAATTAGCACAGACATAATTGGGTACTGCAGGTGCAATGCTGAAAAAAAACTTTTAGAAGAAAAAAAAAAACAACAAACAGATGTAGGGAGAAGTCATGAAAGCACCTATTCCTCCACCTCAGCTGAAGATATCTTGTAGCATCCAACTTCCATGGAAGAATTGCAAGCATCTTAATCTTTGTTGCTGTCTTTGCTCATCCCCAGCCCATTTCTTCCATCTGTGACTGTATCTGTGTGCATTTCTCTTTGGAAATAGACATATTTAGGCCACCCTTCATTTTTTCTTTCTGTCTCACATACATGTTTTAGACATGGGGTGACACATCAGATCATCAAAGTTTAGTTCTGCCCATGTTCCTCCTACCAGGCAGTTCTGGGTGCAGCCGAAAAGGTCTCCAATGTCAACTTTCCAGCTCAGACTGAGTCTAAAAGCATTGACGAACTGGTAATCCAACAACAAAGAAAATGGTATTAAAGAAAGAATTAAAAAATAATTTTATTTCAACTTCAATATGTATGTTTAAGCATTTGTGTTGAAACGTTGACTGAAATGGTGAGAGAGAGATTCCCAATGGTAGGCTTGACTTTAAAGAAATGAAAATGGTTTTGACCATGGTTTGTAGAAGATACCATTGTCTACCTAAACTATGAGAAGCAGGTGCAAAGCAGAGGGAGAACATTTTTCTTCTGAAGAAAAGTCAAAGAGCATATAACAACCTCTCACTCCCATTCCAGCTAGAGGCTTTCCAAATACATCAGCATTTGACAGGATTGTTCCACCTGCTTTAATGATCTGCTTATTACCTGCTTGACTGGACCACCTCTATGGTTTCTAACTAGGCTCAAATGTCTATTTTTTACATAAATTTCTCCAGCAGAGTCCTTACTTGTGGATTAAACTCAGAACATGGTATGTAACTAATGTTTGTTGGCATAATTTACAGGGAGACCTATTGAAGAACACCCTCTGAGTTTCAAGATGTGTTCCACGAGCCAGGATGCTTTCCATCAGGAAGGAGAGAAGGCATTGCTTTTTCCTCTGGTATTCTGGAAGCAGATAATTTGCTGTTCAAAACTTGTGAGTAAGTTGTCTTTGTGAGAGCTATGGAGAGAGAAACATGTTTGGTCAGCGACTGGTGGACAAATACTCTGAACTGACATATATCACCTTTATGAATACCTTAAATCCAGTCTACTCTTTGGGTGCCACTTCTGTACGGTGTTATAATTTCATTCTTACCCCCTGCTCCCCCCCTCTCCAAATTTGCATGAAAAAGGAGAAAGAAAACCTGTTTTTGCTAGTCTAGGCAATACACTGTGCCAGAAGCTAATGAGACATGAATAAGGCCAGAAATGCACATCTTTTCACTTCTTTAAACTTTTTGTCTTTCAGCTGCTTCTGATTTTTCCTCAGATATCAGCACAACTTTACTGTGCTGACAAAGTCTATGCGTGTTCACATGGCGAAAAACACCAAAAATCCCTTGTTTCATCCATTTTTTCCCCTTCCAGTCTAAATGTATGGCTCTAGGTGAGAAACTGAATTGTCTGTTTTCACAGTATTAAATGGCATTACAAAAAAACATGAAATAAAACTCTTCAGAAACTATAGCAGGGCTTTGTTCTTCTTGTTCTTCTGTTTTTTCGTATAATTCTTAATAATATTTTCCACAAGGAACAGTAAAAGTTTAAGAATTTGATCCAGCACTGAGATTATTCCAACATTAAGATGGCATTTTTATAGACTATTTGAGCCAACCTCAATGCAGGCTTCTCAGCTCTGCACACTGCGAGTCACATTCTCTTTTCTAGATATGGATTTATCCCACCAAACAAGAAAATCTGACTCAAAGAAATCCTGGCCTTGCTCACTGTAGAAATGCACAAATACAGTATCAGTTGTGAGATCAATATTCACCAAAAAAAAAGAAAGAAAAAAAAAACTGTTTCAAAATAAAGAAAAATATCCACCTAAATTAGCTTGAATTCCATCCCTGTAGATAAGTCCAATAGCATGTTCATTTTAAAATAGCCCACATAAATGAGAGACTTAGAAAGGAAAAGTGATTCAAAGCCTTACTCACTTTTTTTTTTCCACTGAAAATCTTCAAGAAACTCCGTATTTACTGTTTGAAGAGTAAGTCCAGTAAACAACCTCAAGTGTCCATACTCATGCAAAACTCTGATAAATTCATCCATATTATTACTTTTGACTTGCATGGAAAATCAAAGAGACTCCAAAGTAATAATAAAGATGAGTTTCCTTCTCACCACTAAAAAGAAATCCAGAGTAATTCTAAATTCTTCTTAGAACACACTTTGAACAAGTACCTGTGATTTCTCCCGTTGCTCCAGATGGATAAAATACAATATTTTACAATATAATACCATGCAATGCCATAAATTACAAGATTACGTTTTAAAATATATATATATATACATAAAATCATTACTCTGAGCAAACAACATGCTCTGCGACTCTAAAACTGATCTTTCAGTTGATCTTCATGTAAGATGCAAAGTACAGCAATATCTGCTTAACTGACTGCTGAAGCTAACAGAATAAGCAAGTCTGACACAATATTGCTCACGATCAACAAGACTGGAATAATAGATTGCTTAGACCCTTAGTTCTACCACTGCTGCCTCTTTGGATCCTTATGAGCACCATGGAAGAACTTCACTGGTCATCAATGAGAAGCTGCACAAGGGATGATGCTGGCCCCTGTATAACTCTGGTGCAGTCCACCACCAATGAATTCAGTGTCATAGAATCATAGAACCAAAGACTCACAGAATGGCCTGGGCTGCAAAGGCCCACAGTGCTCATCCAGCCCCAACCCCCTGCTACGTGCAGATCGCCAACCAGCAGCCCAGGCTGCCCAGAGCCACATCCAGCCTGGCCTTGAATGCCTGCAGGGATGGGGCACTCACAGCCTCCTTGGGCAACCTGTTCCAGTGCCTCACCACCCTCTGAATATCCATCCACTATAAGAATCCAAGTGTTCATATACTATATAGGTCGCTCTAAAAGTAATGCATCATATTTATTTCCGCAGAAAGCACAAGGCCTACAAGGATAACCCTATTGAATAGAGTGAATTCTCAGCTCCAAAAAAAACCATAGTCATCACCGTTAGCTGACTGTGTGGATGCAATGATGGAAACAGTCTTCAATTCATGGCCTGACAGATGTGCATGGCCATCCAGAATATGGTTTGTATTTTATGCCATTATCACCACTTCAGAAATGCAAAACTCATCCCTTGTTGTGCTCACACCCACTGTTTGGTCACCATAAGCATTAAGCAAGCGTTGATGATGTGAATAGGTGCCATTTTTTCTGCATGGAGGAATTAAATGCTCCACACTCATTTCCGTATTAGATGCCATTCTCTCAGACCATCTCTATGCTGTTGTCTGTCGCACAGAACAAAATGTAACAGGATATTGGTGGGAAGGTTCAATATCTACTGCCATCCCACCAACATCTGCCTCTGATGTCTTGGTCCAACGCAACAAAATAGGAGGCATTGCTTTTGGAGCACCCCTTGCAGTAGAAATGGAGGATGCGCAGCCCACTTCCCTTCCCTGGTGAAGGGAGGAAGATTTTTCTGCATTTTGGCCATTTTTTACTCTCATCCATCACAGCTACTGTCAGCAGGATGCAACATTTTCTTTAAAATGGAATTAAAACCTGAATTTTCACCATGATCCCTTTAGCGATGAGGTAAACTCAGACCAGAAGTGTCGCTTATCCTATTGGTGCCCAGACCTGCAGTTTTGCAGTTTACAATAACTGCAAATGGTTGGTATTAAAGAGGATTAAAATAAATACTTGGAGTGTGCAGAGCCCCCTCAGCATCATGACCTGATAACACTGTTTCTCTGTAGTTGATTAAACACAGATTGAACTGCTAGCTGTTCCGTGCTTCCATTGGCTCATTCCTCTTCAGATGCACTAATCTTGGAAGCAGCTGCCCACACCCTAAACTTTATACCCCACAATTTTGGCTTTGATTTCACTGGAATTAGCACATGAGGGGAAGGTACAAGTTATATTCCTTCCATGGTCTCATGTGTGATATTATTATTATTATATGTGGCTCTGGGCAGCCTGGTCTGCTGGTTGGTGGCCCTGCACACAGCATGAGGTTGAAACTAGATGAGCATCGTCGTCCTTTTCAACCCAGTCCATTCTATGATTCCATGATCCTATGATTAGGATCAGGCTTTGTCAGGTGATGGAGCCTCATCCTAACACTACTGTTAGCAAGCTCATTTCTCTGTGCTTTACCCAACAGCCCTCAGACCCATTGCAAACTCTGTAGGAAAGACCAACCCCATGCACAACATCAATTTATCACCTCCAACTTGCTTCTTAATGAAAACTCAAAGCCAACCAGCCAACCTGGGAGCAGTCTTGGCCAACCCAAAACGATTCCATGCCACTGCCGAAGCTGTGACAGTTCTTTTCATTGTCTGCAAAGCATGGCTGGGGTCTCTGCTGGAGCGGAGCGACGGGAGTTTTCGTTGTAGCAACATTGCCACCTAGTGCTGCCTGGATGCAGTTCCGACACCGGGAAATCTGCCTCTCGAGCGACTGAAACAACAAAACAAGTTGGTGTGACTTCCTCATTCCGTATTTTAGCCACGCTGCCACCTCTCTTCCCTCGATATTCTCACTTTTGGTGAGAATGAGGGGATACGCCTCTTCTGAAATATTGGGAATGACTCAAAGCTCGCTGGCCGGCTTTCACAACGGTGAGCAAAGTGCACTTGCACACTGCATTACGAGGAATTTGGGGTTTTTCACGTTTTCAATTTGATCCCAATGACTTTGCAGCAACAAAGAGAGGAAGGATATCTGCAGGGCAGAGGTAGGATTTTACTCACAGAAAAAAAAAAACAAAAAACAGTGTAAGAAAAATACTCCAGAACATCTTGGGGAGAGGGTTCAAGTTCAAAGTTTTTCTCACCATAACTCTCTTAATTTAAGTTTTGCAATGGGAAATGCAGGCCCTTTGTGCATATTCCCAGGTAAACTGCAGGAGGGACGTTTCTGTCAGAAAGGTGTTGAGATGGAATTTAATTTGTTTGGATTCGGATCGTTTTCTTGCACTGTTTCTACACATGATTTTGGAAGTCGTTTAGGTCACCTGTACATTTTAGATGTGATCTAATTTTAGGCATCGCCGTGGTAATGTTTATTTATTTGTATGGGCTTACACCTAAAACAGAGTGCTTCTGCCTTCAGCATGCACCATATGACCGTATCAAAGGGAAAACAGGGCAGGAAAAACTTCCCCCTAAGAGCGGTGATGCACAGCTGCCCGGGGAGGTGGTGGGGTCACCATCCCTGGTGGTAATCAGAGTGGAGATGTGGCACCGAGGGTCATGGTCAGTGGGCAAGGTGCAGGTGGGCTGGAGTTGGATTTGGGGTTCTTGGTGTTATTTTCCAGCCTTCGTGGTTCTATGATTCTGAAGCAGTGCCGTCCCTGGAAGTGTTCAAGGTCAGGCTGGCTGGGGTCCTAGGCAGCCTGGTATTAAATGTGGAGGTTGGTGGCCCTGCCTGGTGATTGGATGCTGTAAGAACGCATCACTTTTTGGAGACACCTAGAATATATAGAATGGAAAATGTATATCCTGCAAGACAGAGGTGAAATGGCAGAGAAGGCAGAAAGAATGAGGTGTTGATGAGAAAAGGACTAGCAAAACAACAGGGTCAAGGCACAGTCATGTGTAGTGACTTAATCTGCTGAGAACAGAAAAACAAAAGACATGTAAAAGAAGGAAGACATTAGATCCAGGGAACAAAAGGACCGCGAGTAACTGAGCAATTTACCTACATGACTCACCACAACAGCTGAAAATGAAGAGACAATAGACCACCATTGACCATCCTAAAAGGCACAAACTGCATATCAAAAGAGCAGTGTTGGGATACCGAGGAGGAAAAACACAGGAGACAACGAAGGCCTGAAGGTCTGAAATAAAGAATCTCTCGATGTCTAGTTGCCCAGAGAGGTAGTTGTTGCTCTATCCCTGCAGACAGCCAAGGTCAGGCTGGATGGGCTGTGAGCACTGATGGAGCTGTGGGTGTCCCTGTTCAGTGCAGGGGTGTTGGACAGATGGACTTTAAGGGTCCCTTCCATCTCAAACCATCCTATGTTTTTATGATTCTAAACTGCATATGAATAACGCTGGAGGTTAACCTGGAAATGTGTTTACTTGTGAATGGGAGAAGGAAAATAAGTTGATCAACCTCTAAATAATAATGCACGTCTCCTCACTGGTCTGTTAATTGCCAGATAAACACAGATATTTCACCAGGAGTGTTTATATTCTCTGCTACCATTTTGCTTAATGAAAATACACATATAGCTACAGATTGGTCACTTCTTAAGGAAGTACAGAGTGTCAGTACAGAGATGCCAAAAGCAGGGGGTTGGCACTTTGGGTTGATGTCTCCTGTAGAAGGTGTTCCACTGAAACTGAGGCAGGGGAGGTTTAGGTTGGATCTGAGGAGGAAGTTTTTCAGCCAGAGGGTGGTGAGGCACTGGCACAGGTTGCCCAAGGAGGCTGTGGATGCCCCATCCCTGCAGGCATCCAAGGCCAGGCTGGATGTGGCTCTGGGCAGCCTGGGCTGCTGGTTGGTGACCCTGCACATAGCAGGGGAACTGGATGAGCACTGTGGGCCTTTTCAATCCAGGCCATTCTGTGATTCTATGAAACCTCTCGGCAACTGGCATTCAGATGAATCCACATGAAGCTCCATCTGTCAATATAAGATTTCAGGATTACTCTATTGGTAAGGTCCAAGATACAGAGAAACTCTTCAGATACGAACTGCCTGGCTCAATAACCCAGAGAGGCTAAAGTCATGATATCTGTGATGGTTTACAGAAATATGCTCAGTATCCTACAGCCGTATCTGGAAATGTAAAGGGTTTAGCAAATCAGCAAATTTTCCTTGTGGGCCTTCTTGTTCTTCAACTGGAGAAATATTCCTCTGTGTCCCAGCTGTCATTACTTGCTTGACAGATTTTGGAATGGGACGTAACAAGGTGTCCGAAACCATTGGAGACAGATTTTCTTCTCATACTGAATTGCACAGCAGTAGCCTGGTCTCTTCAGTGAGCA
Organism: Perdix hodgsoniae; assembly: GCA_035772895.1. Classification (NCBI taxonomy): domain Eukaryota; kingdom Metazoa; phylum Chordata; class Aves; order Galliformes; family Phasianidae; genus Perdix; species Perdix hodgsoniae. The sequence continues at coordinate 7,780,039 of JAPSGF010000024.1, read as the reverse complement.
TCATGTGCTGTGTAAAGATGCTCAGTATGTTCCTGAGAGCTCCTGGCTCTCTCATGGCCTCTGCTTCTTTCCTTTGTTTCCCAAAATATTTATCTTTCATTTGGATGTAATAGATACAATTGCACAGAGACTAATGCCCAGACAATTTGACATTTTTAGTGCTCTTTAATGTACTGATACAGGCACGATTTTCATCTCATATTGGTTCTCTTGTCATACAGAGCCTTTTGCAATCTCTGCTTGTGCAAAGAACAGATGAACAAAGCTTTCAGTTTTTCAGATGAGCAGTTGGAAACTTGTGATGAAGGTGAAACACATACCATGAAGCAGTAAAGAGCAGGCCTTGATTTTCTCTTCACTCATCTTTAATGTTCAGGTGTGAACATTATTTCTATTATTTATTAAGGAATGCAGGTAAAGGTATTTGGAGTGAGACTCATGGCTGCTAATGCAAGGGGTGTGTTTCTGAGACAGCCACTTTCTCTTTAAAAAGGAAGAAATACACTCAAGTGGAGCACACCTGAGCATATTCTTCAGGAAAGAGAATTCAGTATGGCTGTGATAACCTTTCCGAGGTGGCTTTGAATGGAGTTGAACAGGTGTAGCCCAAATGTAGATATCTGCAAACGCAGAGATGGTGGCAGTGCCATCAGTCGTAAATACAGCTCAGAATAGAGACTGTTGCAAATTACCTTTTGAAATCATAGAATCACAGAATCACAGAATGGCCTGGTTTGCAAAGGCCCCCAGCGCTCACCCAGCCCCAACCCCCTGCTGTGTGCAGGTCGCCAACCAGCAGCCCAGGCTGCCCAGAGCCACATCCAGCCTGGCCTTGGATGCCTGCAGGGATGGGGCACCCACAGCCTCCTTGGGCAACCTGTGCCAGTGCCTCACCACCCTCTGGCTGAAAAACTTCCTCCTCAGATCCAACCTCACCCAAATCTCCATTTCCCAATGCCATCCTGTGGTTTGAAAACATTTTTTTTTCTATTGCATTGTGGTGACCACAAATCCTTTGGCACTGCTGATGGATTGCCCATTACCATCAGGCACCTCAGCACTGTCAGTGCAAAGCCAGTCAGAAAGGTTGTTGGGCATAAGACATCGAACACGAACGGCTCCATTCTGTTTGCACAGAAGACCTCAGGCAGATGTGACAGTCAGTGCTGCCACATTTTTTGCTTAGTAGATGGATTAGAGCAAGACGACGAGATTTCGACGACACCTCTATACAAACCTCCCATGAATTTTGGTGAGTGTGGGTGTCTCAGCACTGCCATGAATCTCGTCAGGCGCCTGTGGGCATCTACAGGCACTCAGCTACTTGAGAGAATCTGGATGGTTGTTCTGGAGATTCCCATTGGAGAGAAAGATACCTCGAATTATTATGGCTGGAGCCAAAGTGGAACGGCTGGAATATCTTATCTGGGTAGGTCATAGAATCACAGAAACACCAAGGTTGCAAAAGACCTCCAAGATCATCCAGTCCAGGTGTCCACCTACCACCAATATTTCCCACCAAACCACGTCCCTCAGTACCACGTGTAAATGTTTCCTGAACACCTCCAGAGACGGTTACCCCAGCGCTTCCCTGGCATCCCATTCCAGTGCCTGACTGCTCTTTTGGAGAAGAAATTTTTCCTAACATCCAACCTGAATCTCCGCTGATACAACATGAGGCTGTTAAGGAGATCTTGCCAAATGAAGAAAGTAAGGATGAAAGTCTTAACCAAGTGAAATTAAATGCTTAAATCAGGAATGCTTCATAATTCCAGTAAATTCACTGGGGATCCTTTCATGTAGACACAGTCTTTGTAAAGATGCCCTGACCCTTAGCAGGCTCAGCTTACAGCATACCGAGGGTGGAAGCAAATTCCCAGCTGTCAGGCCCATCAATCTAAGGGATCTACCACTGTCCCCAAACAAATGCATCTCCAGACTGTGAGCTGTGATGCCTCATGTGCAGAAGTTACAGTCTCCAGAGTATAACAGATCTCAAACCAAAGATTATTTAGCTTTGAGGACTTCTACCAAGGTTAAATTCTTACCAGTTCCTGCCATCAAACAGGAAGATCAGCTCTTACCTGCAAGCCAATGTCCCAGCTACCTCTATGGAAACTATTCTCTGTTGTTGTCTGCCAGTTAGGGGGACCAATACAACTGGCATGCCACACAAGATGAGGAATATGAGGTGCAGTATTCCACGGGGAAGAAAAGAAGCAACAAACTGAAATGAATTTAAAATGGATGTTTTTTACTGAAGCTGGTAAACAGTAGGGTTCCTTCAAGCTCTCTAATTCCCAATTTAAGAAGTACAACAGACTGCCATTATGCAAACTTGCCTAAATTCAAGTCTAACTAATTTACTGACTCAACTAAGTAAAGCGAATTTTGGCTCTCGCTGCAAACAACAGATTTTTTTCTGTTTGATAATGAAAAAAAACAGCCAGTTTTAGTCAATCAGAAAGAAATTGTATGTGTGTGGGTTTTTTTTTCTTTTTTTTTTTTTTTCTTCTTGTTTTGAAATGCAACAGCTTACAGACCAGGGATGTCTTGAGCCCAAATCCCTCTTTCCATCCGAGGCTTGCTCCGAAAGTAATGCCTCCTATTTTATGATGTTGGCCCATGATATCAGAGACAGATGTTTGTGAGATGGATGGCAGTAGAGGCTGAGCCTTCCTAACAATATCAAGTTACATTTTGATGCTGTGTGACATGTGGCAGCAGAGAGGCAATCTGATAGAATGAATTCTGACATGGAAGTGCCTATGAAGCGAAGGTGTGTCACTGAATTCCTCCATGCAGGAAAAAAATGACACCCATTGACATTCATCAGTGCTTCCCGAATGCTTATGGAGGTCAACCAGTGGATGTGAGCACAGTGAGGGGTGAGTGATGTGTATCAGCAGTGGCGGCAGTGATGTGAAAGAGAAACCACGATCTGGATGGTCATTCACAGCTTTCACACCATGTAACAGAGTGAACCTCAATCAGCCCATCTGCACAAACTGGTTAATGGTGATGATTATGTTGAAAAATTGTGTTTTGTAGCTGAGAATTTGCTCTATCTATCAGTACTTTTGTATCTGTTGCAATTTCCCGGAGAAATAAATAGAAGGCACTACTTTTCAAGAAACCTACGTAATTCACAATGAACTTGTTTTAAGAAATGATTTTAAATAAAACTTGAGCTCATCTAAGGTTTCAGCACTCATATTATCTGATGTCAGTGTCTGGAAACTGGGAATCCTATAAGTTGGCTGTATGTCATATGATAAGACACTTTCCCCTGTATGTTTTGATGATCCTACTTGTCGTTTCATTTGAACCTCCTCACTTTTTTGTTGAGACAGTTATCAATTAACATCTATCTATTTTTACTTAATGAGAAAAATTTCCCAAATATTCATAATTTGCTGAATAAGGGTGTCTCTTCTTGTTTCTTGTCATCGAACAAGAAGAGGAAAATGCTTGCATCAAGGCCACTCTTCTCTTGAGATATTGAGCTTCTAAGAGTTGTCTGCAACAAAGCTAAAACCCAGCATTATCTCTGCCTCCTCCCAGTTCTTTCTTTTTTGTGTACAATGGAATCCTCTTGCAGAGAACACTCTTGTGAAAGGTGCAAATTTGTTTGACATAACATCAGATTGAAATTAAAGTTCTGGAATGACCATGGCTGCCACTGTTGGGTGGGCAGAGGAAGTAATCTTCTTTTTATAAAAGTGGTACTCTGACATTATTTTACTGGTAATGATGCCAAAAGGAGGAAATGTCTTCCCTCCATGTCTTCCCACATACGTCCTCTGGCTTTTCCCAACATCTGTGATTTGCTTTCAGATGTCTTACTGTTTTTATTGTGGTTACAATGGGGGTCATATATTCTATCTGTGTCTCACTAGGAAAAATGATCTCCATAACAAGAACATTCAGGGATGTGTTTCACAGCTCAAATCTGGTAAACCATGACATGGAAATTGATGGAAATTACTTACTAATAAATGTAATTGTTGTTTTCCACTAGAAGGCAGATATGGGACCTGAAGCATGCTATTTCACTTGCAGTAGTAACCGAGAAGAAGAAAGATAGGAAATTAGACTTTTCTGTCATAAAATTTAGAGAAAGGAATAAATTTGCCTGTATATTTTTTTCTGCTCTTATATTTTTTCCATAGTGCTGTGCACATTTATAGAGACGCTTTTAAATAGTGAACTGACTGATTGAATTCATCTGCTAGATCCAAATGAGCTTAGAATAGGACTAATAGTCTTTTTTTCTTTTCTTCATGGGAGCTTTCTCTACAGTATTTCCAAGTAATTTTTTGCAAACTGGTTCTGATTTTCAGGCTACTGTTGAGGAACTGGTTTGAACACAACAGTGTGAACATCAGGAGTTTTTTCTCCTTATCTTAATATGTTCTCTTTGGGCATAAATCTCCATTGTTTTGTGCAGTTAGTATCTAAAGTCTATGCAGACAAAGCTGTATCTCCAAACTACTAATGAGGGCATGCACGAGGCCACGTGCATTCGCATACACATCTAGAATGTCTTGATTTTTTAATCAACCGTAAATATTTATTTTTTGGATTCTGAATTCTCAGGTGTGTTTGTAGCATTTCCAAGGTTTTCTCTGCTATCGTAGGTCTAAAATTTTCATGCTCTTTATTAAACAGCCTTCCAGTAAACACAACATCCACTACAGGTATTGAAGCGTTTGGAGAACTTAGGCATCAAAATTAGACGAAGTACTGAGTCTTTCCCAATTTAAACATTAATGCAAAAATTCGTTCCTATGAACAGGCATATCTACTTAAATGTGTCTCTTTTCCATTATAAATGAGCAGAAACATTTTGCATGCCCTTGAAAGCTGAATTGTCTCACCAATCTACCATCAGATAGCAACGAATAGGTGGCAGCAAGAACACGAGCGCTGAGCGCTGAGCTACATGCATGTGCATGTGATGGAGGAGCTGCTGGGAGTGTCAGTGCTGATCCTCATCTGTGCTGAAAAGCAAGGGAGTTCTCAGAAACAAATGAGCCTCTTAGCTCACAGAAGTCCTCCACAAGGCAGGTATAAATTTCCTTCATAAAGTGTGAATCTGTCAGACAGCCTGGGTAAATTGACTTAGACATAAATTCAGGATTTGCAGGTTTTAGGATTGCTGAGCATTCTTTTCTTTTTTGGTCTATTTCTAAAACGTAGCCTTTCTGTCTCCTAGGAAGACCCCTAATTAAATGTTGGCTTTGAATGGAGGCAGACTGTGGTGGCGATATGTCACAACAAACTGGGAGGTGATGACAACAAACTGGGAGGTGATGGAGGAGGTATGGAGGAGCAGACCCACCTGGCAGTGGCTCAGCTCTTTGGTGGATGTGGGCAGTCACTGGGTTTCGGAACAACCCAATGGTTTAGCCTCACGTTGACTAAAGCAATCAGTAAGAAACTGTCTTGTGAATTAACATGAAACATATTTCTTGGATCGGGCAGGAAATCAAAATTCCTCCAAGGAACCTGAGACTAAAACTACTCTGAAAAAGAAGTCTCCGAAGGCCTTACCTCACACACAGCACAGCCACAAACATCTGCTTCCCCTTCAGTTTTTCCTTCTATTTAAAAAAAAAAAAAAAAGTATTTCCAGATCTCTGGAGCAGCTGTTCATTTTAAGCCAGATACAGAGCAGTAAAACGCTCACTGCAGGCCTGTGGATGGGAAAACGCTAAATTTATCAAAATCATTCTGATCTCTTCACTTAGGCAGTTGCTGGGTAGAGCAATGGAAGTCTTTACCCAGATTTTTCATGCAGCATTCTGAATCCTGAGTTAGAAACCAGAGAGTGTATGTGACATATTTCAGGAGATGTTCGTCAATAGCAAATGCAAGATGCAAATTCAACTAAAGTCCACAGTTTAATCCTCATTAAGAGGCTCATTGGTGTCCACTTTATCAGGATAATGAGATAGAAAACATGAGTCCTTAGGGGGACCCTAATTAGGCGTTCTGGCAGGTCTGTTGAAGCAAGTATATGATTCGAGGGGATTGCTATCATTGCATTTTGTTGCTGACATGCATTTGCAAATACATCCTGTGCTTCTAAGCTTTCAGTGCATCTGGGGATACAGTTCAAGTAGCTCTTATGATTTTTCAAATCCTTCCTCCAAATCCCTACAGCTCTTCTCTGCCCAGTCACACATCACCTATAGGGCTCCTTAAAAAAAATAAATCCTTGTTTCAGGGGGTCAGTATGGGAAGCAGTGAATCTCACAGATCTGATGAAGGCTGATCTTAGGGCAAAAGCATAGAAGTAAAATCTATTCCTCAGACAAATAATATGTCTTTTATTATGTGTACCACGCAAGATCTCCGAAGCTGATTGTATTATCTGCTCCTGCAAGATAAGCATATCCTCACCAAATTGCATTCCTGTTGGACCATTGCACACTTCCCTTCTCTGCTTTCTCCACAGCTTAAGTGCTGCTTGGCCATCAGATAGTACTTGGCAGCTAATCCAGCCAATGTAAATGTTTTCATGGACAGGCAATTTTCCAGGAGCTGAATGACTCTGCAGTGCTCTGACCCCAAAAGCCAGGAAGGACTTTAAACACATCAGTGCAGCCACCGGCTCCGGAGTGCCCCGGGCTGTCAGCTGGTGGGCTCTGGTGCAAATACTGGAGATGGAACCTGCCTGTTCCAGCCCTGCACTCGCACTCTTTCTCACAGCCCTTTTACTGGCCACTAGCCAGACAAAGGCTGCCAAACCATAGGGAAGCTGAGTGTGCCCACAGTGGCAATAAAAGCAGTCTATCCTTTCAATCCTATACTAGAAATGCAATTTAATAATTTGTTACAATACCGGTAATAAAGCAAGTCAGTGATTTTGCCCTACGTAGATCCAGTTTCTTTTCTTCCACACCCAATGGCTGCACATGGATTTCCTACCAGGAGTGATCCCAGTGTGTGCACCCCCAGAAACCACCTGGCTTTTTGCTGTTTGACCTGAGCCAGAGCAGAGCTGTGGGTTCAGGAATCATTCTGGCAATTAACGGTATAGTTGAACTCATGACAGTGCTCAGGACTTGCTGTGCTGCTACTAAATACACACTTCTTTTATGGCAGAATATAGGTTCTTAACAATGACAGAGTGATGTACAAAGTCCCCAAACCTTTTGTCTGCAGGTACTTTTGCCTCTGATGCAACCCCTGTGGGTTGCTTAGGATCCACAGGGCTGACCTGCCTGGAAGTGAGGAAAACTGGTCCCATCATGGTGCCTTGGCAGACAGCTTTGCTTTGTCCAAGAAAGCACAGCAGCCCTATTCCATTCAAGAGAACTGTTGGTAGAGGCTCCTTTTTAAATATTACCTGGAGATTGGAGAGCTCCTTCAGGAAGGATGAAATCTGGGTTCCTCATTCCCTTCAGCATGGAGAAAGAGTGAAGTCAGCAGTGCTTCAAGCACGGGATCGGATGGGATCTTCTCCCTTTGCCTCTTGTCAAGGCCAAACCTCTGTGTACAACAGCTGTCAGTTTTACAATAAGGGAAATCTTGAAGAAGTTTTTAGCAGTAGTTCCAGGTTTGTTACTTATCTTGTTCTCCCAACGAGGAACCTGGGCTCTCAGTTCTGCTTGGCCAATAGCTACTGCACAGCTAGGAATAGCTGAATTTAGGTTCCTTTCTGACTGAAGCTGTTGAAGAAGGCAGTTCTAACTGCATAAATTCACAAAGCAATCCCTGGGATGAAGCAGTTCTGAAAGCACAGATTAACAAAGCAGTTCCTGTGATGAGTCTGGTGCAGATGAAGGCCTCTGGAGGGACATCTGATCTGTTTTTCCAGAAATACAAAAGTTTGAGGTACCAAACAAAGACAACAAGGTTGCTTCATCTCTTTCTGGCTGTGCTCCAATTCGATAATTACTATTCCACTTATTTGTATTCTCTCTGCAATTTTAATTGCAAAAGATATTACACGTGTCCCCCTTGAATTCAGAGGGCGCTGCTCAGTCCTATTTCATATTTTCTCCCAGTTTCCCCAAAAATAAAGTGAATTTTATCAAACCTGGTAGAGCACAGGAATATGTGAAAATATTCTTAACCTGTGTTTCCCTACTCACAAGAATTAGAGTCACAGCACAGCCTGGGTTGCAAAGGCCCACGGTGCTCATCCAGCCCCAACCCCCTGCTACGTGCAGGTCGCCAACCAGCAGCCCAGGCTGCCCAGAGCCACATCCAGCCTGGCCTTGGATGCCTGCAGGGATGGGGCACCCACAGCCTCCTTGGGCAACCTGTTCCCAAGTGTGTCATCAGCATCTGTGTGAAAAACTTCCTCCTGAAAAGAAAAAACTTTACACCACCATGTAACTTCAGAAAAGACCTTCAGTGCAGAGACAACTTGAATCACAAGGATTCATTTCTTAGGCTTTAATTTCAGCTTCATCATATCAATAGTAGAGATGCAAGTTTTAGAGCATTATTGTACTGTTATGACATCTGATCTGGATTTTGGTAAAATTCCATACAAGTTGACCGACGGTTCGACAAGTTATTTTCCTCCTTATTCATCATCCTGAACATTTTTTTCCTAATACTGATTTCATTAACAAGTAACTCCTCTCAGTTGATCATGAATATATCCCTGTGGACATATCATATCTCTATGAGATAGAAGAGTCCTAAAATTCCTGATACTCTGTGCTTGTGGTCTAGAAATTCAGGATTGATCTGAGAGATGTAGTAGAGGAGATGGAAATCTTATATTCTTCTGCTGTATGATATTCAGTGTTGGCAGTGCCATTTCTACATGCTTTTTTTTTTTCAGTCTTCCAACATTCTTTTTTAATGTTTGGAAATCTGAACTCAATAATGCATTGATCTTAGTGATATGTGTGGAGACAAAATCAGTGCTATTTATCACTCCTCCATGTTACACAAGTAAGAACATTATTAATTCTTATCAATTCTTTTTTTTTTCCTGGAAGACAATGAACTCACTCTTCAGACAGAGCCAGCCAGCACTTATTATCTTTAGAAGTATGGCTTTCTAAACATCTTGCCATCAAACAGAGATTTTAAGCTAAATACTCCAGGTCACTCTACACTTTACAGCAAAGTATTTTACTTCTAAAGTATTTGTCATGTTTTTTTAGGGGATGTCTTTGCTTTCTACCCAGGAACTTGTTGGAATTGTTTGTTTACAAAATCCAGGGTGTAATGGTCCATTTGGTGCTTTTGGTCACAAAGTGGGTAGTTAGTCAATTGTAAGAGCTCCCAAATCCCAGATGTGCCTACTAAGCACATAGAAAATAGAGAACACTGGCTCTGTGGCAGAAGTTCGTTCCACAGATCCCTTATCAGAAATCCCTTCACTACCCTGTTCTGAAAACTCTGTTCATAGCAGAAGACTTTTCTTGAAAACAAACTAGCTCTGCACAAGGAGCCACCCCTTGACATGAGCAGTTTCTCTCTGTCTTTAAACATCCCCATTTGAGGAATGGTATTGATAAGGTTATGAAAAATCAAGCGTGGAATCGTCCAGACATTTTAGATTTCCTGGAGGGTTTCCGGCAATGCTCAGCTTGTCTGTACCACATTTGACTCCATGGTATCTGAACACCAAGCTGAGTCGGAGGGACTTGAGTCGTTGATGTTTTCTATCTCTGAGAAAATACACTGTAGATAATTCCAGGATTGCCTGAGGGTCTTATTCTTGAAGTTTTAGTGTGCACTGGTTACGAGGGGAAAACAGTATTAACTAGAAACCAAACAGAAAATAACTAAACTGGGTCATTCCACAGCCAGTTATTATAAGGGCTTTCTTGTCTCTCAAAGGCTTTCCTATTTCTGACTAGACACTGGTTTTACACAGCTCCCCTTTGGAGAGACAACTTGCATCTTCATTTTCCAGTCCTCTCTTTCACACTTGTGAGAAAACCTTTGCAGCCATTAATCACCAGCTTGCAGCAAAACAAGCCAAACCTCTGAACCTGCCTCACGCCGGAGTGCCATTAAGAAAAACAATTTATCATTTAGCACAGTGTTGTTCAAAATTGAAGCTTATCTCTCTCCTAATGAGATGTTGTTCTCCTTTTTTTTTTTTTTTTTTTTTTGTTTTGTTTTGCTTTGGTTTTACCTTTTTTTTTCCCCCCCATCTTCTTTTTCATTATTACAGCTCCCTTTAGGCAGGTTTCCCTTGAGTTTTAATTATGAAAACAACACCTGTTTTCAGTGCCACTGTTGGAGTTTTCATCAGTTCCAGAGAAAACATTTGCTTTTCTGTTATCTTGAACGTCTTCCACTCTCTGCATTTATTTCCCAGAAAATGCTTTATCGATTTAATCTTGACATTTTGGTGAATGCCTCATCCTCTTCATTCTTCCTCCTTCCCGTTTTAAGAAAGCTACGCTCACCCTTGTTCTCTCTGGTCTTCCAATTAGGGAATACTTGTGATTCTCTTTTTCTTTTTAAAACCCGGTGTGATCAGACTTTTCTGCTGCTGTATCTTCTGCTTTTTGAACCTGCTCTCCAGGCAGGGGGAAGGGAAAGGTCTTTTTCTTGGTGTTCAGTCAAAATTTAAGACCTGCTACAGTATTTCTATAATGAGATTGCTCTACTTTTAATCTTCACCTTAAGAGCAGTTTTCACCTCTCTTGTTTGTGTTTGTTTGAAGAGCTTGGTTTCTTTCCATGTCCAGTACATCCATCATATTATCTAACAGCAATTATGCTTGTGTTGACTTCAAGGCCATGGGAAAAGCATTTTCTCTTAATGATCCTGGCTATTTTTGTAGTCTGTTGTTCTTCCTGTAGTAAAACTTTACTTTGCATTACACTAGAAATAATAAACAATGATAAAAAATAAAGTAGGCCTTACATTCAATGTATTCTGCCTTTACCCCCTCTACAGTTCTTTTTTAATCACTGATCCAGGGAGAACAGGACATCAGACATCCAAGAAGGATTATCTTGACTTTATAATAATAAAACAGCTATTTATACCTGGACATCTATCCTGAAGGAATGAAGGAATAACTGCCTTGGTTACAACATTGCTCACGTTGGACAGAATTGACTATCAGAGAACAGATCTATAAGGAATTTTTCCGGACTGTGCTTAAAGAAATTGATTTATCACACTCAACACTGTGTCCGAGCTGAACAACATGCTGACATAACCCAGGGTACATTTGGAGCCTTCCAGAGAGCCTTGGACAAAGCCAAAGGAAAAAGTTAGACCAGAAAAACAAAGTACACCCAAGTACAGAGTGTTTGAATTCCATTTTGTCCAATTCTTCAACATAAGCCACTTTAAATGAGTAATTACATTAAACTAGAGATTTCACTTTTCTCTCCTAAAGACAAATAATTGATAGACCATTCCCAGATCCGCTTGCTCAGGCTTATACAAGGAACGTCAAGCTTACACTATTTGCCAATTTTATTTGGTAGCTAAAGCTGAAAGAAGTTTTCCGTCCTCAGTATCCCTAAATCCTTCTGACAGGAATAGTTACAGGTTTCACAGTCATATTCCAAATCAAATCACTACAGCCTGGCACACTGACATCATCACCAAAGTTTTAGTGGAGTGCACTGAAGAGACCTTGGATCTCTTTAAACAGATAACTTTCACTGAACATAGATCTTAAACTTTGGAACTTATTAGCAGAAATTTCCAATTGAACCAATTGTATGTCTGAGTATAGATACTTATATTTCTATCTATCTGTCTATCTATTTGTCTATCTATCATGATGTGTGCAACAAACTTCAAATATATTTTTTCATTTAATAAGATCTTCATGCCATTAAAATCTTTACCCTTAAAATTATGATTTCCTTATTTTTTTTCACTCGTTCTGTGCGTTTTGAAGACCTAGAAGATTAACGGTGATGTTAAATAACAGGAATTTTCAAGGATCACATAACAGCCTCTCAACCAATGTCACAGGTAATACTTTGACAAAAAGTGAATGTGGGAAAATGTTTAATAATAAATTTTTAAAAAAGTATATTTAAGCCATCTGGAAGATACAAGATTAGCAGATTTTTCAGCTTATTTAGAAAAACTTCGACCTAAGTTCTTTTTCCCATCCCACTGACAGATGGTAATTTTGCTTAAGAGATGGTCATGAAGAGCGTTTTTGTATCTGTACTCCTATGTGGAGCTAACTTGGCAAGATCCTGTCAAAGGTTATGAATATAAATTTAAGCCCACATTCTGAATTCTTTCATAGAGGGATCTTCCAAGGTTTGAAATTCAGATCAGCAAAAGTATCATGAGGTTTTCTTCAGCCATACAGGACTTCCTAAGCGCTATATAAAAACTCCTCTACAAATGCCATTTTTAATTCAGAATCATGCTAGTTTTCCAAGTCCTATCATAGAACAGCATGTTTCCTCTTCAAGGAGTTTAGGTGAGAAAATTTATGCAGTAGCATGGTTTGTGTTTTGTGTTTAGCCTTCAGCTCTTGCCAACAATGACTCCTTTGAACTAACTCTATAGAAATTATCACTACTGTGGCAGTGGGTATCATGAGTGGAAAAAAAAAAGCATCTTGGAGAAAGAGTTTTAAGAAGAAACATTAAAAAGAGGGGGAAGTCTTAATTACAGTACACAGTTTCATATCCAGTGGGAAGCCAATGAAGTGTCTTCAGGGCCATCTGTTGGTATAGCAGTAGGTTATGTGGGAGAGAAGTTTGTGCTTAGGTAACAAAAAATAGAAGAAGGGTCTTCCACAGGACATTTGACCTTCGGGAAGATTTTCAGCCAAACTTCTCCTGAGGAGGTTCACCCCATGTTGTTCCTAGGCTATGGAAAATGGAGATGAAATGAAGAATGAAGTCATAGGTTGAAATAGAAAGCCAAGACTGCAAGGAAGATTTTCAATTTTTCATGGTCTTGAAAGTGCTAAACAATTCAGCATACAATAAATTCATTTATTCAATTTCATTAATATAAACCGTGAAACCCAAGAATGCTACTTAACACGAATCAGTACAACTTAATCTTCATCATATTATAATTTAACCTTCTATTTCTGTCCTATTTTTTTTTACCTGGAAAATAAAATGTGCTAGCCAGCTTTGAATGAAGGGATTCCAAAGGGTTAGGTTTTGTTTTGTTGTATTGCAAGCAAAAGTATGATGTGATATTTTCTTATTTCATATTTTCCAATGCTTTGGATGATTCACACCCACAGAGTCACAGTCCTTGAAGCACACGTTTACGGGAAGCTTTGCTAAAGCAGCCCTTCATCCAGAGATAATTGCCAGCATTGGATAAATCCTGCAGAACCCAAAGAAAGTGAAGGCACTTTTTATGTTGGCAAAGACTATAACTCATTGTATGGCAGTTACAGCTTTGGAAATACAATTGTTACTGCGCTTTGTTAAATCTGGTATTCATAAAAAAAGTTAAAAAACAAAACAAAACAAAAAAACAAGAACAACCCACAAACAACACAAAAGTCAAACAAAAGCCCTGCTAATGTTTAAATTTTATAGTGAGATACAGCCACAAGGCACTCGCACAGAAGAATATTTCTGATTGGCTACCAGCTGTTGGAGCTGAACAGATGAGCTGGAAAGTAGCAATTTACAAGCTATTTCATATTTAAAAACTGTTAGGTCCTGTGCAAAACAATCTTTTCTCCCTGGGAAAAACAACAGGAAAAAAAAAAAAAATCCCCAAGAGAAAAGAAGCATCCATTGAGAACTGCAAAGTCCCAGCAAAATGGGGACTTTTAGACTGTCTTTTATTTCTCCAAATGAATCGGTGTCATTTAATTATGTTAAAAATCGGAATTGTTCCGTAGAAACACTAATTAATAACTTGCTTCACCTCTGCTGTGCTGTAACATGCCACAGTTTGACTTACATCTCACTTTTAAATGATTGCTGTATTGGCAGAGCTATTTTCATACAAAGTCTTCCAGAATTTCGGCAAGCAGCTACGTTAAGTTGTGATTAATCAAGAAAGATCATTGCACTTCGACGAGAATGGAAATAATAAATGTTTATTTCAGGGAAACGTAAAAGATTTGTGCAAAACTATTACATTCTATATATAGTCCTTCATTTAACAGCTCTACAAACCTGCAGAGTTGGTTCCCGTTGAAAACTGCCAGGATACATAGAATGAAATCTGGAGTAGTAATACCAGAGAGCTGTCAGTCAGCCATCCATCCATCTAATTGGCTTCTTACCATCTTTCCATCATGTTTTTTTTATAACTGGTCGCCTCTGGCTAAAATGCAAATCATGAGGAAGAGCCGTCTAGAAAAAGCTGCTGCTTTCTTAATTATCTGTCAGAGTACGGACCGGTGGACCCTGGGCCGCGGAGTGGAGTTATGCTAAGCAGCAAGGCATCCTGGGAATTGGAGTGACAGCTCATTTTCCTCCTGTGTTTTTCCCCGTTCGAATGACAATGCAGAAATACGGGTTTTTCCCACACTTTCTCTGAACACCTGGGCCAATGCTCAGGGGAACACAAAGCCAAAACTGTCACATTTCCAGACATGGTCTTATTGCTGTCACTGTGACAGGATTGTTGACAAATGCCAGCAGTCATCTCAGCATCTTGGGAAATGTCTGCCGTCGTTGTGTCAACAGCCTGACAGAAATTGTTAATGTTTAAACTTCTTCCACTGACAGAATCCTGTCTTGCTGACAGTATTTGTCATATGAAACTCAATCTTTGTCAAACTTGCTTAAAAATTAACACTTCCTCCATTTCTTTTGCAGCTAACTGCCTGTGCACTTTTTCTTTTTCTTTTCCTTAAGTAATAAGATTTCAACAAGGTAATGTTCCACTGTCCGCAGTGATTCCAAGAGCACAAGCACATTATGAACTTATGGCCAGCTTGTCCTTTTGACCTCTGCTACAATGACAATTATGCTTTTATTCCTTGCCCATTTTTTTTGCCTTAGGAATCAAAGTTCTGAATTATTCAAGAGCCATAAAAATCCTATTTCTCAGTGTACAATGTGGAAAATCAATTAAACAGAGTTAGCTTAGCACTTATATAAAAATCAAGTAACAACTTTGTAGACATACATTAACTGAGTCCTTCTCCAGCTTCAGTTTTGAAGGTCAGCCCAGCTGGATAGAGGAATAGGGTCAGTGAGTCTTACTTGGAAACCTTCTTCCAGCTCTAAATCTGAAATTCCTAGGAGGAGCGTTGGTTTGTGTAAAGGCAAAACACATCACATTGTATATCTTTCAAAAGAACAGCATAGAGATATCGTGGATCATTTTAATTGATTTGGCCGAACATGGCTGCACGCTACAAGACCTGAAGTAATTATCAGTAAAGCACTGGGTGATAATAGTGAAGAATTGGTGTGGCAAATTTCTGCGTACTTCTCTGCTTAAGTAAAAAAAAATCTCAGAGGAAAGGTGTTCACTCATAAGTGCAGAGACCTTCAGAATAATATAGGACATGATCTTGGGGATTCATTAGGAGTAATTTTTGCATGGCGTTGCATGGACAGCAGTTAATAGGACCTCTTTCAGCCAGTGCTAAAACCCAAGCCTGGCTCTTCACAGCCACTGAAGATTTAGAAGGAGTGATACCCTTCATACATTCCAAAGCTGTATATTTTTCTACACTTTCTCCCACTTACTGCCTTCAAAGAAAGTATTCAGTATACCATTCTCTGACCCTTGGGAGAGTGACTCTGTTCCATATTTTCATAGTCCTGATGTTGTGTCCCTCATGTTCAATTCAGTTCAGATATTCTTCATTTAACTTCCTAACTTGAAGTCCATGTATCCTTAAGTGCTTGTTATTTTCTGTCCATTGAAAAGGACAGAAACCATCCCTTGGTGGACTAAGAGTTTCTCATATGTAACACAAATACAGAGAAGTAGAATGAATGTAGAATGGACAGGATGGGTTTTTCTTCAGTTTTTCTGTTAATTTTCGCTAAACAATTAAAACCTGTGTCCCTAAAACTACTTATGAAGCACCATAGATAAACAATTAAATGTGATCTCATTTTGTGAGATGACAGGGACTCTCCCATTGTGGACAACAATGTCTTAACGAGCTTAGCATCTCCTTGAAATATCCATTTATGTACTAGGTTCTTCAACAACTTAGAGTATTTGAACCACACCATGAGTTTACTCTTGATGCCATCCCATTTTACTCCTAGTGCTGGGTGGATGCTCTTAGTTTAGGTCCCTGTGCAAGGCACCAGAACAGCTAGGCACCTAAGGATAAGACCTATAGAAGCAAGCAGCCTACAGAGACATCAAGAAATGTGAGAGAAAGAATTAATCTGTTGTCACAGTCCTTACTTATAAGGACATTTACATATTTTATGCCATTCAGACCCGTTTCAGCTTCCCAGTAGATTGGGTCTGACAGACAAGAGAGGTCAAGGAGTGCATGCGCTATGAAATACTGGGACTTTAGGTGCTGCGCTGTCCAGTGTCGTGGTTCAGGTAATTTGCACTTGCTGGCCGAAAGGGAGGTGTTCTGGGAGGCCAACTGAGGTGTCAACGAAAAGTGGACTCCTTCTCTGTTAGGGAGCAGTTGAGAAAATGTTCTGATAATCTAAGATTTAGATTCATTATTAATAATAGCAATCTGACTAGACAGTCTAAAATGCCTACTTAAAAATAAATAAATAAATAAATACTACTTTTGAGCAGAAATGATTCAGCTTGCCCTTGTCTTCATTTTCCCACTTATTATTATCCAAATATATAAGTAATACTATCCAAACTGAGATAAAAAATATTCAGCTACTCCAGAATATCCAAGAAACTGCAAATCGCAAGGAAACAGAATGGCACGGTGCTATTTCTTATTCCAAATTGATTTTGAGGTTTATCAGAAAAGCGTTATACAAATATTGATTCGCTGTCTTTTACATTCTCAGCATTGAAATCAGTCTGAATGTGTTTTAAATTTAAGAATTTTATAAAATTTCTACGCAAATTTTAAATACTCATAGCAGCAACTTGCATCTAAACGTTAAGTGGACATAAGAATATTCTCAGAAGAATTTCACCTTTCCTGACTTTTGTATATTCTAAATTCACAAAAATTTGCTCATCCTACTCTATTTAAAGTGCATTATGAAGCAGAATTGATTATCCTTTCTGGGGTGATGTCAGCTGAGTGAAGCAGAGGGTAATACTGGATATTATCTGTAGTTCCATGGAAATTTCAGTTCAAAAAGTTGAAGATTCTTTATAAAGCATTACTATCTCTATTTTTTCCAAGTAAAGAAACTCAAGAAACCAGGTACAGTTACAAAGAAAAGTACGTAGTTCTCCTGTACAAAATTACTTGTGGGAATTTATCAAGGCTGTAGGGGAAACTGATTGCAGACCTGGGTCCAAAATCTCATGTAACCAGAACTGTAAACTTTTCATAAGGGAGGCAGTCCTATAAGCGTTTGGCACAAACTGTTCTAGAGAGTTTGAACCCAACCCATCCTGCCATTTCTGAGGTAGATCAAAGTGACAGATGTTTATCTGCACATATAAGATTTTCACGAAGTTGAAGGCTGAAACTTGACTGGAGTTGGAGTGAAAGTAGGCAGTGCTCAGCAATTCCGAGCTAGATACAGGCAATGAAAAAAAAAAACAAAAGAACTGTGCAGATTGGGCCATTGCAACTTGAGATATAAGACACAAAATTCAGTCTTGTAATGCAAGATTTTGGATCCACACGGGGCTTACCTGGAGGCTGTTCAGAAGCCAGCAGACTAAGTACAGCTATTAGAAACTGAAGCTAGATCTTCTTGCTCTCTATCCAGCCTTCAGCAACCTATTCTTCCCAAATCACGGCCCATCTGCACACAGCTCCTCTGAACGTTCACCTGCACTGACTGAAACTGAAAAACCTTCATTCTCCTTGACATAACTGAAATGATGTAAAGAAGTCGAAAAGCCTATGAGAGCAAAACAGAACGTAGGCTCTGCAGCCTGAGTCCTGGGCTAAATAATTATCTCCGAGTATTGTATTATTTGCATAATTAAAAAGTTTGGCTGAATTTCCGACATGCTGTCTCCTACATCAGGGAGGTGATGGGGGCGAGTTAATCAGCAGGAGAAAAGTGAAGGTTAATGAATTGTTATTCAGATGGTGCAGGCCCTGTGAGATTTGTGGATAATTGATATCATTTGGGAGCTGAAGCAGAGAGGAAGACGAGAGAGGAGCTGCTGCAGCAGCTAGACTGGAAAAGAGCAAGGAAATGATAACTTAGCAATTACCATTTTGATGGGTTGCTTGTCTTTAAAAACAACAACAACAACAAACTTCTTTCTCTTCCTTTTTTTTTCTTCTTTTCGCCTGTGAGCTGAATAGAGCTAAGATGAGTGTAAAAGAATCATTCACAAAAGAATTTCTCTGGCAAAGGCAGCGGCCTTTGAAATTTCATCTGGGAAACTGTCACAGAGAGGCTGGAAAAGATAACACAGTGTGAGCTGGAGGCAGCTTCAGGTCATGAACATTCCGTGTGACCCTTTGGTTTCAGCAGGGCTTTCTCCCGGTTGGTGAAATTCCCCTTCTGCAGGACACTAGGGTAGGTTCTACCCAACTGTCACTTATTTTTCATGCTCTGAAAGCTTCTGGGAGGCACAAGCTCAACTCTGCTATATTCCTCAGTGTACAAAAAAGCCATAGAGCAAATACCCTCCCATTTTAATAAGTAAATCTTCAGACGAAGAAAACTGTGAGGTGTCGTGCAGCACCTGAACCTGCAAATGTTTTGCTAATTATACATGCCAGAATGGCTGTGTGTCCTGAAGTGGACAAGTCTGTGACATGAATTTTAAATCATCCCTCTGAACAGTGATGGGGGAGTGACACAACGTGTTTCCTGCACAAAACACTAACAGATTTCTGTCCAGGCACCGTTTCAGATGCCAGTAGATGGATGAGCGCGATTGGAAGTTGACAAGATGGAGGTTCTGTGCACCTTGGGCAGGTTTCCTGCCTTCCACGTTGCTTAAACTTCAATTTATGTGATTGAATAAAAGGGATAGAATAATATCTAATACAAGAAATTTATAGAAGAATATTTATATTCTAACTCAGATAATATTCTATTACTGGAATATTGAGGGTCCCAAAACAAAGCTCAAGAAGTTCCTTGACATCGGTTGCTTTTCTGAATTGGTTTGAGAAACTTCACAGGCAGATTTGAAATGCTTACTTTCAGCCTATGACCAAAAATATATCAACAAATGCACTGATTTTTTTTTTTTTTTTATCAGCCTAGAGAGAGTGCAAAAAGAATCACCAAATCTTGGAATGGCCTGGGTTGGAAGGGGCCTCATCAAGCTTCATCAAGAAGGATCATCAAGCCCCAAACCACCCCTGCATGCAGGGCCACCAACCTCCACATTTCATAGCAGCCCAGGCTGCCCAGGGCCCCATCCAACCTGGCCTTGAACACCTCCAGGGATGGACGGGGCATCCACAGCCTCTCTGGGCAGCTGTTCCAGCACCTCACCACTCTCATGGGAAAGAACTTCCCCCTGACATCCAACCTAAATCTTCCCTCCTTCAACTTAAAACCATTTCCCCTGTCCTGCTCTTATCTATCTTTTCAAAGAGTTGATTTCATCTTCAGTGCTGCATTGGGCAGAAGTTGGCATTTACCATGTATGTGATGTGGTGAAATTTCAAACCATCACTGCTGTGGATCTCAGCTTACCTGAATGGGAACCTGCCTGTGCTCTGCTGTTCTTTCACCCAAAATGCAAAACATCTGGGAGGAATATTTAGCCTTTTGTGAAGGAGTCTGAGGTCTGCTAGAGGCAGAAAAGTTGCTGAAAGCAGGATAGGGACAATGGCTTTTTCTGTCGTTTCTAACTGAAGTAGAGCAAGTAGTGCATTGATAAAAGTTATGTGGTGGAAATTATCTGAATGATATTATTTTTCTACCTCTAATCACCTAAACTGAATTTTAGATGTAAAAAGATTGGTACGACCTCTGAGTCCAGAGAGTAATACTGTGAATCCCAATGTAAAAAACAGATTGTGAAATAGCTCCAAAGGTGGAGCTTGGGAAAAGATTGGCAAAACACTTCAAAAGAGTCTGGGATTTAGTCTGAGCTTAGGAAAAGCTAATATTGGTCAATATATAATGCCTAACATATTAAAGTCTGGCTGACATTGCCTAAAAGGGGAAATATCCAGTACAGCTGCATCGTATTAGGACAGAAGGAATCCTTTTCACTGTACCATTGTACCATGTTTCATGGATATTTCCTTACTAGAACTTACTAGAAAATCTGTATTTCTCCACCACTGGAAGTTTGCTATGCCCCTAAATATTTTGCCACTCATTGCCAGGTGCTGTAGCAAACCCAAATGACTGCCCCAAATGTACAAGGTCAATACGATTTTCATTTGGAATATATTATGTTTTACATCCCTTCCACCGGTGCTATTCCAGAACAACTCAGTTTTCCTCTCCTGTCCCATTGAACTGATCTTCTTCTTTGTACACTGTCTAGCTGCCTTTGAACTCTTATTTTTTTCCTTCATTTTCTTCTATTTTTTTTTCCCATATGACAAGTTCCTGCACCTTTGAGACCTTAACAACTTCAGGAAAGTTTTATTTATTTATTGAATAAAAAATTCAGTGGGAAAAGAGCATACTATCCCTCGTACCTGTATGGCAGGAAGGAAAGGGGCTGCAGAATCTAGGGCAAGGCTTGCTGTGATGAAAAAGATGACAGATACCCCCCACTGCAAGTGTGGGACTGAGAGACTGTGGATTGAATTTAAGGGGGATGCAGGTGACTTCAGGGAGAACTCTTTTACCTGAAAGAATTCCTTGTAGTTAAAATATACGATGCATTGCTGAAGCTAGTTATAGAGACAGGCAAGCGTGAAAATTAATTTAAGAGGCAGCTACACAGATTTTGGGTGAAGGCCTGAATAATGAAAATAGCACTGCTAGGGACATATTTTTGGCTGATTCCAGTGCTGAAATACACTGTAATGTTGGCTGATCTCAATTTAATATGATCCTGCAAGCAGGTGTCCTTGATGGTGCTTCAAGACTTCTTGCAAATGACTCCTTATGTTGCGGCTTTTAAAATATGTGGGCAGTACTGTTGGATACAACTCACAAACATTAAATAAACGGGAAGAAAAAAAAAAAAAAAAAGAGGCTTTTCTTTTTTTTTTTTCCAGTGAAGAAGACGGAAAGCAAGCACATTATTCTTTAACAATAAGCATGCCTCAAATTTAACAGAGTAACTAAAGCACGAGCAAGGGATGGATTGATGAATCACATGAATGGGTCATGGGTCCCGGGTCACGTGGATGGCAGCAGTGGTCAGAACACAGGACTGGGTGTAGAGAGAGGCAGATGATGACTTTCTGTCATCCCTGCAGTCCATCACACATAAAATATTGCGACTGTCCCTCTGCCTCCGTGTCCCCATTTTTTCTGTCAATCTTTAGATGACACTGATGCTACTTCCTTCTACCCATAGGCTGCCTCCAAATGGGTAGCAGTTTTGGACACGGTTTAATTGAAGAGACAAAGATATAGCAAATATACTCAGAAGTCAAAACTTGAGATATGTGAATTGAAAGACAAGGAAGCTCTTCTGAATAACCGATATTTACGCACTGTTAGCAAGAAGACTGGAAGAATCTTTGCAACTCTTTAAATTCAGAAAGGCTTGAATTCTCACAACCAATGCTTAGCCATCTAAAACTCATGTGCTCAGTCTAAGCTACACAATCTATCAAGATTTCTTCACTTTTAATAAAATAGGATTTTTTTTTAATCGACTAAAGAAACAGCAGCTGTGTTCAGTCTAACTTTTAGATCTCCAATATTAAGTGCTTTCAATAAGGTAATGTATCCTTCTATGCCTGACTTGTGTATCTGATTTATAGTTAATCAAATTATTGAGACAAATCCTACCACTTTGCTGTCTTCAGGATCATTTCTGTATCACTCTGTGCAATTTTTTAGGGTAACAAATGTCCAATTTTGAAAAGAATTTAATGTGATCCTTAGCCCTGATTTCTCCCAGAAAGAATACATTTAATTTTACAGCAGCAGATGCCATCACTGACCACTGAGCTAGAAGATTTGTACCTTATGGATCTAGAACAAAATGTAACCCAATCTGTTTGATTAGCAAAATCCAAGCAGTTCCATAGCATACTCATCTGCACTTGGAGTTATTAAAATAGAAAGGATTTCAGTGTCTGGGGGAGCTGAGCTTATCTGCAGCCACTAGGGATATCTGTCCTTCTGATACAGGAGGGTAGATAATCATTCACAGTGAGAATTTCTTCCAGCCTCATTGGTGGAAGAAGCAGAAGTGGAGGAGATAGAACACTTCTTTTTCTTTTTCTTTTTCTTTTTCTTTTTTTCTTTTTCTTTTTCTTTTTCTTTTTCTTTTTCTTT
>JAPSGF010000024.1:7705327-7757545 GCA_035772895.1 Perdix hodgsoniae | reverse complement strand
CTTTTTCTTTTTCTTTTTCTTTTTCTTTTTCTTTTTCTTTTTCTTTTTCTTTTTTCTTTTCTTTTTTGCCAAATACTATGCTTTACCCCAAAGAATATTTCTTCTGCACTGACAGCTGCACAGTAAAAGCAGCGCCGTCTGTTAAAATATGCAAATGACCAGCATGCATCTTTCCTCCCTTTCCTACTGGGCAGGGAAATCTGAATCTAAATTTGTGGTGGAAAAAAAAAAGCAACAACAATCAGAGTGAAGCATTTTTCAACTGGAAGAACTGCGGTGCATTTGGTTGGATATCGATTTCAGCAAAGGGAAAGTAAAAACAGGGACATACATACCAGCTCTGGTAAAGACATGTTTCAATTTAGATCAGAAGAATCACTGAACAGGACAGAAGGTCATTAAATTGGGGTAAAAAATAGCAACAAAGCTGTAATTCCTGGAGACCTTGGGAAGAAATCTTGACTAATGATTATGGACAAAAGTGCATTGAAAGAGTGTATAAGTAGGGAAATAGACTGAGATGAAGAAGAAAGCCATATTTCCTTGAAGCCCAGAAGGCAAAAAGGGTTTATTTTTGCTTTAACTCAAAGAAGACAGCATTAACTCTATTACCTATGGTTTAGACAACATGAAGATCCTCAGTCATAAAAGTTCAAGACACCCAGTTGTGGTGCAGCGTGGCAACCATTAAGGATGATGTCTGACCTCAGCATTTATACCATGGTGGCGTGTCCATTTCTTTTACTACATTTTCTATCTTGCATTCTCTTTTAATTTAATAATCATATGTTTTCATACAAAACCATTCCTAATGCTTACTGAACAAAAAAGGAAGCTAATATTACAGTTAATGCTTCGCTAGAAGGTTGATTTGTTCCTCTTCTTGGAAAAAAAATCTGACCAAACTCTGTAGAACTGCATCTCTGGGGGAGGTTTGACCTCCCTGAGCTGAATTGCTGAGTATCCCACATGCACTCAGCATACCAACTGACCACTCAGTGTACAGTTTTACCGTATTTGTTTTCAGAAGTAAAGTTCATGTTCTACTGTTCCATATCGGCTCTTTCACAACAGTCTCCATGCGCTATATTAAATCGGCTCTTGATATTCTCTGAATCAGCTTTCCAGAGTCATCTTCCATCTTCTGCCAATCTCTTACTGTGGAATTGACCAAGAAAATTCCAGATGGTTTGCCTGAAAACACATTGTTGTCTCCTTAGTTTCCTCCAATCTCTCTAATATCCTCCTGGATGTTTTGGGGGTATTTTACATTTACGCTGTTGGTTGTACTGGGTAGGAGGAAATACCAGAAAACTGTATTTGCATACATGGCAATTTAGTCATCTTTTCTAGGTAGCAGGAATAGAGAAAATAATTGAGAAAAAGAGGAGTACTCTATTCTGCCCTGAAGTAATTGTCTAAGTTGTAAATTGTTACCTGGATATATCAGTCCTGGAGAGCACTTTGTATCAGCTTCTCAGGTGGCTGAACACAGATTAGATGATTCTGTTTCTTTCTATCCATGACCCAGTAGAGTTCTGGAGCAGAAAAAGGATTTCTGTAGTAGTAAGTAATTCCAGTACTAGTTATTTGTATCTTAATGGATTTATGTAAGTGAAAAGGAAAAGAAATTAAGGTGAACTGGCAAAAAGAGTATTAAAGTTCTTGCTCTGATACAGATTTTCTTTTATTTTCCTAATGAATTCCCTTTCGACCTAAGCTCAGTCATAAAATATTAGAATTGTGGGCCCATTGTGGAACAGCAACAGCACATAATCTATACAGCTGTGCATGCAGTATCTGGAAGAGGCCTGGGTAGTGTTCTACTTGCCAGCAAGCCATATTTTTGGCTGGAAGAACCAGAGCTGTTCCAACTTCATTGGCCCTAATCACACCAATACTTCTGGACTGCTGAAGTCATTCATGCTCATTTCACTCAATTTCTAGCAATGACCATGTGATTTAATTTCACTGTCCTTCTAAGCTACTATATGCATAATGCTGATGAAAAAAAAACAACAAACCAACAAACCTTGCTGGCATATAATATTTTTCATCAGCAGATCTCAAGGATCTTTGTAAAGGAGGTCAGTATTTTTATTCCTGTTAATAATTGGAAAGAAGACATATTCAGGTGAAGTATTTTTACTATGGTTTTATTTCTTTATCAAATCCAAAAATGTAAGGGAAAGAGAAAAAGACAATTCTATTTCCCATACTGCACCTATAGATGTAAGCAAGCCATCACCAAACATTAGTCTTGAACAGTGTCCTACTCGAGTGCCCCCTGACTCCATAATATCATCTCTCTCCAATGAAAGATTCAAAGCCTATTTCATTTCCCAGTACAGATTCTGTTCTTAATGTAAATATTCTTTCTCAGATTTCTTATTTCTCTATACAACCAATACAATCTTCTGATCATTGGGAAATGTTGCCAGTTCTTGAACTGATAACTATGGATGACTTTAATTGATAGACATAATTGATTTTGTCAATGTCATATCTTTTTTTTAATCCAGAATTTAATAAAGACTAATGACTTTGAGAGTAGGAACATTATAAGGAAGGAAAATTGAATAAAAATCATTCATTTGTACAATGTGGAAGCAAAAGCAAGTTAGTAAACAGTTTTAGAAGATGGAATACCTGGAAACAAGAGCTGAATTCACTCCTAAAGAAACGAAAAGTCCTTTCACTGATACGGGCAAAAGCAAAGCTAGATACAAGCAATAGGAAAGATATTCCATGAATCCACATCTTTCCCCTCACCTTTCCCAACAGTCATATATTTTCAGTGATTCTGCTCTTCTATTTTATAATTAAAGCTGTTTCTTGTTTTATCCCTCAGCAAAATATTAAAATATGCCAAAATTTCAGAAACAAATCTTTGAGTGTGTGAGAAAGGATCATTTTCAATGATGTTTCTATCTCAAGAGCATTCCAAACAGTGAGCTAATTTGCCACTTGAGAATGTGTTAAAAACCTGGTTATGAAATAAAATGCTTTAAAAGCATGAAAACATTGTTTGTGACCTGATCCAAAATAGTTTCTGTTTTATTTTGGGTAACGAAAACATTTGCTATTTAAGATTTACTATCCTGTATCAGAATTGGAAAAAAATTGCAGAAAAAAATTAAAATAAGTATGGCTCAGAGGTTGTTTTCTGCCAGTTTTAACTTTGTCATTCACCTTTGTCTCACTGGTATCCAAGAAAGCATTAAGCCATCTCGTGCAGTTTTAAGTATTCAATTCATTTGATACTCATTTAGGAGAATACGGACCAGTTCCAATGGACATGATCAAAGAACTGTGATTTACTAAATTACAGAATGGCTGAGGTTGGAAGGGTCCTGGAGTTCATCCTGACCAACCCCTTGCTCAAGTAGGGCCATCCAGAGCAGCTTTTGAAGATCTCCAAGGAGGAGACCCTGAAGCCTCTCTGGGGTTTCAACCTATGCCTGAGGCTCTATCACCCACACAGAACAGAAATGCTTAGTGGTGGTCTAACCTTTTGTCCTGACATGGATAGTACATAAAAAGTTGACTCTCTCTCCTCCCTGCACCAGCTATTCAAAGAGTTCAATAAGGTGCCCAATTAACCTCCTCTTCTTCAGACTGAGCAGCCCCATCTGCCTCCATCTTTCCTGATAGGAGAGGTACTTCAGTTCTCTGATCAAGCTGTGCCTCTCTTGCACTGGCCTAGAACTAGATACAGCGCTCCAGGCATTGACAATAAGAAACAAAGGGGCAAGAGTTCTCTTGGTCAGCTGGCAACACTTTGTGCAGTGCCAGATTGGATACTGGCACTGGCACAGGTTGTCCAGAGAGGTGGTGGATACCCCATCCCTGCAGACACCCAGGGTCAGGCTGAATGGGGCTGTGAGCACTGTTGGAGCTGTGGATGTCCCTGTTCAGTATAGAGGAGTTGGACAGATGGGCTTTAAGTGTCCCTTCCAACTGAAACAGTTCTATCATGCTATGATTCTACGACACCATTACCCTTCTTTGTGGCAAGGGCACACTGCTGGCTTGTGTTCAACTTGCTCCTGGGACTCAATGGAAACGTCAAATAATTGAGTGGGGGGAAAATCCGGTGCTGAAGTCTCATTAATGTCATCACCAAAATATTCCCACGGCAAGGGAGACAAGAAAATCTGACTTACTTTGTCAAGATGTAGGGATATTTAAAAAGATTAAAGGAATGCTTTAAATTTCATCTTTTCTTTTCTTTTCTTTTCTTTTCTTTTCTTTTCTTTTCTTTTCTTTTCTTTTCTTTTCTTTTCTTTTCTTTTCTTTTCTTTTCTTTTCTTTTCTTTTCTTTTCTTTTTTCTTTTCTTGTTTTTTAATGCAGAATTCTGTGAAGTGGGGTATAAAATTTAATCTCCAGACTTGAAGGGTAATCTCAAACTCAAAATTATTCTGTGACTTGATTTCTTAAATGTAAAGTGCTGAAGCTAGTTGTTCCTTGATATTACTCAGTGCTGGTATTTTCTATTTTAAGAATCAGATTATCATGGCAAAAGATGATGCCTTTCATGCTCTTATTCTGATGGTTCCCCAGTCTTACAGACACCAATATGAACACATTCATGGAAGTGCTTAATGATAAAGCCATTAATACATCCTCAACATCATAACATTAAGATATTTCAGCATTTTAGCCTTAGGCTAACATTACCAAGTTTTGTTGACTATTGTCGTATGCTTAATACTACTGAAAATTTTCTTGATGAGTAATCATATTAAAAATGCACGCATCTTTAACCATCAAAAAATGCATCAGTATGTGGAAGTAATGTTCAGTAATTATTTTAAAATATCAGACAATTTGCCAGCTCTTCTCATAACTGCACAGAAGGCAAATAGTTTCCCATGCAGAACTTCCATCTTTGGTTTAAATCTCAGCTTGGTTATTTGAGATATCCTGGTTGCATGCAGAGAAATGTAAGGATAGTAAATTGCTTTTCAAGCATATAATTCTAAATGTTTTAGATTAAATATCCAAATGCCAGCAGAAATAAATTCTGTTTTTTTTTCTCTGGCTAATATTTTGCTTCTTTTTTTTTCCCGAAAATTATTGGAATAATAATAATAACAATAATAATAGCAATAATAAAAACAGTTCTAGAGGCTTTAAATAATGATTATATGATTTCAGTAACACAAATAGAATTTTCACACTTTTTGAAATTAATATTAATTTGCACAAATTAGGCAGGTCTTTGTCCCCTAAATCCCATTTTTTGAGACCCATTCCTATTCCTCATCAAAAACATCACAAAACGGTTCATTTCAAATGGGTGCAAATAGTGTGTGTAATGTAGAATCACAGCATTTCTGCTTTTAGAGTTATATGAAACTTCATATATTTGTAAATACAACCCACTGTGGTATTTTCATCACTACTTTTAGTCTAATCTAAATTCTTTGCAGTCAGTAGGCATTTTGTCATTGACTTCCTTGAGCATAGGATCAACCCCTCAAGCAAGAGTAATACCTGGCATCCTTTCTGAGATTAACTCAACTCCTCCATTTCAATGGCTTATTAACCACAGGAGAAATAAACAAAAATACAAGTCAGTCTCCCTGTTTGAGGAGCAGCATAAAGAGAGGCGATTTTACAGAATCCCAGTTTCAGCTAAATGCACCATGAGATTAAAAGGAGGCTTTGCAGGCACTTCATCCAGCTGTACGACTTTGCAAACTCCGCTGTAGGTTTACACACTCTGTGGCTTTAAGTATTTCTGAAGTACCGTACGGTAATAATTAGCAGCCAGAGGCAAAATAATCACTGCTAGTTTCATTTAATGCTAAAGCCAAAACTGGGATATTTTCTGTTGGCTGAAATGTCAGCCCTTATCTGCGTTATTCTAAGATCAGATGGAAACTATGTGCTTTTAGACGTGGTTCTGAATAACGCCATACAGGTTGCAAAGATTTTAATTTGAATGTAAGGTGTGCCTTCTAGTGGATAGAGAAGCACATTTGTAATAAACAGGTCGAGCGAATACATAAGCATTACTGATTTAAGAGAAAGTGCTAAAAAGCCAATGAGAATTGAAATTAATAAATCAAATCAATGTTGAACTAATTTAGGTGAACATTAATATTAAAGCTCAGTGAGAATTGTAGGTATTCTGTAGTGGGAAGAAGCTGATAACATTGCAGAGGGAAATTTTCAGAAGAGCAAACACAAATAAGAGAACATGTTTTGATAAAGCCTGTGCCATGAGCCACTTCACTTTCTGAAATCGGAGCGCTCCATTTTGGAATCATAGAATCATTGAATCACAGAATGGCCTGAGTTGAAAAGGACCACGAGGGTCATTTAGTTTCAAGCCCCTGCTACGTGCAGGGTCACCAATAATATCTGGTGATTCTTCAAAACTTATCTCAGAATCACAGAATGGCCAGGGTTGGAAGGGACCTCAAAGATTGTGAAGATCCAACCTTTCCACATTTCATAGCAGCCCAGGCTGCCCAGGGCCCCATCCAACCTGGCCTTGAACACCTCCAGGGATGGACGGGGCATCCACAGCCTCTCTGGGCAGCTGTTCCAGCACCTCACCACTCTCATGGGAAAGAACTTTCCCCTGACATCCAACCTAAATCTTCCCTCCCTCAACTTAAATCCATTTCCCCTTGTCCTGCAATTATCTACCCTTTCAATGAGTTGATTTCCCTCCTGCTTGTAGGCTCCCTTTAGGTACTGAAAGGCTGCAATGAGCTCACCCTGGAGCCTTTTCTTCTCCAGGTTGAACAAGCCCAGCTCCCTCAGCCTGTCTTTGTAGGGGAGATGCTCCAGTCTCCTGATCATTTTGTGGCTCTCCTCTGGACCCTCTCCAACAGCTCCCTGTCTTTTTTTGTACTGGGGCCTCCACACTTGGACACAGTACTGCAGATGTGGCCTCACGAGAGCAGAGTAGAGGTGGACAATCACCTCTCACCTCCCTGTCCCTGCTGGCCACCCCTCTTTTGATGGAGCCCAGGATACCATTTGCCTTCTGAGCCACAAGGGCACACTGCTGGCTCATGCTCAGTTTTTCATCTATCAAGACCCCCAGGTCCTTCTCCATGGGACTTCTCTCAAGGACCACTCCTTCCAGTCTGTATGGATGCCTGGGATTCCTCCAGCCCAAGTGCAAAACCTTGCACTTTGCTGTGTTGAACCTCATCAGGTTCACCCCGGCCCACCTTTCTAGCCTGTTGAGGTCCCTCTGAATGACATCCCTTCCTTCCACCGTGTCAACCGTACCACTCAGCTTGGATTCGTCTGCAAACTTGATGAGGGTGCACTCGATTCTGTCATCAGTCCTTCATGTGATCCTTAACAGCTGTTCTTAGCTGACTTGTGAACACCTGAAATCTTCTCCATATTCTTTAGAAAATCTGTGCAGAACTGCAATTCTTCCCACAAGGGTTGTCAGGGATGTGCATGCATTGTTTGCAATGTATCAATAATATGTTGACTTTGACTCGTCAGGAAAGGGCTAAATTAAATTACAGTAAATAAACAGTGAAGGACATCGTACAGTCAATTTCTGCTTTGCTGTGTTGTGTTTTTTGTTTTTTTTTCCTTGCAGAATTGTAACACTAGAAATGACTGAAGAAAGACTAAATATCTCTCGAATTTTTGAAAAGTAAAAATAAAAATTGTTCGTTTCAGACCTTATATGCTAAGTTTCAGCAAGGAGTGCATTTTTATAGTCAAATTATAGAACTCTGAATGCAAGAGTTTGTAATGGAAATGCTGGTACAACCGTAACTATGGCATTGCAATTGCATCACTATAAGAAAATTGGTTTAGATAATATACCCTTCTGGAATGAGTGCAGTTCTAAATGATCCTGCGTCTCCATAAATCTAAACTAACTCAGTAATTCAAAATTACTAAGATTTAAGTTTAGTACCAATAAGCAATCAACTTATGGCTATTGCTATAATAACCGCTGGTCTGTGTTCCCTTATTTCACAGCAGGTGGTCTTTGGGCTGGTTTGCAGCCAGAATGAAAATACTTCCAACTAATTCAAAACTAATTCCCAAAGTTGAGTGGAGGCACTTTCCAAACTTTCTCACAATTCCTTTTCACTAACAAAGAACACGGTCGCTTGGTCCTTTTGTTTCTGTTGCTGTTTTTTGGTTGGTTTTGTTGTTGTTGTTTTTCCCCCTTTTCTCTTTAATCAGTGCCCAAGCATATTGTCCCTTTTTACACAGTTTTATACTAATATATTATATGATGACAGCTGTCTCACTGTATTTCTGGAAAGTGTCAAGGGAAATTCAGTGAGGAACACGTAAGTTCCTCTAAACACACTGTTCCTTTATATCATCTTACTCCCCCATGCTGCCAGATACACCTAATATTCAGAGTGCTAAAATCTCATGCCTGATTCTCCTGGCAAACTTACCAGCCTTATTTGCGTAAGGCTTGCATAACGAATGAGAAGTGAAAGGAAAATGAGGTTAATAAAATCTATTCCTGCAGTTTACCAGAATCCAAAGTTTCCTTACCTCTGGATTATGACAGAAGCAACATCTGACCTGCTTTCCATGTAAAGGTGAAGCACACCTTCTGTCATGAGCTCAGTGCTGTTGGTGGGTTGCCTGGACAGGGGATCCCTACGTAGTGCAAGATGTGACATGGAGGCAATCACCAGTGTCACCACCAAATACTTCCATGGTGACAAGGAGTAGACAAGACTTCTTGGCTATCCCATCCAAACACTCCAAACCCTTCTTCCCTGCAGAGCTATCAGTGTTAAAATGAACTGGCCCACCTTAGAGATCGCATTTGTCTCATCTCTCTACCCTTGTTGGGGTTGTAAAGAACTTTGGATAAACCATCTCAGCTATGTAATCCTTCAAGAGGAAAAGCAAGCACTCTAAGTTAGAAAATTCAAGGAATAAGGCAGCAGCTGAACTCTGCCAGTGTGCTGTCTCTCCATCTGGTTTGAAAAGGGCTTTTTGGCTGGCTGGAAAGAGCACCAACAGGGGCATCAGTATTTGGCTCAGCAGAGCCAGAACAAACCAACCATAAAACAATGCTCTACCTCAAGTACTCAAGTTTAATTTTAAAATGCAGATAATATTTAAAAATTAATTTAGACAGAGCTATAAGTAGATAAAGTTATGTCAGATTTAGGAAAAGACTCATCAATTTTCATCTACTTTTTTTTATGTTTGTATTAGCTGGTAATTACAAAAAGCAATGACTAGACACTTGGTTCTTTGATGCTGCAATAATTTAATAAAAATCTACATGACAACCCTTTTCAAGTTCCTAGCCACGCATCTCAGGTTCTCACTAACTAGTTCTGTGCAATATGGAGGAGAAAAGCTACTCCGTGACTGCAGTAGCTTCATTCCAGGATACAAAGACAATTCATCATGATGATCTCTGAGCTACAAACTGCCTAGAGATCAGGAAAGCATTATGGGGACAATTCTTCAGCATTTGCCTTTTCTTTTCCTCCCAAAGTACATGCTCTCAGCCACTACTGGAAACAGTGTTGAACTAGGTAGAGCTTCTGTAAAACTCATCCATGCATGGAACAAATTAAATTTGACGTCATTGGAAACAATCGTAGTTTTCAGCTGCATCAATTCCATGATCCAACTCACCATCTGGCCACAGAATCACTTGGGCCAGCATGAGGGAGGATGTGAGAATAAAGAGGTAGAGGAGACCACGTTTTAGTTACCAAGTGTTAACTAAAGTGCTTCAGGAGTTGATCTTTTTTCTCAAGTGAGCTTACTGTAAAAAGCTTGTAGGAGATAGACAAGGTCTCCATCTTTGACCAAATTACAATAATAATAATAATAATAATAATAAATGGCAAAAGATAGAAAAATTAATGGTAAACCCAATTTCCATTTTGTGAACACATGGTCAACTGCAGCCAGTAATAAACGTGTGTTCCATTTTTGCTCTAGTGAATTGCAACCTAGTGAGATATTAAAAGCCATGCTTTTCAGCTTCAGTCTTGAATTTCTCTGAGCAATTCTGGAATTTGTGAGACATTTTGTTCCATCGCTTGTTTTACAGGAATTTGAGAAACTGTTGTATTCCTGACACTGTAATGGTGGGCTGGGATTAGACAAGGCAGCATTTCTCAGAAAGCTTTTTAAAGAAATGGAATTTTTTATTTTTATTTTTTAAAAAAATGGAATTAACTGTTATATTTAATTATATTTTTTCACAAATCAAAAGACATGATTGTCTTTAGATGCTTCTCAGCCATTAGCACTCTGTTTCAAAGTCTTTGAAGGCTTAGTTCCCACTACACTTCCAACCTAAGTCTGCATGTGAGTAGACCTTATTAGGCTCCTTGGAAAGAACTAATGAGATAAAAGGTATGCCACTAAATGGGCAACACTATAGAAAGAGGCTTCATTCCCTGCATCTGTGCTGCTTTCCATTTTTACTGAGCTATAGCAATTCTTTCTCCATTTCCCAGTCTCCTCTTTCCCCAGGATGCAAAATGATGGCTTTCTGTTTGTTCTCAGGATGTGTAGGGGAGAGTTTAAATAGAGAAAATGCTATGTAATTTAGAAGATTGATACGGTAATGTAAGTAGGAAATTTTTGTAGAAACAGAAATATGTAAGGGTACATAATAATTGAGTTGAATGGAAGAGAAAACCCTAGGCTGGGATATGTTCCCATACATAATCTAATCATTCTCAGTAATGAAGACATTTACAAAGACCAACTGTCAGTGCCTAGTTTGCGAGCAGAAGAGTCTGAATTAATCTAAGGAAAAGACAAATCCTCTACTGAAGGAAAACCATAGCTCTGTTGACTGCAAATCAAACAGTGCCAACGTGTGAATTCATCCCAAACTTCTGTAATGACCCTGAATAGATTTAGATTGGTGTGAAATAGATAAAAAATAGTTGGTTGGCTGCTACCAGCGCGCTTCCCTACTCCCAGCCTTTTATCCCATGAGAGTAGCAGAAGTGAAAAGGTTTCCAACTTCTTATGAAAATATTTTTCCACCATCCCTGTTCCCCAGCCCTGTCTGTTCTCCTTTCTCTCTGCATAAGCAGTTTTAGACTTTATTTAAGTGTCGCATTTCCAAGTGTTCACGACTCTGTACAAAGCTCGTCACACATCACTCATGCCTTATTTCACGGGTTGAGATGGTAATTAGCATATTTCACAATTAGCCAGTGTATTTGCTTTGCTAATTTCATTCCATGATGAAGGTGCTAACTTGGCGTGAAGCTGTAATGTACTGGTTGATTTATTAAGCTTCCTCTGATGGATGAAAATCACATGCTGTGCCTTTACTGTCGGGAAAAGTTAACAACATCCATTTGTAAGAGATGGTATTTGAAAAGTGATGTTGGTGTGATTGAATGTGTGAATCTGTAATGAAGCCAAGTCAGATAGCTCCTTCCCAATAAAATTGCACTCAACTTCTGTGGTGGTTCCTTTTTAAAAGTGGGCTTTTCTGCCCAGATTCCTCCCCCACAGTGTACAGGTATCAACTGCTCAGTGGGAATTTAGCACCTAGATTGCTGCAGATAGAACCCGACAGCTGTAGAAGTGCCTAAATCATCCAAGAGTTGGCATCTTATGTTGTGTGCTTTCATGATAAAGTATTTGCTGTTTTTTTCTCAATGAAGCCATACATAAAATGCGCATTTGACCAATAAGTAAATCTATCTGTAAAACCACAAGCTTTCAAGCAATCCTTTAGAGGAATAAAATCCCCAGACATTTAATCTGATTGTAAAGCTCAACACTGTTGCATCCACATACTCTTCATTCCAAAGAAGAATTAGATGCTGATGTATCTGTAATCTTAAACTAGACCATGTCTGGTCCCATTCTTTGTCTCCAAAGCCCATGGGTAGCCAGTAGTGTGCATATGATGATACTTTCTTATTCTCAAAAAAAATGGTGGCTGCATGCAAACCATTTTTTGGAAAAGGTCCCTGGCCATTGCTAACCCACAGCTGCACTGTTCCACAGTCCTGTTCAGCTTGCTTTATTAATATACTACACAGTGTAGTGCAGTGAGTTTTCCCAGACTGTTAAACAGGTGGAATCCCTCTACAGTCAATGGAAAGAGATGACATGTCCAGGGATCAAATCACTCTTCCCAACATATTTCCTTAAGACAGCAAAACTTAAGGAAACCTGTGATTTCTTGTTTATGATTTTTAGATAAAGAAATACTATGTAGGTTATGCATGGTCTTCACCAGGTTAGACACAGCTCCTGACCAAATTGGACAGCAGTAGGGTAAAGAAGACTTCTATGACTTCAGTGACAACTTTATGGTGTGACATAAAAGTATTCATGGTACTGGGCAGTGATGATGGGAGCAATGGTGAAAGGCTCTTTTCTCTCTTGCAGTTCTGGATTTTGTTCCTTGAGAAGGTGAAGGAACTTTTATATATTCAGTATGCCGGGGTAGGCAGTCTGCATTTCTCTCTCTTTTTTTTTTTTTTCTCTATAACTTAAGTAGCTTTGATGCTGGAACACTCAGAGAGCATCCATACAGTTTTGAAAGTGACATTCCTCATAGAAAGATCCCTCCTCTTCTCACATTCATCTGTGGCCTAGGACTGGAGCACTCTAATATCTGTTCTTCCTGTCTTCCAGTATTTCCCTGGCCCCTTTAAGGTCTTTCCGACTCAAGCTGTTCTATGAATCTGTGGTTCCTTTGGTTTTAACTCACCTAAAGATGGTGTGTCATTTGGAGAAATGCCTTAAGAGGAGACTCTGTTCTACTGTTTGTACGCCCCAAAAGAGCAGGTTAGGTTCAGGGTCTCTCAAGCCATTTCATTTTATCTTATATCTGCATTTTCTCCCATGCATGAGATATAAACTACTGACAAAGCAGCGCTAACCTGTCTTTTCAGCACAACTTGTGCTTTCAGAGGTGCAAGGAATCAGATTGCTCTGAATTAGAACTTCTACAGGTTTCAAAGAAATGGGAAAATAGAAGGAAAAAAAATAATAATAAGGCAAAGATGCCTTATCTGTAGACAAGAAAAATGATGTATCTCACCTTATTTAAGGAGACAAGAAAATCACATCAGCAAAGTTGGCATGAGCTGGTGATCTTCATTTTATTTTCTGATTTTCTTTCTTCCTATTCTCTCTGCTGGGTTAATCTTTGCTTTGAATAGCTGTACATATATATGCTGTTCTAACAGTATCAATAAAACAACAAAAACTTGGATTCAGAAAAAAAGAAAAAAAGAGCAAAATCTTTAATTTATGTATGCTTCTAAGTATGTACATAGTTTTCCAATTAAAGATGTGCTTAACTGCTATAATTTTCACCAGCTTAAACAGGGACACAGATTTAGAACAGTTGTTCTCTTCCATAATGTATTTGCTTCTTGCAGTCAACCTTCTTGTATATCAGTAGGCTTGGGCTCTACTTTCCTGCACAGCTGAAGATTGCTTAGTCCAAAAGTGGTCAACCTTTTCCAGAAAAAAAAGAAAAAGGCAAGAATGCACAGAACTGATGCTTCCTGTTGGCCCACAGTGCCAGAGGTGGATGTTGCTGGGACAGCAATAGAGGTTGAACTTTCCCACCCATATGCCATTCCATGTTGTTGCTGTATGGCAGATGGCAGCAGAGGGGCAGACTGGCAGAATGGCGTCTGACATGGGAGTGCAGATGAAGCAAAGGTGTGGAACTGAATTCCTTCATAGGGAAGAAAAAAATTCACCCATGGGCATTTATCAGTGCTTACTGAATGTCTATGGAGACCGAACAGTGGATGTGAGCACAGTGAGGGGTGGGTGGTGTGTTTCAGCAGTGGTGAAAACAACAGTATTCATCTCCACTGGTGCAGATGTTTACTAATGCAGCACGCAGGCTCTTGTTCATTGCAGGTGAAAATGCTCACGGTAGTGACTGCACTGAAAAAGAGTGTTTTGTAGCTGAGAATTTGCTCTAGCGAAGAGTGTTATTGTGCTCTTTGCATGTGCTGCAATTTCCATGGAGATAAATTAGCAATATTATTTTTGGAGCGACCTACGTATCTTATAGCAGGAATGCTGGTGACTTCCCTGACTTTGACTATCTTTTCACTTCTGCCCCCCAAAATCCTTCCATGTGTACATTTCCCCTCCTCCTCTGTAATCACCCCACCCGTACGCCTTCGTGCTCCTTTTATTCCTTGGCTCAAGTGAATTCTGTAACTCAGCAGAAGGCAGGAGCTGCTGCTTCGCACACATTTCTGCTCAGTGTGAGCCCCCAGTTCACACTTCCAGCTGAGCTCAGAGACCACAGTCATTAATTATAGTTACTCGTGTTGTTGTTTATTCTCCAAGAGATGCTTTTTCACTCCATGGGACTTACAGGAAACTTAAAAGAAGCTGTTTAGCCAGCCTGATATGTGTGAAAATCAGTGTACTCTAAAGGACACCTTGCTGAGTTTTGTCATGAGTTTTAGGCTATTGTTTAGCTTAAAATCTATTCTAACTGAACAAAAGCCTATCTGCCAGATATGGAGTATTACAGGAGGAAAACTGAAGGCTTTGCTGTCAATTAGGACAAATAAAACAATATATCATGCGTGCACAGCTATGATTTGAAAATGAACAAGTCTCAGTATTTCATTTGTATTCAGAGGAAAGCAAGATATCTTTTCCCTGTGGTTTATATACAGTGTAAAGACTGGTTATATCCTGAATATTTTTCACTTGTTGCTACTGATTTTGTAACTTCAGTATCTGTATGAAGGCATCATCTGCTGCTGGTGCAGTCAATCGCCAGGAGTTGAAGTTTACAGGTTATTGAGGCTAGAGGGAACATCACGGGTGTTACTAATTGCTCTTAGTTTGGTGGCTGGACTTAGGATACATAAAAGAAACAATTTTCCCTTCAGAAGTTCTGTGAATCAGTGGAACCACAAGGTTCTGAACTAATCAAGTCCATGCCATAGAAATCAGGCTAACTCCCAATTGTTCTGTGTTATCAGCTTAGGTGCTAAATTCCCTGAACCTCTATTGAGGCTGATAATGATGAAAGCAAATCTGGAATTACACTTTATCCCACACAACATCAGTGCTTGAAGTTATATCAGAGGACAGAAGGTGAAGAAATGTCTCATGAGAATTTGTGTGCTTATTAATGATCCCAATTTCAAGTTTATTAGAGAACTCCACTTTTGAAGCTGGCCATAGGTGTTTCCTATCAGCTAGAAGTTACGTTGCTGATAGGAGATGGTAAGGAAAACATATAGAAAAATGTATAACAATATGTAGGGAAAGGGGTGAGGGCAAGGAAGCAGGTTGGTTATGTGAACAAGGGTTCTTTCTTGTAGGGAAAGAGAAATTTTAACAAAAATGCCTTCAACCATGACAGAGCAACCAACATAAAATCAAGTGTTCAGTGCCTAGGCTGTGGTTCCTGTCTTCCTCCCTTCCATTCACTGGGTGCTAACAGAGCACTGTGATCCTCTATATTGCCAATATGACCATTTTGAAAGGATTAATGGCCTATACTTAAAGAAAAGCACGAGTTCCAGACATTGATTGCACGGTCTCCTCAGTCTGTATATATGACTTAAGTGCTGTGTTTGGGCATCCTTGCATTTCTTGCAAGGCTGTAACATGCAGGCTCATGTTAAATCTTTAGATGTCAGACATCCAACCTGTTAGTCTTGTAACCAAGGGATTATCTTCCACATCCCCATCCCTCACTACAGCTTTTAGTGTTTTAGGCCCTCATTATATCTTAGAGAGGTAGGACATCCTATGCAATAGTGCAGAGAGAGTTCCAGACAGGAAGAATGTATGCTTTTGGAAAATGGGTCCTCAGTAAAACAGGTGAACCAACTTGTCTGTTGGAGAAGAAATAAAAGAGTTTGGTTGTCTAGGCTGCCAGCTGGGTGAAAGGTGCAGACCAAAGCTTAAAGCTATGCCCAAAATACAGATGAGATGCAGAAGCTGTGATGAAGCAAATTTTGCTCTCTGCAGTCTGCAGGCTTGTCTTTCATACACAAAACATAGAATCATACAATGGCTTGGGTTGGAAGGGACCCCAACTATGACTCAGCTCCAGCCCTCTGCTGTGGGCAGGGTTGGCAGCCACTCGATCAGATTGCCAGGACCTCATTGCAACCTGGCCAGAGACATCTTTGGTGAAGAGTTGTAGAGACAAACACCAAAGTGAGGACCTGGAACCCCCAGACTTTGTGACTTAATGGAAAAGGAGCCAGAATTTCTCTCGGTGCCTGTAAAGTCCCCCTGACGCCACAAGATGGTGCTTTGCATCTCTGGAAAAATCACCGTTCTGGAGAGTGGAGTGTTTATGAAACGGTAACAGCAGAGTTTAGGATCATAGGATCATAGAATTGCTCAGGTTGGAAGAGGGATTTTTGCAAAAGAGAAAACTTATCCCGCATCAGAAAAGAGAGTCAGAAAGATATGAAATAATATACGAAATTAATTAATTCATTCCTTCATTAATCAATCTGCCTTCTTTCATCAATATCGATACGCTTGCGATCCCGAAGCAAAACGCCCACCCTGGAGAAGTGCCCTGACAGCTGCTGACAGTGAGGGACAATCTGGTCTGTAGCAGCAATGCCTTTTAGTGGCGGCACTGGCCAGCTTCCATCAGGGTTGCACAAGCTGGAGGACTCGCAGCTCCGCATCAGCTCCCAGAAAAGCTGCACGTATGCAGATTGCCTGGGAAGCGTCAGTCCCCCCGTTTCCAGACTCTCCAACCATCTGGCTGCTGGCTCGGATGGCAGCCGGTGGGATGAGGGGCGTCTGGGCAGGCTGGGAGAGCTGCCCTGCGAGGCACACAGCTATGTGGTCCAGCACTCCCCTCCAACCACCCACCCCACACGTCCACAGACATCCCTTCAGCTGCACGTGTGCGAAGGAAAAGCTCCAGATCTGCTCTCACTCGCTATGAGGTGGGGGTATGCAAACATACAACCCCCATTTCCATACAGCTCCCATCTTTTCTCTTCGGCTTTGTTCTAGCCAGCTGATACTTCTTTTCAGTCTGCAGCCTTTCTCAGAAGTCTGGTCCTTGCTGCCTTTGGAGAATTATTTTGCTGCTGCTTCCCCATGAAGCAGTTGAAGCAGATACTGAAGCAAGGATTGCTGGAGATTGTGGATGCCCCATCCCTGCAGGCATTCAAGGCCAGGCTGGATGTGGCTCTGGGCAGCCTGGGCTGCTGGTTGGCGACCTGCACACAGCAGGGGGTTGGGACTGGATGAATATTGTGATCCTTTTCAACCCAGGCCATTTTAGGATTCTATGAGTCATCTCTGTCTTCTGATGGGGGTATCCTGTAAAGAACAAGGGGAAGAGTGTGGGGTGGTACTGACCACAGAGATATAGGAACAGCCTCATCATACTCAACAGACTGTGGGTGAAGTCCCAGGCTACATCTAAGTCATTGAATCATAGAATCATAGAATTGCTCAGGTTGGAAAAGACCTTAAAGATCACAAAGCTCAACCGCAACCTAACCATACTACCCTAACTCTAACAATCCACCACTAAATCATGTCCCTGAGCGTCACATCCGGATGGTTGTTAAACACAGTCGGGGATGGCGACTCAAACACCTTCCTGGGGAGCCTATTGCTGTGTTTACAATCCAGGTAGCTCCCATTACCATGCACACCTTGAAGACTTTGTCATTTCTTGTCTTGGGGGTTAAAAAAGCAACAATGATGTTGATGATGTTAGTGTTTGAAAGAGTACATTAGAATCTGTCATATTTCATGCAGAAAATACCTTATTTTAATGAAAGAGTTTCATTGTTTGCACCCATTTCACATCACTTTCCCTTCACTAAATCCGATGATGAAAAACATCATTAATATAAAAGAGAGTAGAAAATGAACAGCTCTTTTAAATTATGTCTTAGACAAAGTCCCAGCAAATTAAGCCATTTCCTGTTGACCTCGAATTTCACAGATTTATAAAACCAAGATAGTTAAGACCCCCTAATGTAGATTCATAGAATCATAGAATGGTTTGGGTTGGAAGGGACATTTAAGACCATCTAGTTCCAACCCCCTGCTATAGGCAGGGGGCGTAATCTTTTGCCAATAACAACCTGTACAGAAGCAAATGAATGTACTGTAGTAAAACTCCTCAAGTTCCATCATAATAGATCTTCCAGAATGATATCCAGCCTTGATTTAAAAGCATCAGATTATTACCAGTCTCATAATTCAGTCCCATATCTAATCTCCTTCTCTGTTGAATACACACGCGCTGTTCTACTGTGATTTGCCTGCCTTCGTTTTACAACTATTACTCACTGTTATTCTTTCCTCAGCTGATGAGGTCTTTTAGTAACTTCTCGTAAAGGAACATGGCCCATTTATTTACCTCCACTGGGTTATGGAACTTGCACCGTATTCCAGCCAACTTCTTAGAGCTGCAACACAGTCCGCCTTAATGAGATAAGTCTTTTCTCATGTTAGGCTTTTCCACGATAAGAAGGAACATTTACACGGTGGAGACAAAGCCACTCTTGTATATTCCAAATTCAAACAACAGTAATAATATTTTCTGGCTCCAGTTTACTGTTTCCAGCTGGCTGAAGTGATTTGGCAACCGAAAGCATAAGCTTTGTTTCATTTCTTGGTATCAACAAGTACCCTTAAGGCATATTAGGGAGGTATGACAAAAATCTAGTAAATGCCAAAAGCAGTTGAAGCTTAGTTATTGTCTTGCCAGTGTGAGAGAAATATAATCGGAGTTTTGTAAGATGAATATAGAAC
The DNA here is from genome assembly GCA_035772895.1 of Perdix hodgsoniae. Lineage (NCBI taxonomy): Eukaryota > Metazoa > Chordata > Aves > Galliformes > Phasianidae > Perdix > Perdix hodgsoniae. Next base: position 7,738,806 of record JAPSGF010000024.1, on the reverse strand, counting down.
AAGTCCTGGCATCAGAAACTTGTGTCAGTCAGGAGGAACTTCCTACTTTCCAGCATGTATTTCATTTTATGTCAATTTATTTCTACAGCGTGGCTTAGAGAATGGAGGATTAAGCACAGTGGTATGGCATAAGACAACACGTGTGTACGTGTGTACACATGATATACATTGTTTTATTCTACACAATTGCACTTAACTCAGAATTCCTTGAGCATTGTTAGGACAAGGGGAAATGGTTTCAAACTAAAAGAGGGGAGAATTAGGTTGCATATAAGGGAAAGTCTGTTACTGCAAGGGTGGGCTGCCCAGAAATGTGGTTGATGCCCCGTCCTTGGAGGCCTTCAAGGTGAGGCTGGCTGGGCTCTGAGCACTGATGGAGCTGTGGCTGTCCCTGTTCAGTGCAGGGAGTGGGACAGATGGCCTTTTAGGGTCCCTTCCAACTCCAAGGATTCTATGATTCTATGAAAGTGATTCAAAAAAGAAATGGAAATCTTTAGTACGAAACACACAATAATGAATAAGGTGCTCCATGCTGGATCTTCTGCCTTTGTTTCTGTTATTTAAACAGTAGTTTTCAGTTCTGCTTATGCAGCTTTAGCTCTCAGTGTCAGATGGTTCTGCTCTGTTTCACTGTGTGACATAAAACTGGACATATGAATGTTTTGATATGTGAATTCCTGGGCCCAGGAGCTCAGCTTCCTCCATCTGAAATAATCAAATATGGAATAGTTCAAAATGTATCTTCTTTTGTTGGTGACTTTGATTTCAGATTCCTCTGGCAACACAAATGCACCGGTCAAGCTACAGGGGTGACCTTCTGGCCTTCCTTGCATCCTGTTTTCACTTGTTCTGGATTTTCCACATCTTACACCTTGAGGTACAATTGTAAAATTCTCTCTAACATTCTTTGCCCAGATTTTTACTGTTGGCAAGACTCACCTGAAAGGATAGTTACAGGGCTTAGCTCATTCTGTAGTTCAGCAGGTCAGACCAGGAGCCTGGAGCAATGTTTGCTGTCAATTACAGACAGTGACCTTGAATGCAGTGCAACTTCATAAAGTCCTTTTCTCTTATTATGCAATTGAACAAATCCCGGTGAATAAGAGCCAAACAGAAATAGATTTTCAGGTTCATCAGATCCAAGCCAGTTCTTAGCCTCATACATTGTTTCAAGGAAGAGATTACAGAAAACAAACAAGCAAACAAAATCTAGTGTGAATTCTAAGCCAAATGCCTCCTTCTTTTTCCCTTGCAATGAAGTAAAGCAAATGGCTGAAGAAACATTTCTATGGCTTTGACATTTGATTCTAATACTTGAAAGGTGGCATTTACCTAGATAAAGGATTTATCTAGAAGAATGAGTATGTTAGAACAATAAAATAGTTGTCCTAGCTTTTGTATACTAGGGGCTACAGATCCTAGTTATTTGAGTGATCTAAACCATTAGAACTGTCAACCTCCCTCCCCCTACATAGAATCATAGAATCATAGGGTGGCCTGGGTTGAAAAGGACATCAGAGATCATCTAGTTTCAACCCCCTGCTACGTGCAGGGTCACCAACTGCCAGACCAGGCTGCCCAGAGCCACATCCAGCCTGGGTAGCCAAGCCATCCAGCCATAGCTTGGCACGAGGGACCTCAATGCTCTTGCCACAGCAAGAAGTCTGTTTTGTGGTGGTGATGGTGGTGCGGGAGGAGGGAGAGTCACTTTGGGCAAAGCAGTTGTCTTCCACATGCTTCAAACACAGCTCCGCAGGGCTGACCCAGTCTCAGTGCAGTTCCTGGATCCCATCCCATTACCCTGGGGCTGGAATAGGCTGATCTCCTACTTTTCACTGGTGAGATAGGAGCCCAAGAGTCCCAGGAAGTCTGTTACAGTCATAAGGAAATGTGTGAGATAGGAAGTGCTTTCTGGTTGGCAGTGGAAGAGGATGCTATACCCACAACACAACCACACAGTCTGATCAGCAGTCAAAAGGAGGTTAATGAAGGTTAATGAAGAAAGAGGGAAAAGTTTCCCCCCTAGAATGACTTAATGAAATTATTCACAACTCTTCAAACTGACTGGTCTCCTCCTGAAGCCCTCCTTCACATCCCTGGAGCTTCCATCAAAACCATCTCTTCATCCTCCAGAACCCCACTGATATGTTTTTGCTACTCATCATCACATCTGTCTCCATAAAGCTTTCACAGTTCTTCTGTCACAGCCACAGAAATTGAGTCTTTCCTAAGATATCTCAAATCAGCCCTGCTACAAGGCATAGGAAAGAATTAAGATGCTGTGACAGACTTACAGAAATTACAAACAGTTGCAAACATACTATTTCAAGTGAATGCAAGTGCTCATGAACATCTGTATTTGTATATGTGCATGCACAGTGGGGTGCAGGATATAACCCACGTGGCAGAGACCAATACTGCTTCAAGTCTTGTCTTTCCACCCTTCTAATTAGGTATTGAGCTGTAAAGGAATTACCTTCAAACCATTTCTACAGCTGTCTGACACTGCTGATTGTAACAAAACCCAGATCACAGCGTGTGGACTCTTTGTTCATTTTGCTGAAGAAAAAGGATCTGAATTTGGAAGAAAATGCAGCTGGTCTAAGGACGTGTAACAGGGAAGCTTTACTGCTATGCAGATTTAGGAGATCCAAAATCTCAACATCAAACTAGATTTCCCATTTCTGTTTAGCAAGAAACCTTTACTTTCAATCTTTTAAGAGTATTTTCTGCAGCTGGACAGAGAAATACAAAGAATAAAACCCAGTTACACCCCAGTAAATGTTTATTTTCTAGTGATATTGAGACCAACCCACAATCACATTTTCTGAATGCTAAAAGGACTAAAACTGGTAGCAAGTTTAAATAAATTGAGTTGAAAAACTAGCAACAAACACAGGAAACCAGGATGCTAAGCTTTGCCCCTTTCTAGTATGTAGAATTCTGTTTTATTTTGAAGACATCCACTCAAGAACAGGCAGCAGAATTGCCATATTTAACAGCCAAAAAGAAAAAAAAAATATAGCAAAGAATGTAGTTATCCAACATCATCATCTTTCCAATGATTTTAAGTCATCAGTAAGCATGTATAGACTAATCTCTAATTATTTTTTTTCTATGAATCACTAACATATCTGATAATTAGACTGACCAGCAACTGAATATTTCAACACTGGCTATCCTAATACTTACTCCTCATCAGGACCTTGGGCCAAAGGAATAAATACATAAAACTTTGAAAACATTCAGAGTCTAATTCTAAGCTTCTTTCTCTATAGATTTTTCAGTTTCATGTACCTGAAACTCCATAGGTAGTCTTGTTTCTGTGTAAGTAATGACTGTCAGGATTAGTGATGACAGCATTCAGGGACATCATTGAAGGATTATGGCCCATTCAAGCAGTTTGAAGAAATGTCCCCTTCAAAGAGATTATGAACGGAGGGTTTTGAAACAAAATAGTGATGCAGAGAGGAGGAAAACTCAAAGAAATGGTGAGGAGCTCCTTGCAAACACCTTAAGGAAGAGGGGCATGGTGTCAAGGGTTTAGGCCTTAATAATGTTTCGTTGACATCTGATGTGAGTTATGAAGGTATTCTTGCAACAAGCTAAATCGCTTTAATCTTTACGTGTCATTTTCGAAACCAGCAGCTTATGGTGAAACTCATCACGGGGAAACTGAGATTTATATTCCATGGATTGACTTCTTTGCTTGCATTAAGAAAAAGATACACTTAAAAATCCATATCATAGAATCATAGAATTGCTTGGATTGGAAGGGCCTCCTAGGATCACCAACTTCCAACTCCCCTGCCACAGGCAGGGCTACCAACCTCCAGATCTGGAGCTAGATCAGGTTGCCCAGGACCCTCTCCAACCTGGCCTTGAACACCTCCAGAAACAGAGCATTCACATCCTGTGGGTAGGGGGCCCACACCTGGACACAGTACTGCAGATGGGTCTTCATAAGAGCAGAGCAGAGAGGGACAATCAGCTCCCTGTCTCTGATGACCACCCCTCTTCTGATGGAGCCCAGGATACCACTGGCCTTCCAAGCTGCAAAAGCAAGTTAAAAAATGCGAACAGCTCGTTGATTAGTACATTTTTGTGTTTGTAGAAAGAGGAATCATCATTGAAACGACATGTCATCACTGATGTGTCGTTGATAATCTCAATAAGTAAATAAAAATAAATAGATAAAGCCGGACTGGAACTTAACTCTGCCATTTAGATGCAAATTTGGTGTCTAAGGTATGTTTTATTAGAAAAATCATAGAATAGAATCATAGAATCATATAATCACCAAGTTTGGAAAAGACCTCCAAGACCATCCAGTCCAACCATCCACCTACCACCAATATTTCTCCACTAAACAGTACCACATCTAACTGTAACCTTGAACACCTCCACGGATCGTAATTCCACCACCTCCCTGGGCAGCCTTTGCCAATGCATCACCACTCTTTCCAAGATTAATTTTTTCCTAATTTGTGAGAATTATTGCCCTTCTTCAGAGAAAAAATTAGAAAAAGTGGTGTCCAAAAAAATATGGATCTTACACTATAAGCTAGGACCACATAGTATGTTTTGCAAGCAAAATAAATTAGGCTAGCTTTTCACTGACTGTCTTTTTATCATATTTACTTAGTATTATGAGAAGAAAAATGATTTTTTTCTGATTGGTATTACAAAAATATCTTAACAATTTGTTTTTCTTGATAGATTTTCTGTGAACATTATTGTGAAAGGAGATTAAAAAAATCATTTCTATTTTATAAGCATAATTTTGTTTAAGTTGATTTTTTAAAATTGATTCTTAATTTGCAAACTAATAATTGACCATCAAGATTCTACAACTCTTTGATGTCTGCAAAATATATCAGATCTTCTTCTACTGTAATTACTTTAATAAGAAGTATAATACACTATAATTAGCTTGCATTTTATCCATAGACTTAATATACTCAGTTTTACACTTCATCAGTTAGAGAAGATGGATTTATTATTAAGGAAGACTAGAGTCCATAGCAGAATAGACATGGTACACCAATCTCTTTTCATCTAGCAGCCAGTTAGAATGATTGCTTGTCCTCTGCACACACACTGCCATGTTCAGAAGTTAAGAAGAGGTAATTATTGATGCTACCACAGGTCTAAGTCCCATTTATGATACTGATCAAAGCTTCTCAATTCCTAGAAGCTTTCCAAAAACATCAGACAGTTTTTGATCAGGTCTTTTGACAAAAATTTTGGTCAATTTCTTTGGCATTAAACTCATGGTTTTTGCTGAAGATGTTTTCTTGTAGCTCTTGTATAAGAATGTCTAACTTCTTAAATCCTGTATTTATGATAATTTTGTATAATGGACGATTTCCTTTTGTATAAAGGAAATTGCTCTAAGGATTGCTGACAGTATTGCAGAATTAGAATCTGCAAATTCAGGGTATACTTACATGGCTCGTTTTGCTTTCATTATCTTTAACTCAGTTGTATAACATTTTATCTACTACAGTTGATGTATAACATTTTCTACTTCAGCAGACGACTAACAGCAGATACTGCTTTCTCGTACTGGAAATTTTGTTTTAGTATTTTTTAAAGTCAAAGGATAAAGAAATTAGGAAGGCAATTTTCTTAATCACTAATTGTTCATTACCTTTAAAAACATAAAAACCTTAGGAACCTGTACACATTTATTTAGCTCATCCTGTCCTGTTTTATCAGTTTGATTGGATCAGTGAGTGGATGAAGAACACTGATCATTTAACAGCTGTTTGTGAGGGTGGATAGTGATAGGACAAAGGGGAATGGTTTTAAACAGAAGACAGAGGAGGTTTAGGTTGGATATGAGGAGAAAGTTTTTCAGCCAGAGGGTGGTGAGGCACTGGCACAGGTTGCCCAAGGAGGCTGTGGGTGCCCCATCCCTGCAGGCAATCAAGGCCAGGCTGGATGTGGCTCTGGGCAGCCTGGGCTGCTGGTTGGTGACCTGCACACAGCAGGGGGTTGGGGCTGGGTAAGCACTGGGGGCCTTTGCAACCCAGGGCTATTCTATGATTCTATGAGTCCATGATTCTATGATTCTATGATGATGACTCTCTGAATGTAAGAAGTTATTACAGTTTACATTATTTTATGCTTATTTGTTTTTGGGTTTTTTTTGTTTTTTTTTTTTTTATCTATTTCTTCTTAAACAAATAAAAAGTAATCTATGTATTGATGTCTTCTGGATTCTTTTTTTTCTTGTAGCCAATTTCCCATGTGAAATATTTCCCCTCTCTTAAAAGTAAGACAAAATCATCCTCTGTACTTATTCAGTCAATACTTAAATAAATAAATAAATAAATAAATAAATAAATAAATAAATAAATAAGATGTTGAATTTTTCTTCCAAAGGAAGCATTCTTTCTAAGCTACCTTTTTGCTTCTAAATAAAAGGTAAAGGTAAAGTAATACTTGAATTAATATTAATATCTCCTTTTTGATATATTTATTTCCTAATTAAACTGAATGTCCCATAAAAACCCATCAACCTATCTCATATAAATCCCATTAAAGGTCATTTAGAAAACTGTCAAAATAGGTCGCAGTCAGAACCTGTTTCTGAATTTTCTTAATGCAGTGAAAAAATCAGTTTCAGGCTATGTTTTGGTTTTCATTCACACTTATAACAATCTGTCAAAATGGGAATCGACAGGTTTGAGTATGGGCATACTGAGACATTTGGAGTTTGAATATATGATAGAATCATAGAATATCCTGAGTTGCAAGGACCCATGGGGATCATTGAGTCCAACTCCTGTCAGACTTAGCAATTTCTATGTATGTTTCTTGTGATTCTGCTTTGGAAAATCTATTAAGGAACTTCTGTGAGACTTCTTACACGTGGGATGGAAGGGGAGCAGCTGGCACGACAGTGAAGGAAAGGTTTAAAAGGAAAAAAAGGGAAAGTTTTAAAGGCTAAATAGATTCATAGAAAAATGTTTATATTCAGAGCCAGATTGCACTAAGAAACCAAAGTTTAAATGGAGAAACCAGGTTTTCAGGTGATGGTTTTAAAGTTATTCACCTCCATTTTATGAGGATCCCTTGACAAACTCAACCACACCCATGGAAAACAGTGTAATATTTGCAGTGTAGGAGGAGCAGAATTTCTAGGCATTCCTAAAGAAAGTCAGATTAAACACAGCCTTCCAGTAATGAGGGGTCTGTTGGCCTGCCCTTGACATCTGTATGTGTGATAGAACAAGGAAACTTGTAGAGTAGCCATGAAATGTCTCAAGTTTTACCTTCAGAAAAAGCCTATGCCTTTTAAACAATGATCTAATGGACAGAATGAGTTTGCATCTTATATTTTCCTAGTACGTTTTCAGGTCAGTAAAACTGAATCATGCTTACTTCAAGTAGTATATTTTTAGCTTAGTTTCCATGCAATCATGACATTTACTCTGTATATTTGTCTTTGACGGTCACTATTCCCCTTGACAACACTTGAACTCCCTTTCCAACCTACTGATCTTGATAGAAATAAGGGATTTCACTGGTTACAGCCGTACTTAACACCGTGCCCACGGGTACAAGCATGATGTCAAGCTATGACATACCATTAAATTTTTTAACTTCCAAAACCAGGCAATCACAACTAAACATGATTTGGGAATGGTCTTTGATCCATGTTGGTTCTTAGACACCCAGGAACTCTTCAGAAGAGTTCATGCCAACAGCAGACCAAGGCTCATGCGAACACATCCAGTACCACATCTCAGGACCATTCCCTACCATTACTTTGCTTACTGGCACCAAATTGTTCACGGGTCTTAAATTTCTAAAGCTATATGAAAATTATTGACGAGATAGAAAACTGAAATGGAAATTTGTACATCTAATAGGAGAAATCCTAGTGAACATCTTCATGTAATCCCTTATGTGTAGATGTGTTAATTTGCCATTCACAGCTTCAGTACTTCCAATGTTCACATATCTAGCTATCGTTTAGCTGTGAGACTGCTGAAATATAAAGTTGTGGTAACACATCACCCAACACAACATTTCACATCTCAGTTTTCAGAGATAGTACAATGGTGACAAAAAACTACCATCAGTCATTAATAGTGTTCACCTTTTCAACCACACAATCTCCATGCCAAATGCAAACGAGAATAGGCTAGCTCAGCCATTGCTTTATCCAGCAATAAAGCTGCAATTAATACGTTTCCTGTTTACTATTATAATGCATTTATAATAATTAGCGCACTAGGTTGACGTTATAATTAAACACATTCTGATCAGGCAGCTGTGCAGGATTCCAGAACTGTTGGTTAATGAAGCTCAGTGTGATACTGCCAATAATGAATCTGATAATTTTTTACAGAGTAAAGGCAAATTCAACAAATGCTCCTTCATGCAGGCAGTGGGTAGAAATTGCTTTCAGTTATGCTTTCAATTACTTTGGATGAATGAGGCAGGAACCTCTAGCTTAATATAAGTCCAAATCCATCATAAGTAAGTAAATATTTTGACACAGTGTTGAAACTGGCTTCTGTAAAAGCACCTGTAAAATTTATAAGCCTTGAAAAGGTCACATATTGTATAATCATAATTCATTGCCAGCTACAGGAAATCCACAATGAATCACTGCAGTAATATTTTAATACAGGGAGCAGTCAGTAGTTTTCTGAAATACTGTCAGAGATGATGTGACTGATAAATACTTGTGTCATCTATTACCTCTAAGAAAGGAGGTAGTTAAACAATGGGAAGTCATGTATATTGACCATGGAATAAAGTGTATAGTAATATATACCATATTGGAAAAGACAAGTCCATGTATTTTGTAGCAGAATTTTGTATCATGCTATACAAGAGAAAAGTTTGAAGAATTAGAAGATCCACTGTTTTGTCCTTCTGAAGGAGGAAGGACAGAGCCCATTTCATTAGTCCATAGATTCATTTCAGATGGCAAAGGATGAGACAGTGCAGTTCTTCTTTCACCTTCCTGTCCTTTGGGAAGAAATACAAATATGAGATTATTAATCACTTCCAGGATAACTGGATGCAAAAAAGCACTGTGAGGTTATGAAAGGGGCTGTTTTCAGGGGAACAAACTGACATGTGACAAATTGGTGCCAATATAGTTCCTAAGGAAGTAAGATTTACCCCATACCACATCCTAGTTTCTCTGATTTCTATACATTATTTGCCCTCAAAGTGAGAAATCCTTCAGCAAGATAAGTAAGAAAATAGATCAGCAAACAAGTTGACTCATTCAAAAAAATATTTTTGAGTGACCCACTCCCCGTGAAAAGAGATTTCTATTAAGTCTGTATTGACTGTAAACTCTATGGGTGATGAATTTGTCTTAAGAAAAAATAGACCTCTTCAATGCCATTAGCTCTGATTATTTGAATGCCACTTAAAGTGCTATGCATTTTATTCACTTTTCATTTAAAAACTGTAATGATCAAGTGGAAAAATATTTTTATAACTGCAACTGAGCAACTAAACTAGTTTGTTTTTTTTTCCCACTTCCTTCTAGGGAACTAATTGAAGCAAGCAGAGACTTTCTTTAGGTGCTTTTCCTATTAAAATAGAGGGTGTTAACCACGTGCTTTGGTTATTGTACCTTATTACACATTGTGTATTACCTCATAGCTGGAGAGGAAAGTAGAATACCATCTTTATTATTAATGTTTTAAATGCATATGACATATGAGCTTGATGTTGTAAACCTTAATAGTTACACTCCGAATATTAAATAACAGTTCTTTTTGAATGCAAATATTTGCTTTATTGATTCCTCTTCTTAAAACTCAAGATTAAAATAGTGTGCCATACAATTAAAACACAAAACGTAAATGCTGAGTCCTTATGATTCAACAAATTTACACTAAGTGCACATAGAATCATAGAACTATTAAGGCTGGAAAAGACCTCTAATATCATCCAGTTCACCCATCAGCCCATCCCCACCCTTAGGTCTGTGAGTTACTTCTACTGTTTCCAAAAAAATGTGATCATGGAGTCTATTGTCAGTAAAGATTTATTCACACCTTACTGATCTGCACCAAAAGTAAGATCAGTGAAAAAACATCCCGTGAAGCTCTACCTCTTCAGGGACCTGATATCATACCTGACTTTGTAAACAGACATTTTCAGATTGTTTAGATTAGAACTTCTGCCATATGATTGTTACTTGGCAAGATGCTCAATGTGTAGCCCTTTTTTTTTGTTTATATCAACACAAATAGTTCACCAAAGCCCTAAATATGCACACTTAAATAAAAGCTAATCATATAAGAAAAAGAACAAAGACTGTCTTTTCATTAAAAAATACATGTTTTTACTTATAAAGGGCTCACAGATTTTGCCATTGTTATCTTCCTTGCAGAGAGCATGTCCTCTATCTGTTTTAACTGGAACTGTTATGTATAGCTCATAATTTTTTTTCCTGCTGACTTCATGTCCCTAAAAATGTTGTATTTTTTTCCTCACTAACATCTTCCTTCAATCCACAACCATCATAGAATCATAGATTCACCAAGGTTGGAAAAGACCCACAAGATCATCCAGTCAAACCATCCACCATCAGATGCTTTTTCATTCAGAAAACATAATAGATTCCTATTTCTACTCATTTTCAGGCCAATAGTTCTCAGCTTACTCCTTCTTTTCATAGTTCTTCTTTTCTAACCTGCTCTCCAGATGGTTCGTGATTATCTGAACTTAAGCCCACTGTCATTTGCAAATCTGCATTAAATATTTCATAGACCCAGTATTTAACATGCTGCCTGAAAGCACTGTTGAGACCTAACTCTGGAGAATGCTACCAAAGCTGGGAACAGCCATACAGGGTGTCCCCAGCTGGTAAGCAGTCAACATGGCCAAACCCTGCTCATCCCACAACAAGCACGTAGTATTACAGAGAAAATAAAAATAGCTGCTATGTTTCCCAGCTGGCAGAGAGACATTTAGGGCTAAAATTGTTTTCCTATACTTTTATGTGGGCCAGAGCTATACAAATCTGTCACAACGTTGGGAGAAGGACTAGCACAGAAAGGCCCCAACATCATGAACCAAATTACTGCTGTTTGCTCTGCAAACTTCACATTGGTACTCTATGTTGAATTTGTCAAAGACAACTTAATACTTTATTGATCTTTAATCCTATAAAAGATAAAGGCAAAGCTACTTTTAATCCATTTCTATTTGTCCATTAAAATATATATTAAACATTAGGATTATTTAGATATGACACTCCCTTGGGAGTTGCTGAGAGCTATTCTGCATTAAACTAGGCTGAGCTGATTGTGAATGTTGATAAGAGGTGTATGCCTGATTTTGAAAGACTAGCTGTACCTAAGTAAATGGCAGGGATCATCTTGAGTTTATAATAGGTGCTATTTTGCAGTAGCAGTATTCAGCTAGTGGTTTGTAAACCCATCACTAACTATTCACAAAGCCTGAAAACAGCTAATTATCTCTTATATATCCTCCTCCAGCAATGATGGTTGGACTGGACGATCTTGTAGGTCTTTTCCAACCTTGGTGATTCTATGATTCTACGATAGTTGTGGATTGAAGGAAGATGTTAGTGAGGAAAAATGTACAATGTTTTTAGGGACATGAAGTCAGCAGGAAATTAATCCTCCAGCAATTAATGTCAATGTGAAATGCTGAGCATGAATGCCTCTGAAAAAGAAGATGGTAGCAGGGTCTAGGCTATTTCCATGAGAAATGATTGCCTAGCCTCCAGTGTACTCTGCCTACAGGTGAGTTGCCACGATGATACATTGCAGTGAAGAGGAAGCAGGGATGCTTTTCTGTAGAATGTCCAAAACAGTGGGTTACCACTGACTACTTGATTTCCAGTGACTCAAACAGGAAACATCTAGTTGAGTTTCCTTTCCCAAATTTTAATGTTCTGTAAGGTGAAGCAGCTTACTGTACCTGCATAGGCTACAGCAAATAGCCCTGAAGAGATAAAACTGAGACTACATACATATATTTTTCTGAGCTGAGGCTGGAACAAGCCCTGGGTAACCTGAAATAGCTGTGGATGTCCCTGTTCATTGCGGGTGAGTTGATGAGTTCAAATGTCCCTTCCAATTCCAAGGATTCAATGATTTTATGATTCTGATACATGTTTTTAAAGTTGCCAGGACTGTTTCCTAACCTTGTTGACAAGTTATTGGGCCCAACTACACTTTCACACTCTGGACTGTATGGCTGGATCCCACACTACGTGTTGAAGATGCTTCTTGTTCCAAAGAAACTCCTGAATTATACCCTGGAATTGCCTAGAGAGGCAAGTGATCAGCCTGAAACCCAGACATGGCATATGCTAATAGTTTATGCAATAGGCATTGCGTTGCACTGCTGTGCATGAGATCATATACCTACCTACATACTATACAAGCATAACTACAGAGGCAGGTACCTATTACCTGAAAAGGCTCAGAATCCGGAGATGATGGAAACTGTTACAGAAACATTCCATAATGTAGGATTCATGTGGAGTTGGGCCAGAACACTTCTCAAATAGAACCATGCATTATGTTTTTTAACTTACAGGAGTGAAATCCAGAAAAATTCAGATTTGTGTTCAACTCAGGTAAGTCAGGTGATACCTTTGGCTGGAGTATTTTAGAATTACCATACACAGTCAACATTTACTGTCAAGATTAAGATGATCTCTTCCTATATTTGCATACATTTTAGTCACTCATTAAAGTCACACCCTTTGATCCTTCAATTATGTCTTTTGCAAGATGGAAAAACTCCAGATGATTCAGGGAATTTGTAATTGTGTTTTTGTTTTGGTTTTGGTTTTGTTTTCCATAGATGAGTCTACTAATTATAGTCATGTGGACAGCTGCCATTTTTTTAAAAAACCCTTTGAGAAAGCTGATGTGGCCACCAGAAACATTTCTCATGGCTCTGGAAAATTCTTGGTATCCCTGGAAAACATCCTTCTCTCCTAAACTAATATTATAAATATTATTCTGAAGATACCAATAAATATTGATTTAAATAAACAGTTTTCCTTAAATCTGCAATTGCATTTTAGGATTCTGATATAGCTTTTATGCTGCCTTCTGTTCTGACTTGCAAGAGTCACAGGATGAGGTCACTGGCAAAAACATTGACCTACTATGGTGAATAATTCCAACAGCTAGCAACATGCTGAAGATAATACATGTGTTAAAGATGTTGCTTATGTTTCTGGAGCAGTGGTTCTCAAATGTTTTAACACCAGAAACCTTTCAGACTCAACTTTGTTGTGTCTAGATGCAAGAAAATGTTGCAACAGTTTTAACTGAATCATCTTTACATTTCATCCTTGTCACCAGGTACTACAAAAACTACTTTTACAGATCATCAGGTCATGTAAATGAAATTAAGTGACTGATCATTTTTATTGTATGATATTATGAAGCAATGATTCAATGTGATTATTCTATGTTCACTTCAGCTAAATGCCATTCTCTTAATGTAAATATTCATCAGTGCTCCATCAATGTGAGCAAAGGGAGTAGAGGTAAACTGCATTACACCACTTGGAGATCAGTGTGCTTCATTGCCAAGTTATGACAGGAAATCAGAGATGAGATTCTGAGGTCGTATCTTCATTAGAAAGACTGCAAACCTTCTCACAGGGTGTGATTCATCATGGCTAAGCAGAATTTTCAATTTCTCTCTTGAAGGAAGTGAAGGAATTTAAGATTCGGGGGATCTGAAGCAGAGGAGACAGAATTCAGCCTAAGGCAGTTGTAGAATCATAGAATCACCAAGGTTGGAAAAGATCTCCAAGATCATCCAATCCAACTGTTCACCTGCCACCAATATTTCCTCACTAAACCATGTCTCTTTAGTACAAAAGTATTTATTGAACACTCCAGGGCTGATGACTCCACCACAGGCCATTCCAGTGTCTGACCACAATTTTGGGGAAGAAATTTTTCCTGATATCCAACCTGGCATGACTCGAGTCCATTTCCTCTCATCCTATCACTACTTACATGGGAGAACAGTCTGACCCCCACCTCATCACCACCACCCTTCAGGGAGCTGAAGAAGGCAATAGGTTCTGCCCTGATCTCCTTCAAACTAAATAATTCCAATTCCTTCATCTACTTTGCATGAGACTTGTGCTCCAGACCCCTCACAGCTTCATTGCCCTTCTCTGGACATGCTCCAAGGCCTCAATGTCTTTCTTGTATTTAGGGGCCCAACACTGATTACAGCACTCAAGATACAGCCTCACCAGAGCTGAGTACAGAGGGAAATATTCCAGTGGGGAAAGATTTAGAGACTCTGAGCTTTGTTACCAAGACTTTTTCTGTCCTTCGTCCAATAAAATATAAGCATTTCTCATAAGATTTACACAGATTTATTCCAGTAACCTTTGCTTTTACCTTGTAAATAATATCCAAAAATCTAAGTTCTAGTTCCAATTTAGGCAGGATTCGGATAGTTTGGTTTTACATATTGTGCTTGGACTTGATGATCTTTAAGGTCTTTTCCAATCTGAGCAATTCTCTGATTCTATATCTATGTAATAAGTTGTAGAGGTGAAAGAGACCAAGAAGCTGGATATTATAAATTGTCGTTCACCCTTTTAATCAGAAGACCAAAATGTACTGATGATAATGAGCAATGCAGAAAATATGGAGAAAACAATAATAACCGGAGAACAAATATAGGAAATAAGGACTGAAATGATTGCTACCCCTTGAACAACATGACAGAAGTGGCAAAACAAGTGCCCTGTTTTGGAATCAATAAAAACAGGTTGCTTCTTGAGCTATCTGAAAAAATCTAGCATTCCTTGTACTTTGTGTGCTATTCATATTAATTTTGCTTCGGAATGTACTGAATATGTGAATTAGTCAAAGGCTCGATGTACTCCTAGGTACTTCTGCCATGAAAGCAAGAACTTGTCAGAAAGAAAGACTAAAAAAAATCTGTGCATTAAAAAGAAGTATATCATGTCCACACTGAATTTTAGTTTCTCCTGCTAAATATGATGTCTCTGTCATTAGTATCTCAAACCATGGTCTTCATGATGTTGCACAAAGGATCTCTCAGCTGATATTTAAGAGAAACTCTGAATTGTCTGCAATGAACTTCACATCCCTGCCCCTCGAAAGATGGTAAAGCACGTATCTGATGCATCATATTACCTGCCTGAGGGCTACAATGAATCACAGACTCCCTTTTGCCATATAAAATCGCACTCTTCTACTAATTCATTCTGAATTGTTTGCCTTATTCTGAGATTCTCTGCACTCACGAGTGGCAGAAAGAAAATATATCAGGAACTGCAGGAAGTTAAAACCAGTGAATTGTGGGATTGCAGCTGATTGACTTCTAGAGCTTGCAGATTGTGTGCCCAGATAATTTCAAAGCACATGGCATTAAGAGGTCAGATCAGCCTCATGCCAACATTTTTTTCAGCATCGGGCAAGATTGTCACTTAAGACCTAGCCAAAAGATTTACAATGTAAATGCTTAGTGCATATGGGCACAAGATTGCCTAAAGTCCCCAGCTGCCAGTGTAGACAAAGCCTTAATTAGCCAGTGATGCTGGAAATTTGTGCAAGCAGGGAAGTTTTCTTTATTCAGCAAGCAGCTCTCCAAGTTGTACTGAACTGAAATCAACAACCAGCTTAACAAGTAACAGTGGCACATGGCTTAAGCTCAGTATTTATTAACCAACTACTCAAACGGCGAAAGGTAAGAGTTTATCAGTGAATCTCATGAGACATTTGATACACCAAACAAGTGAGAACAAGTTTTCTTTGAAAGAAAGATTAGATACATATATTAAAAATCTAATTCTCTAGGGACAAATCTGATTAGGTGCCCAGCTTTTAGAGTCAGAGAAATACTGTGTCCATGAAAAGCATAAACAGTTTTAAATACTTGATCTGCAGACAGGTGGACCACTTGGTCTCACTGGGCTGAGAAATTCAAGGAGTTCTAGGAGTTTAGACACAGTTCTCACTAAATGGTATTAAAAATCTCAGTTTGTATATTCAATTTGATGGAAAGCCACCAAAGCAGATAATCCCCCTTCAGGAGTTTATTCTGTCCTTTGAATTCTTTGTTCACCTTATCCCTTCCTTCCTTAATGCGTGAAATGAAATGAGGAAGCTGCAAAGAATGCTGAAACAGCTACGCTTTATTTCATAATCCTAATTCTGTAAAACAATACAAAAGATGGGGTTTTCTTTTTCAAGCATCAATTCTCTAATTGATGAGAGCTTTTGTCAATCTTCTGTATATAAGGGACAGAGATGTAGTGTGTGCTTCTGAGTAAAGTGACAGAGTTGATGTTGTTACCTAAGGGGAACCGGGACAGGATTAAATATATGCATATAAACTTGTTTTAACCACTAAGAGTTGTCCTAATCCAGCTGCTGCTCCGGAAGATTGCGGATCTTCTGTAGATCTCCCTTCTTTTGCAATACTCTGGGTGTCTTGGATGCCTGATGGCATCTCAGATGGCTCTAAATGCCTATCTATAGACTAGGACACGTGGCCACAAAACTGATGTCTTCACCTTAGAGTTCTGGCTGCAGCTAAAGCTGAAGGTCATGAAGAAGAGTAGGTAAATCTCACCTATTATTAAGTCACCTATTAAGTTAATGAATGGGCTCTCCTAAAGCAACTGTTTTAATCTGTTGCCTGTAAAGGGAGAATGAGGTTTACCAGATGAGGTGCGAGAGTCTCTTTGTCAGTCTACCAAATGTATGCAAATGAATCCTATTGTCCTAATCCTGGAAGATGCAGAAGGAGCAACTCCTTTTATATCCATTGTTAGTGCCATAGTTATGGAACTATCCTCACTGGTCTCAAAGAGCTGATGAAAAAAAGAGTGCAGCCATTCACTCACCTGTGTGGTCTGGTGAAGATCTGGGCCAGTGCACCAGAATCTGTGAATATGACTCTGTTTACATCAAAGGTCGGGAAACATATCCTTTTAAAAAGCATGGAGAAAGGACATGGATACCACAGCCATTCCCTGCTTTTTTTCCTTCAACACATATTCTCTGACAATGTGCTTTTCCATGAACCATCCAGAAAGGCAACCAATAGCTAGTGTGTCCAATGACACCCACTTGGTTCCCTCATTAATGAGAGTATTATCAGGACAGATTGGGGTCAGGATGCCATTCCTCCAGAAGGTGATGACTTAACTGAACCTCTACCAGAGATAGAACACCTAAAATGAATGTGAAACACGCATCCTACTGGACTGCAGGTAGGTGAACAGTCTGTGTAATCTCATCAAGGTCACTGCAGAGGTGTTCGAGTTATCAAAGAACAGCTTGGATATTAAATAGGAGAAATCACACTAGAGAAATATCTTTTTCTTTCCATTAATGATAAAGAGAGATTCATGGGAATACTTAAGGCATCTCTGTAGGGTATACCTTACCTGACTCTGAGTGAATATGCTGATAAGATCCACATAATCAGGCTATAAATTAAGCATCTCTATGTAGCCAGCCAAAATAAAAGTAGAACAGGAAAATATTTATCAAAATTGCAGAAATAAGTCATATGAAAAAAACAACAACAGCAACAGTTGTGCTTTAAACAAACATAAAAGGTGGAAAGCTTGGACAAATTTCAACATAGCCTACTGCGGGATTGGTAGAGTTAAGGTGTATCAACACAGGCTTCAGGGAAGGACAGCCAGTTGTGCAAACCTACATGTTTCTGAGGGAACTCATCCTACACTAGGATATGTTCCTCCATGTCAAAACCATGACTGTAACCCAAACTAAACAAAGGAAAACAATCTCAGGGACTTCTACCCATGTTACAAATGCACCCTGGGTTTCAGGAAAGACACAGCCTCTGAGTCTTAAATGACATGCCTAATGCTAACTACTGAGTAATCCATGCTATGTTCTTTCCTTAAAGCCAGTTTTTGCAATGACTGATGATACTTGGTCACAGTGCAAGCAGGGATATTCTTGTAATTGCCCATAGTCTTAAAAACACTATCTTAGTTCCTATATACTTAATTTTCAAAACAATTATGTGATTGATGTGGGAAAGGTTAATCCTTATGGTGGAATAAAAGATATCTGTTATATGATCACATTTTCAAAATATGTGCATTCTTTATTAAAAATAATATCATATTCTGCCTACCATAGTCTATAACCATTGTAGGTTTGTATTATAATTTATCTACAATTCATCTCTCTTCCAGCTACCCTTCATCTTCAATTATCTTGCTATTAGCTAAGAATTATACCCTTCTTGAGTGTCCTTGCTTGCCAACTAAGTTTCCAATTGAAATAGTTGCATTTTCAAAATCTTGTTATCTCGTTGTTCCTCTTAGCACAGTCCGAGAAAACTCAAGAAAGACACTGCTTTTGCAGGTTTTATTTTCATCATAGAATCATAAAATGGTTTGGGTTGAAAAGGACCACAATGCTCATCTAGTTTCAACCCCCCTGCTATGTGCAGGGTCATCAGCCACCAGACCAGGCTGCCCAGAGCCACATCCACCCTGGCCTTGAATGCATCACCATTGCAATTCCCAGAGAATCTGCAGTATTTCCTCTCCTATGTGCCTGAAATCCAAAAATAAATACCTAAACAAGTAAATTAAAGTCAAAGTATCTTGCCTAACTGTAAACCTCTGAACTTTAAGGGTGGGATATGACCTAGTGTCTCCATTACCAGTGAATAAAATGAAGAGCTTTCAGAGAACACCTTAGCCCAGTTTTCAGAGACAAATCTGTCATGGTAATGTGATGAATACCCTTCTACCTGGTCCCTGTCTTTCTCTGTATACTACACAGGATACCTATACAAACCCTTAGAGTAGATCCTTTAGGTGAGAAGATAAAATGAGTTCCAATTAGTTCTACCCTCTATGAACTAATTCATGATATTTTCCAGTGGTGTAAATATAAGATGAAAAGCAGGGAAAAATAAAATAAAATAAAATAAAATAAAGTAAAATAAAATAAAATAAAATAAAATAAAAGGAATTAAATGCAACTTCTCAAACATTTTCTTTTTACATACAACCCCCATTTTAATTCTAAAGAGACACATTAAGGAGTTTTCTTATCATATGGGAAAATATTCTTATAGAACTATATGGAAGAACATTCTTAAATTTCACTCAGACAAAGGTTCAAGGATTTGAAGTACAGCAGAAATAATAATAATAAAAAAGCCTGACATTGAAGCAAATTTTCTTGAGCTTTTTGAGTTTCTCGAGTTTCATCAGCAGCCAATCCGGATAATTTGGTTCCATGTGTAAAAGATTTTTGTCATAATACAAACTAAAGATGCTGTCTAATTGATGTCAGCAGAGCATAGTCCCTTAACTTTGATACCTTTTCCTCACTGCATAGTGAGGACTAGACCATACTAGACCAGGCTGCCCAGGGCCCCATCCAACTGCAGACTAGCAGTAAGCAAAGGCAGCAAAATGGGGAGACAAACCATCAGGAAGCCCTCCATATGAGTCCCTGAAATCTTTATAATCCACATGGTAGTGTTTTCCTCAGTAAACATGGCTGATATATTTCTAATGTTATCTTTGCTTCTCGCATCACTGTGTGAAAGTGATGTCTTCTTTAGATGCTGGAATGGGCTGCCCAGGGAGGTGGTGAAGCCACTGTCCCTGGAGTTATTAATGAAACTTGGAGACGTGGTACTGAGGGACGTGTTTTAATGGGGAAATATGGATGGTGGGTTGGACTGGATGATCTTGGAGATCTTTTCCAACTTTGGTGATTCTATGATTCCATGATTCTCCAGTGTGAGATAAGTTGATGCTGATAAGTTCTTGCTTTGCTTGCATATCCTCACAGCGTAAGAACTGGAAAAATTGGCTTTATCTTGGCCTCACCTCATTATCCCACCTTGATTTACAACCCGTGCCAATACCCTTACATGTTTTTGCTGTACACGTCTGAGAAGAGTCTGGCTCTGTTTTTTCTACATCCACTGCTGAAATAGCAATTATATCCTCTTCTATGGCCTTCTCTTCTCCAGGCTGAAGAAATGCAGCTTTTCTGCTTATGTCACACATTCCAGTTCCCAGTCATCCTTTTAGTCTTCCACTGAACATACTCCAGTTTTCAAATATCTTTCTTGTAATGCATGCAGCAACAAGCAAAACAGTTGAGACACAAAATCAGTGCTAAGAGATTTGAGTTGAAAACTCATATGCACCTGCACACATGCATGTAGGTGTATATCATATAATCACAGATTCATAGAATGGCCTGGGTTGAAAAGGACCTCAGTACTTATCTAGTTTCAACCCCCTGCTATGTGCAGGGTCTCCAACCACCAGACCAGGCGCTCTTCATGCTGTGCCTGAAAATACTTGCCCTTATGTTTGACATTTAAATCAGACATATTACGCACACATCTGTGTCATTCTTCTGGTTGCACCATTTGCAGGATGAATCAGCAACAGCCTTCAGTCAGTACCCAGTGTTCCAGTTACACATTAATTTTCTGTATGAGTATCTTAATGCTTTATACTAATGAGAACATGATGATCACGAACCCAGATGCTTAGGGTCATACTGACTATTTTCATAAGTCTTCTGAGTCTTGGCTTGTTTATTTTTGGTGAACTATTTTTTATGCAAATGAAAGCTCAAATAGCTGGAAGCCTTCTGGTTTTGCTTCATAAGTTCCTTTGTCTTCAGTATCTTAAAAAGAAAATTAAGTATTTGTCAACTGCTTCGGTGGGGATTTTATATACACTATGTACACTACTCCAATGTATCCTAATCAAGTTTATAATGTAAGATACACATCAATCATCAAATATATATTTATATATGTGTTTATAAATATGCACATGCACAGGCATATGCTTATTTACATAGAGGGCTTCATGTGCACTATCTGCTTGGATAGCATTCATCCTGATAGAACAGAGTGCAGTTTTCTAAACAAAAGCTGCCTCTTGGCAAAAAGAATGTACATAATATGTATAACTGCACAAGTAAATGAGAAGGTTAGGAAAAGATATCTGCCTAGGTCAGGGTCATTTGCTCAGGGACATGTTTTGGTGGTGGGCTGTTAGAGTTGGTTAGTGTGGTTAGGTTGTGGTTGGACTTAATGATCTTTGAGGTTCTTTTCAATTCAGGCCATTCTATGATTCTGTGATGCTATGATTCTATGAACAGCATGTTTGGAAGGTGGACTAGATGGTCTTTAAAGCTCCCTTCCAGTTCAACTATGATTCTACGAACAGACCTGCTAGACTCAGCTCTCTGCTATGAGTGGGAGGAAATAGGTTCAATTTAAGAAGGACTTCTACAATAGATGCAGATGGTCTCTATATAATGTAAGTTATAAACCATTACGGTTGTCCAGATTAGGTACTTATGGTCAACATATGGCCCCCAAATTAGTGCTGATTTGTAGTAAAATAAGACACACTATTACTTTATGTGTATTACAATCAACAGCAGCCTTCACTGTTGCAGAATGAGCACCACTAGGTGTGAAAAAGCAGTGATTTTAAAAGAACTGCATTACCTCTGGGTTTTGGAAGTTGCTGCTTCTTTTGTTTGGGGACATTCATTACCATTCTTGAAGATTTTCATATTATTAGCAAACATTCCAATATTCTGTTAAAACTTTTATTTTTCAAAAGTAAGTTACAGAAGAAAAAGAATCAATTAGAAAATTCTTTATATGTCTAAGCAAATCAGTCTTGCCAACTTTTAAAATCATGTTGAAGGCACTAAAAAGTGACATTCAACCTCCTTGTCTTCAAGCATGCATATAGAAGTGTCTATTATTGGGTTAGGTACCTAGGTTTCCATTGCAGCCAGTAGAAATCAAACAGATATAGCCAAAATGAATAGCCCAGCAGATAGCTGATGCACTCAGCACTCTGCTTTACAATTATAGACATCACTGATCTTCCTTGGAGATATTCAAAAGCCACGTGGATGCTGACCTGGCACCCTTCTCTAGGTGTCCCTGCTTGAAGAGGTTACACCCGATGACCTCCAGAGGTCCCTTGTAGCCTCACCCATTCTGCACCTCTGTAACTCCGTAATCCATGGACAATGCTGACCTTTTCAGGCACTATTATTTCATTAGCTCTAAAGGATTACTTTTAGAGCTTAGGAAGACTTAAAATATGTCTACACAGTAAATAGTGCCAGGGGTTAGGCACTGGGAACAGTTTGTCAGTGCCTTTTAACAGGTGGTACAATATCTACCTGTCTAACTCTCATTTAAACAATGTCCAGGCATGGTTCAAGAGTTAGCATTAGTCAGAGGCCATCCCCAGTGAATAATTTCAATGCAGTCATCCAGTCTGCAGTCAGAACAGGCCCACAGCTTACAAGCCTGTAAACTAAATTATCAGTGCTTTCTCCAGACTCTTCTTTCCAGGCTCCATGTGGCTTCCCAGCAGTACTTTATGAGATGTCTGCAAGAATTCTAGGTGCTGTGGAAGTGAATAATCCCAGGGATTTGGATGGATATCCAAAAAATCACCCATCTGGAGATGGTGTAGCATCAAAGATGCTCCCCTGATGTATAAAATCTTATGTAGATCTGTCATACTGACACAATAAGCTACTTCTTAGCAGAGCCATTTCTTCCAAACTGAACCTTAAGACAACATACAGCCACTATTTCCAGAATGCAATACATCCTCTCCTAAGATACCCAGCTAGGCTGAATCCTTCTGCATTTACATCTTTTTCTCTTTAATCACTATAGAAACATATAGGATTAGTTTATAATAGACTTCATGCTGGAAACTTAAAAAAGTAATCTCACCATTCAAATCTAAATAAAGTTATGTAAAAAAAAAAAAAAGATAATGTCACCTGCATTCTATAATCTTGATCAATAATAGGCCCTGGTTCTTTCAGCAACTGAGTGAGAACTAATATAAGGAGACCTTTTCAATACAATTTAACTTCCTTTGAGGAAGGTGAGTTTGGGCTTTGCAGACCTGTGGACTATAAAAGAGCTATTGAGCAGTGAGACAATGGCATCTTCTTGGGATTACAAGAAATAATAGAGAGAACCTACCTTTGTCTATCATTTAATTCCCAGATGTACACCCTGGTAGCAACACTAGGACATAATGAATCTGCTCTGCTATTTGCTTGGCTGTGGCTTGGAGCCAAGGAGTCATTTTGCCCGAGATACAAAAGACACTCTGTCTGCACAGAGATCCCTGCATCTTCCCAACACGTTTCCTCATACATTTTGTGAACCATCTTTCCCCTCCCCTCTCCCTCTGTTATGCTAGCTGCGAACTGCAGCAAAAATCTGTCTGTGACAGACACTCTTGGTACTTGGTCAGCTGTCACACAAGCATGAGGTGAAAGACTTCAAATATGGCATTGGTATCACAGATACACACACACACACCATGCATACACAGGGAATCAGCCATCCCTGGCTGCTGCTCAGATCCAAGCAAGGGAAAAAGGAGAGTGCTCCTATATAAGCCTGAGCTCTAGCAGACAAAGAAGGCATAGTTAATGGTTTCATTAAAATCAACTGCATAAGTTCTCAACTCAAAGGGATATTGCTTAATCTCTAGCTGAAATGTTAGCAGCATCTCTGTTCTATACCCAGAATTCATCTCTGGAAGTATTTTACTGGAGGAGATCTCCACTTCAGAAGATATTTTCCTTTAATGCTACTGCCAAGACAGCTATAAAGGAAGAAGGCTAGATCACAGAATCATGGAACATCTGAAGTTGGAAAGGACCCATAAAGGATGTCCAACCCCTGGCTCCACACATCACCCCCCAGACCCAAACCCTGTATCAGACTGGTGTCCCAGAGCTCCCTCACTCTGTCAGCTCAGGCTGTGTCCTCTGCCCTGGGAGCTCTGCCATGCCCACCTCCCTCTGGGGCAGAACCTACCACTAACCCTCCCCTGACACTGCTCCATGCCATTCCCTTGGGCCCTGTTGTTGTCACCAGGGAGCAGAGCTCAGTACTTCCCCTCTGCTCTCCTACAGCCACCATGATGCCTCACGTCAAATTCCTCTTCTCCAGGCCCAACAGAACAAAGGAACCTTGGCCACTCCTCATAAATCTTGTTTCTAGATGCTTCCCCATCTTCATGGCCCTCCTTTGGATGCTCTCTAAGAGTTTTGTAGATGAGAAGACGATGAATGACCCAGTCTGACTTGCTGAACATGAACAGTAAATCATCCCATGGTAATACTCCTCATTCAAGCCTTTACGTGGCACCTGGCAATGCATTTTCATAGCTTTGGCATGGCTAACATCATGTTATTGGTATGTTGCAACCTTACCATTTTAGTCTAAGACTGTGCTGTGAAGTCACAGTGTTTATTCAACATGTAGATTCTCCAGGTGAAATATCCCTTTTGAGTCTTGAACCATGACAGAAAGCTGTTACTTTCTGCCTGCCAACACAGTGCAGCATAACAAAGAAACTGATGGAAGCAACGCATCTGGTCCAGTCAAAGATCAGGTCTTGGTAAGTTTTGTTGGTTCTAAGAAGCTCTGATCTCAGTACAAAAAATTACAAGAAAAAATTTGGTTTTCTTGTGATTCTGAGGACTATTCTAGATAAACTAGGCTACATGATGGCCAACTGAATTCTACTGCCAGTAAACACAAGAGTCAGGACATTTAGGTTAGGTGTGAATACATGTGTTCATGTCTGTGAACTTGAATCCTACTGCAGGCTTAACCTCAAGATTAGGCTTAACCTGGAGGTATACAAACAAGTCGTTAGTCTTTTTCAAAGGTTGGAAAAAACGGATTTCAAAGATAAATTGGATAAAAGTGACTGACTTTTTACCTTTATTGAGTATGTCTCAAGTTCTATGGTGTCAATTGGGCTAGATGATTAATGTTTAGCAAAAGAGTCTCCATTTCTTTCCGTAAGTTTAATTATTCTTGGCTGAGTAGGTTGACCTGGCATATCTGAAAGAGTCATTCAGGGCTGCCAGATGTAACAAAAGCTCAAAATTTGTGAACCAATAACTGAATTTAAGGCAGACTATCTTACAGCATGTCAAGATAGTGCCAGACACTGAAGTTGAGGTAAGTGAATTCAACGTATGCGGGAGAGTGACTAAATAAGACAGTGGACTATATTCAGCTGCCTAAACTTGGGTATTTAATGCAATTTTGAAGCCATGAAGATATGACAGAGAACATCTAGGGAATTCCAAGAGATTTGAAGCCCAGCTGAAACAAGGCAAGATAACTCAGAGTTATCAGAAACAATAGGATCCATTAATTTATGTCTAGACATTTAGGGCTATTTGAAGTACTACAGGACGTCCTGCCTACAGTTCACCTGACATTCCACAAGGAAAGCCTCTCACAAATGACCTGTAATATCTGTCAGCACCATGCACATGTCTCAGATAAGCTGCAGATGTTCATGTCTTGCAATAAAATCCTTTCCTCTGTGTCTGCACTTCTAACTTCCTAGGTGTAGATCCAGCCTTGAAAGTCATCATCACACAGCACAGAACTACAAGAATCATCTGAGTCACAGAACAATATAGTTACATTCATGTAGTACAGAGTACAATCCAAGACAGATAACTCTTGCACCAGGCAATGCCAGTATCTCCTTGAACAGAGAAATTTGATTCTTCAGTCATGTAATCCAGGCTTGCTCATCTTTGTCTGTATTTCTTAACGAGGATATTCTGAAGAGGATTCTCAGACCATCACTGGGGGATGTAGAGCATATGAATAAAATCTGAACTATGCAGATATCTCTTCTTATTCTGTTAATTTCTTTTCTTTTCTTTTTTAAAAAATCTTTTTTCTTCTTGTTGTTGCCAAGAGAAGAGAAAGGGACAAACTGGCTTTATGATATAGAAATTAAGTTCCAGTTGTGACTGAACCACAAACTTCCTGCATTTGGCAAGCAATCACGTCCTCCTGTTTCCTTCTGTCATTTTATGTAATTAACTTTGCTTCCCTTTTTCTGAGATGATTTGTGTGGGTGCTTATCAAATATGTCCGGAAATAATTTCACCACTGAAATTTCTAAAATCCTGTCCTGCTGACAATAATGAACTTTTTCACTTTTTTTTTCCAATCCCCTCCCATCCTCACCAATGAGAACCAAAAACATCTCTTTGGAGCTGCACAAGTTCATCTTTCATCTAATGCTGAGGAATTTGGGTTCACTTCCACACACTGGCATCAGGAATTCTCTCCCCTTGTCCTGACTCTGGCTGGATTCTGCTTTTTCTCAGACTGTTTGCACAATTGTGACTTTTTCCAGAATTAGAAACAAGAGCAAAGTGCACCAAATTTGAATATGTTATTCCTTTCCTTCACCTGATAAATTTATTTTATCATGACATCAAGGCTGTTACTATTTTTTATTAATCAGTTGAATAAAAGTATAAGTTAAAAAATGGGTAGTGAATGAGACTTCAGTATGGCCATCCAATTATTGTAAGAGATATAGGCACTTTTAGGGCACAGTACGTTTTCAGTTAGGTGTCAGCTTCAGGGTGTAATTAACATATCCTAAAGGTACATATTAATTTCCAAATTCTATACATAACAGGAGTCCTCCACAGATGCGGATGCGTCTGTGCATGCTTAAATGAATTCAATTCCTCATACATAAATGCCTTGGTGCATGCAGTCTTAATGGTCCTTATATTTTCTTCAGAACTGTTCAGCATCTGTCCTAATAAGACTGGTTTTAATTCAAAGAGGGTGTAACTATATTACATCAATATAAGAGTTGTAATTCTGTGCATACTGCAAACACTTCATAAAAAGAAATGCCATGCACCATTCAGTAACATCGTCTCTAATTCTCTTCTAGCCTGTCATAACATGACTTAGTTACGGCACAGCATTTCTTCAGGTTTGCATTGTGCGTGCCCTTTATCACCAAATACCTAGAAAAAAAAAATAATAAAAAAAAAGGTACAGCTTTTATTATTTCTATTATGCATGGGATTTAGTGTGATGAGAGAAAGTACTACTCTAGAAGCCATTTGGAATCATGCCCAGGTACTTGATGGTATTGTATTTTTCACCCACAAGAGGAAAATAAATTATTCCCAAGGATTTTGAGACTTCTCAATAAAACTTGAAGAAAACTACTCATAGAAATTATAAACTCTATGACTACTCTAAGCATGCTCTTAAACACTGCCTAATAGTATTAAGACAGAGATATTTGTGAGACATAGGCAAAAAGGACTTGGGGTTCTTTTCTATAGAAGGCCATGGGGTATAACTGCATTTCCAATAGTAAAGGGATGTAGC
Organism: Perdix hodgsoniae; assembly: GCA_035772895.1. Taxonomy (NCBI): domain Eukaryota; kingdom Metazoa; phylum Chordata; class Aves; order Galliformes; family Phasianidae; genus Perdix; species Perdix hodgsoniae. The sequence continues at coordinate 7,711,524 of JAPSGF010000024.1, read as the reverse complement.
CTGACAGAGATATTAAAAAGTTGTCTCCTGTTGTCTCCTGGAGCCATCTCTTTCTTCATTACACTCATGGAAAACATAATAAAGAATGCATAGGATGTATCGATTCAGGTTTGAGTGACTTTGACTGTGAGATACTCTTGTCTCATATCCTTTACTGAGAAAATATGTTTACCACCACAGCCAATGAAATAATGACTGATGGTTCCAATCAAGCTGCTTTGAGTGAATGAAAAAGACCTGTAATTGGTGGGAGGGGAAGGAAATGAGAGTTCCACTGGTCCAGACATGCAGCATTCCTGGAAGATACTGGATTTTTTAACAATTTTTTTGGTATACAACTTCCTCGAAGGATCTAATGTTCAGTGAAAAGTAAGAAATATTTTAAAAACATAAAAATCCAAAGAATGCTCATTTTCTGTCACCATTTCCAACTCCAAAGTAGATATACCAGATGTTCCCTTCCCTTAACTTCTTTTTATAACCTGGAAATTTAATTTTGTTTTAAGTTACATTTTTCTCAGTAAATGTCTAATAGAAATATAATCTTTCTAAATAACAGTACTGCTGCCAAATGCATTTGGTATGGCAGAGCTCTGAAATTATCAAATAAAAGAGCTGTTTAACTTTCTTCTAAGTTACGCTTGCTTAGAGTTATTGACTTTGGTTTTCTATGAAGAGGTATACAAGAGCCTGTTTTCTCCATACAGAAATTAGGGATGACGAAGGACAAAGAAAAACTTACTGACACATAAAAGAACCTGTATCTTCTCTAGATTGGAATCAGTTTGTCTTGGTGATTGATTTTGCAACTCGGCTGTCCCAGAGATACCATGTGGAGCCTTCAGGCTGCTGTTTTCCAAAGTTTGTGCTTAATGGCACTGTATTGCCAACAGTTTACTGTTAAAACTGAGGCTTGGGGAAGTGAGGAAGAAACAAAAGCTAAGGTGTCATGTTTCTCCAGGAGTATTAATATACTTCGTCAGCTCAATCATGGATGCAAAATGCGTATCAGGCATATGATCTGATTTACCTCCCTGAGATAGATGCAGACGATATGTAGAAAAGAGCACACTTTTGTTCAGAGTAATAAAAAAATGATATCCTCAAATAATTGAGATCATTTTAGAAATGAATGTGACTGATTGTGTCTAATATACCACTGGGAAAGCTGCCAGGAACTCTCTTTGGCCTTTAAAAGAAATACGTTTATTGACTGCTCCATTTGCTTAATAGGCATGAAACTCCAGATGGGCATTTGGAGTCTCATTTTGTGTTGGGCAAAAAAAAAAAAAAAGGAAAAAAAAGAAAGAGACAACTCTACCCATTCATAATTCAGGATTGGAAGATATTCTTTTGGAACAAATTGTCCAGAGAGGTTGTGAGTTCTTCATCCTTGTGTATTCAGCTTATAAGGCAAGGTTTTGGTAGTTGGGGGGAAGCAGAGGTGGTCTCTCTGAGAAAAGTCCAGCAATTGACCCACTGGGACAGTCCTTGGAGAGCTGCAGCCTGTGGGAAGCCACACAGGATCAGTACTGGGGAAGAACAGCACCCACAGGAGCCTACGTGGAGCAGAGACAAAGTGACAATGGAGGAGCAGCATAGTCAAAGCATTATGGACTGACCCCATTCCCTGTTCCCCAGTTACCTGTCCCTCTGCATCAACCAGCTGGAGAAGGTAGAAGGTGGATAGTGGGAATGGTGGGTTTTGTGTGCTTTTAGGTCTCGTTATTCCACTCTGTTATTAGCAGTAGGTAATAACAACACTCATATCCCTGTAATTAATCCATTCTACTGGTGACAATAATTGGTGAGTGATCATTCTGTCCTTACCTCAACCTACGAGTCTTCTTCTGTCATATTTTCTCCTGTTCTTTTGAGGGGGGAAAAGACTGTGGTACTTTCACACTGACAGCTAGCTAATTTCTACTATGCTGCCCTCACACTCTGCTGGCAAGAAAAGAAAAAAAACATTTATTCTCTTCTCCTCATCAGCAAGAGATATTCTGTCACGTCTTAGGAAGCAGTGTATGATTCTTTGATTCTTTCTATGATTCTAGGTCAGCCAAGTTTGTTCTCTAAGTAGAAGAAAAGTGGAATCACATACATCTTTAAAGATTAAAATGAACTTTTAGGTTGATAAACCTAGAAGAAGGCTTTGAGCAATCTGGTCTAGTGGAAGGTATCCCTGTCTATACAGGAGGATTGAACTAAATGATCTTAAATGTACCTTCCAACGTAAACCATTCTATATTATTCTACATCATTATTCATAAACTTAGATGAGATTAATCCTGATCTATGGTAACAATGGTTTGGTTTTTTTTTCCTTCACTGAGTCCTCAGCTAATTCTTTCTGGAGCTATGAAGTAGCACAATACCAGGAACAGCCAGACACTTGGAGGCTGTCTTCTACACACAGTAATATTCTGGTGTCAGAGTGGGGTTTAGAGGTTTTTGTGTTTATTCTTACAATCTCCTCTCAGAGCCGTGGTGTCTCCTCTGTGTCCACCAGCCAAATTGCCATCCCTGTGATAAGGCTGAAATATGTGACCTTCATGTCCTGAGATGATAACTTCAGTCCACATTTGGTGACTACGCTCTCTTTCAATACTTATGTCCACCGTCCTAGTGAAAACAAACAAACTAACTAACTAACTAACTAACTAACTAACTAACTAACTAACTAACAAAAACACCCTCATTTGGGAAAATGCCATTCTCCACAGAAGAGAAAGCTGCAATAATATTGGGAACATGATACAGACACATATCTTTCCCTGCTTTCTACATTCATTGTAACTGCCTTCAGTTTGTCCCAGCAGGTATGACATCCACATATCTTGTACATGCAGTGCTCCAAAATGCCAACCCAGCCTGCAGACACTCTGAATTAAGAGCTACTGAAGGTTTCATCACCTGTAACCTCCTATTATATATTGTGCAGACATAAATGTTTAAGCACAGGAAATAGAGATCCAGTTCACAGATCTGCTTCAGGAAAATTACTAATAAATTACTAAATTACTAAGAAATATTGCAATACTACATCTAGACCAGTCCAGGCTCTCTCTGTAGCCAACAGGAACAGAACTATACTTCTGGAACTTGAGTTAGGGAAGGTAGGTGTCTAATATGGCAAAAGGGAACAGGTTTTATGTTGACTATTGAGGTACTCTAGGCACATCTTTTATGCTAGATATGCATCATCTGGGCATCTAAAGACATAGAATCACAGCATGGCAGAAGCTGGAAGGGACCATCTAGTCCAACCCTTGCCCCAGCAGAGCCACCCAAAGCAGGGTGCCCAGCATCACGGCCAGGAAGCTTTTGAAGATCTCCGAGGAAACCCCAACGTCTTTAGCCCCTAAGCCAAGGCTCTGTCACCCACACATCACAGAAGTGCTTCCTGATGGTCAGAGAGAGCTTTCTGGGCTCCAGTTTGTGTCCATTTTCTCTGGTTCTGGCACTGTGCATCACAGAACAGCAATGAAGAACAGCTTCATCCTCTTTGCACCCTTTCATTAGGTATTTATAGGCATTAATAAGATCTCCCTGAGTCTCCTCTCCAGGCAGAACAGTCCCTGTTTTCTCATCCTCTCTTCATTGAGCAGATGAGAGCAATATGAAGTATGATTCCTTATGTAGTGTATTAGTGCTTTTAGTTCAAAGTGTGATCACTTCTGGGATTCTGTTCTCAACTGAGAAAGCATTTTAGAAGATTCTGTGAAAATGAGAACAAATGAATGATCTTCTTCCTAGAGGGAGTATATAGCAATCCGACTAGACAAAAAAGGGACACAGACAAATATGGACAATAAATGGAGATAATAAAGACCTATCTGTAAGATAGTATCTGTAGACTAGAGCTACCTTACTGCAATGAAATAAATTGTAGCCATCATAACAAAGAAATTGCATAGAAGATCCAGGAATAGTTCAACAAATGTTTTTTGGTGACTTTCCTGCAACAAAACAGAAGACACTGAAAATTTACCAACTATAGGGTGAAAGTCAGCACTAGAGGCTGAGGAAGTTGAAGTCCAAAGGAGAAATGTCACGAGACAGAGAGGGGCTCTCCATATTTAAATACAAAATAAAAGAAATAAGTAGCCTTTAACTGGTAAGATGAATTTGACATGAAAGCTTTAAGTAATCTAAGAAATTGTATTTATATTAGAGGTGCCAATCATGCAGGCCATTTTTAAGTGCCAGAGACTTCATGTGATTTACTAGAGGAGTGAGGTTTAGATAATCATGTTTTCTAAGTACATAAGCAGTTTGCTTTTTCAGTGGATGTGATTAATTTCATCAACCTTCAGGCATTTTCAATATAGAAGTCTACAGCTGAGTTAGTTGCTCTAGGCTTTATTTAGAGAAAATGAAGTACAACAGGCATTTTTATGTTTTTTGTGGGTATAATCTATTTTGGCTAAGTAACACAGGATGAAATGATTTACATCTTGGATGTGTCCATTTTTCTCTATATGCCACCAAGAGAGTTGCGCCTGACTAGTTTCAATGACATCAGAGAAGATAATTTCCCCAAATTTAATGAAAATATCCAGCCAGGCGTAAAAAAAAAAAAAAAAAAAAAAAGAGGATATTTTCAGGGGAATGAGGCAAGAGGTTAGTAGATCAACTTTTATTAAACATTCAAGAATTCACGTCTCTTTCCTAGGATCTTTTTGTAACAGTAAACCTAATATCGAATTTTCTGATTAGGGATAACAAGGCATTTCAGTTTTGTGAACTGCACATAACATAAATACCAAAAACATATCAGCACAAAGAAGCAATACGATAGAAGAATGTTACGGACTGAAGTATTGAAATAAAAAAGCTATTGGCAACATTATCCAGTATAAGAATGTTATAATAAAGTCCAATAGCTTAACTAAGAAGTTAAAAAAAAAGATTGGGAAAAAAGTCTTGCTGAGATCTCTTTGTTAGCTCTAGCAGTATGAGGCAGTCAGTGAAGAGTCTGGTAGACCTTAAGTTTTCCATATATAGTGAATATGAGGAGCTTATAGAAATAAATGATTTTTTTTTTTAAAGCCAGTGGATTCATCCAAAGGGCCAAAAGTAGGGTTAACACTGTAAAATATCCTCATTAATCTGGGTGATGGGAATTAGTCCAGATTTGCACATGGTACAAATTGGAGAGGAGTGGCTCATGCTATAGCTGGTTGTGCTGTCAGTCAGAAGGACATCAAAAGGCTGAAGAAATGAATCAACAGGAACCTCATGGATTCAACCAAAGGAAAATGCCAGGTGGAAATATAAAATCATACATGAGCACCTACTGGGGATCATGTGTCAGGAAAGCAAAGATGAAAGACCAGGAGGCCTTGGTGGACAACAAGCTGAACATGAGCTAACAATATGACCTTGTGGCAAAGTTGGCCAACAGCATCCTGGGCTGCAGTAAACCGAGAGCTGCCAACTGGTCAAGAAAGGTGATCTTTCCCCTCTGCTCAGCACTGAGTGCTGAGTCCAGTTCTGAGCTGACCAGTACAAGAAATTGGGTTATATTGAAACATATTCATTGAAGGCTCACAAAGATTTTTAAGAGTCTTGAGTATTTCTCATATGATGAAAGGATGAAACTGGAACTGTTCAGTCTGGAAACGAGAAGGCCTCCACCAAGAACCTAGTGTTCTGAGAAGGAAAAAAATCAGCTGAAAACAGATGAGATCCAAGGTTTGGAAATGCAAGGAATGGAAATAGAAATTAGAATTCTTTTATGAAAATAAATGTATAATATCAATGTCTCTACTATGCGATTGAACTATAGAACAAGAAAGGCAATTTCTAAGCCTATAATTATGCATGCGTGTTTTTGACTGTCAAGTTGATAAGGTATAGGAGTATATGAAATGTCATGGCAGAATTTCTATTCAGAGAAATGTTACAATAGGTTAGGAAGCTGTCCTGAATCATTTATAGATAAGACAGGTTTCCTACAGAGGTGACTGATGCTCCATGCTTGTCAGTGTCCAAGACACATTTGATAATGCCTTCAAAAGCAGGTTTTTTTTAACTTTTGGTTAATCCTGAAGTGGACAGGCAGATGGACTAAAAGATTGCTGAAGGTCCTTTTGAACTCTTCCATCCCATCCCATCCCATCCCATCCCATCCCATCCCATCCCATCCTATCCTATCCTATCCTATCCTATCCTATCCTATCCTATCCTAT
>JAPSGF010000024.1:7673155-7705317 GCA_035772895.1 Perdix hodgsoniae | reverse complement strand
CCTATCCTATCCTATCCTATCCTATCCTATCCTATCCTATCCTATCCCAAACCATCCCAACCCATCCCATCCCATCCTATTCGTATTCTTTTCAAATGATTGTGCTAGTAACATTTGTTTTGTCATAAAATAATTAGAGATTCAACTATAATTAACTAAATGATCATTCTTGCTAACAACTAAAGCAAATTTATACTGGGACCCTTCCAGTATAAATAAGATGAAATTACACAATCATAGAATATTTTTTGGTTGTACAGAACCCCTGAATAACTATTCTACACCCGTATTGAAAACGTCATTAACGTGAGGGTTAGATTAGTTTAATCAACACTTCATCCAAGTTCTGAATATCTCCAGGTCTACAAAATCCACCATATCTCTAGGCAATCTGCTTCAAAGCTTAACAAGTCTCACTTTAAAAATCATTTTTCTTTATGTTTAGTCAGAGATCTTCACTTCCTGTCCACGTATTAAAGGAGTTTGGATTTATCTTTACCAACATAATGGCCTATTTCTAGACTTCTATTTGACAACATCTTTCTCATACTTGCATTAAAAACCTGGATGCTTAAGTGCTCAAAAGTTGTGTTTAATCAGTGTTCCCAGTACTCTTGCTGTGTGGTAGCCAAGGCTGCACAGAACGTGTTTAACCCTCAGTGTCACAAGTGCATACTATTGCCTCATATGCAACTTGTCATTCACACGAAACCCTCAGAAGCTTTTTGTTAGTGTTGGTCCTTAGAAAATTGGTCCCTCCCAATTGTTTACTTTCAAATAATCTCTGTGAGATCACTTCTCTAGTTTGTCGAGGTCCCTCTGAATGACAACTTTATTGTCCATCATATTGACTGCTCCCTCCAATTTGTTGTCAATCACAAACTTGCTGACAGCATGTTCCTTCCTGTGTAATTGCTAGGCATCAAATCACAGCACTACCTATTTTCTGGTCTCAAAAATATACTCTGATCCCACGTAATGTAAAGCAAAAGAGTTTTTTAAGGCATACTTCACAAGTGACTGGTGTAGAAGTTTCGTGATTATGTGGAAAACACGAATTTAAACAAAAAAAAATAGCAACATTTTATATAAGTACTTGCAATGGCAGGTACAGTGGCCAGTAATCTCTTGACAGGGCTTGTGGATAAAAGCAGTCAACGTGCAGACAAATACTCTTCTGATCCAGGGGTATTTTTACCTGTTCTCATCTTACCTAATGTACAAGGAAATGCAGAATCAGACTACAATGTGTGCTTTAATATTAGTGCACAGAGTAATCTGTTAATCTTTATCCAATACTGGGCAAAAGTAGAATTTACAGAAGTATCCTTCTCTCTTTGATTTTCACGCCTATGGGATTGATATAAAGAAGCCATAGCATGAACAGGAACTTGGCCCACGATATCTTTACTCCCATGGAAAAATCAATGGGCAAGATTTCTTCTTGGTAACAACAACATCAAACCGAAGACATCTCAGCAGCCAGCTGAATTTATTTGCATTACCAGAGATTAAGATCAAGTATTGCTACAACTGGAGGTTTCAAACATTAGCAGCAACCTTTTGTATCTGGCATTCCTATTGACTTCGAATTTTACATGCAAAGAGCAATGCACACAAAACTCATTTCTGAGTATTTTATCTCATCCAGTACAAGAAGTAGGAGGAAATAAAATACAAACAGCCAAACTCCTTCTTGGAAGAATGTGCACATAATAAGTGTGCCGTTCCATCTGGTCACCATTTGAATTTTTAATACCTGTGACACTGAGTCACCTGGTCCTATCAGGAAACAGAACAGCTATAAGTCGTGCTCCAGTGAAGAGCTCCAGCCACTTCCACAACCACCTGCAGAAGGACAGACGAGACTTCCCATCTTTCTGGAAGTGAAAGGTAAGATTTATAATTTGTTTTCTTGAATTTCTGCAATTCTAATAATACATTATTACAGTGTAAGCAATACAATCTTCAGAAAGATTCGGATCTCTTCAACAGTTTAGGACAGCCACAGAAAAGGATTTTATTTGATGAAAAGTAAGGATTCGGTAGTCAATGCTCTAATGCAAAGTGAAAAACAAAAGAGACAAAAAAAGATGAACAAACACAGTAGAGGTAACAATCATTGCTTATTTTTAGACTGGGGAAAATTTGTACGAATTACCACTCCTGTACAAAGTGTCAGACAGTCATATCATCACAGAATATTCTGATTTGAAGGGGACCTGCAGCAATCACAAAGGCCAACTCCTGGCTTCACGCTGGGCAAGCTAATTCTTATTCTGTACCTGTCAGAGCACTGTTTGAATGCTTAATGGACATCAGTGGCTTTAGGGCTGTGATCACCATCCCAGGGCCTTTTTTCTAGCAATCTCTGAGTGAAGTACATTTTACTCAAGCCAGTCTGAACTCTTCACACTTCAACTTTAAGCCATTGCCTCACATCCATTGACCAGTCACCAGCAAGATTTTGTGCAGCAATGCCCTTCAGCTGAAATGACAGCTCATGTTAGTCCACTTCAGGTCTTTCCTAACAATAATAACAATGAACATATTTATTATTTTTCAGTATTTTGTAATAGAAATTCAGCTATATGAATAGTTTAGGAAATTGTACACATATAGATATATAGATATTAGAAGTGAGCACTAAGAGAAGTGATGGGAAAAGCATATCCACACCAGTTTCTTTCAGTGTCAGCTCTCTGCACACAGATGGAGTTTCAGGAAAGTCAGTAAGACTTGGCACATGTCCTGATTTATGTTTGACTGAGGGGAGCAGGGGAGGGGGGTGGAGAGACTGATTTTAGGACCAGTGCCTAGAAATTAATGCAGAGCAATTAAATTTACATCTCTCAAACTGTAAGCATTTGGTTGAAATCAGGGGGATTGCCAAAAGTATGCTCGTATCTTGGAGCAGTACATCCACTGGTTCTTAAAAAGCATTTCAATTGCATTTTTTAAATTGTATCATGTTTTAAATTAACAATTATATTTAATTGCAATTAAATTCATTGAAAATATTACAGTGAATGAATACTTTGGCTATGCATTTAAACTAGCTTCTTCAGTTTGTTTGCAAGATAGGCTCGCAATTTAAATTAGTGGTTATCTTTTAATGGAACAAAGAATTTGTATGTCATAAGTGCAAAAAGGTTGTTTTCTATCTGCTTATCAGCACTTTTTTTTAACTAAAAAATGTATTTTTGCTTGTAACTTAAGTACATGAAAAAATCCCCATCTCTACTTACTTTTAGTTAGGAATTAAGTGAAAAGAATCATTCTCCAAGGTTTTGGGACTATAACCTTGCTGTTGTGCATCACATAGGTCAGATATACTGCAAAGTTTTGTTAGGGCTCAGAGAAATAAGCGATACAAGAGTATTTCATAATGCACTTCAAGGAGTCATAGGTTATGCCAAAATTAAACAGTGCTGTAAACCAGTACAGAAAATAGGAAATCAGTGATTTAAGCAGTAAATTTTCAGCATATTTCCCAGTCTGGAAATTTTTTTGCTCTGATGAGCTAGATTTTTCTCTTTCAGTGCAAGTTAACAAATCCTGTCATGGTACTTGGAAAAGAGCAGTGTTTTCTTACCCACATGCTCTTCGTGAGCAGGAGCACCTTGCATTTCATACAGAGTGGTTTCCTCGGAGTTTTGACTGAGTATAAAGATATCAACTGGCCTTTCCATAGGGATAAATTAAGACCAGCAGTCCTCAAGACCAAGAAGTTAAGTTAGTAAAGCATCTCTGCAACAACATGCCCTTAAATTCCCTTGTAGTTAGAGGTTGGGAAAACTGCCAAAATAAACAGATTCCTCTCTTTACCCAAGGTAGCTAAGCAGGAACAGACTAAATGTAGCAATTACTTATTATTGATTGCAATCAGAAGACAAAAATTTTAAGTAACCTTAATTACACTTTGGATCACTGTCGTGGGATGGCATCAAGGCTTCAACTTTCTAAGTAGATATTCTTGGTCAATCCAAAGCGAGTGCTTCATAACTGGAGAAGGTTCCCATCTCTGTTGTGAGCCCACACTGTCCATAGATTAAAAAAATATATATATTAATAAAAAAATTTAAAGAATAAAAGCTTTCTGAACAACTCTTCCTTTGTCCCAGCTCATGCATGAGTCTTTGAGGCGCTAATCATTTCAGAAAGGCTTTGACTCCAGCCCTGAATGTAGAGATCTGCACATGGGGTGAGTGTTCGATGCCCCTTTCAAGCAATGCAGTCCAGTCTAAGCAGGCAACAAGGAGAAGGCAAAGTTTCAGGTTAACATAGGCAAAGAAACAAGCTGAAAAGCGGCTTCTATCCTTGTGCTCCACAATTCAATGTGCAGAACTCTTCCTACAGGAAGGAAGGATGAATATCCTGAGTTCAGGTGAAATCATTCAACCAGGATCAGGCCAGGAAGAATGAGACACAAAGATGACTCAGAGAAATTTTGAAATGCAACATTGCAATAAATTTTATTTAGTTACTGTTAAAAATAGGAGGGGGAGAGAAGGAAGAAGTAGAGAAATCATTGCCTTGCTGCTAAAAAATAAAGAGAATGCACAAGGGAGAGACCTCACGTATTCAGAATAGTGAAAGGGGAATTATCACAAAGGGGAAAAAGTTAATCCTAATTCTTTTTCTTTTTCTTTTTCAGAGATGATTCTGCCAGCAGTACTCCTGTGTCTTGCAGCTGTGCTTTGTCCATCTGCTGGAGAGGTAGGAGCTGCACTTTGTATGGGGGAAATTGGGATGGGGCCTGAGGGACTCTTGGTAAGACTGAATATGGATTTCTTCCTATACACAATGATTGTATTCAGAAAAAAATCTGCTAAGATATCTGGGATGTGGAAAGCATTTATCCTGGAAATCTGACAGATGTTCCAAGCAGCAGACTGCCTGCACACTGTCACAGGAGACCATCTATAGGCTGAGTGTTACCTCAGAGTTGGCTTAGTGGGAACGGCATGTTCCAGTATCTCCCATTAACTTTCCACAAATCCAACACTCTTCCCATTAAATCTTCACCTTTTTAAAGACAACAGCTCCCTAACGATCTACCTTTCTCATCCCACAGGACCTCAGCTATGTTCCTCTACCTTTACTCACAGCCTCATCCTCTCAACAGGTACCACTGATTTCCCCCCAGCAGCTAAACAAACTAACATGCTCAGCATCCACCTTGTGGTTTTTCTCAACACAGATTTGGTCTGAAGTTGCTATTTTTGTTTCCAATATACTGATATGTCTAAAGGCTTGACTATATTTTTCCCTTCTATAGCATCTTGACTAAAATTACTACTTTTTTTTTCCACAAATCTTTCTTCTCTAAAGCTATAAAAGCACTAAAGCTTATCTGAGTACACAAGGAGTGCAAGTGGTGTGCGTGACTCACAATCACTCCCACTGAGATCACACAAAAGAATAATCGAAATACTGTGGCTGAATGGCGTTTAATGGCATATAATTAAAAATATAAATAGGATATTTATTTTTTATGTATTTTAAGTCATAGAATCATAGAACATCCCTAGCTGGGGGGGACCTGTAAGTGTCACCGAGTCCAGCTCCTGCCACCACAGAGGACCACCTAAAAGTCAGACCATATATCATAAAATGATAGAATCATAGAAGGGTTTAGGTTGGAAGGTGCCTTTAAGGTTATCTAGTTCCAACCCCCTGCTATAGATTGAGATGTTGTCCAGACACTTCTTGAACTCCAGCAGCAAAGTGCTGTGTCTAGAAGAACTGTTAAAAAATAGAAAAATTATATTCAATCTGATTGGACCATAATGATCTATGAAAATATATACATAAAATTAAGCTCTTAAGATTTTTAGCACTGCTTTTATATTGCTAAAAATGTCATCATTAATAAACGCATTGTGGAGAAGCATCTTTATGTATGGGCTCAGTTTTCTAAACATCTCACCAAGTTAAGCAGAGATGAGTATGAGGTGCAATATGACAGAAATAGCAGTAACAGAAAATACATGATAACACATAGTCTCAATAAGACTATTGAGAATGACTGTAATGGGGAAATGGAGCTCTTTATAGAGTTCTTTCTTAATCAGAAAAGGCATTAAGACGTTTTAAAAATGCCACCAATTACAGCAGGAGTGAGAGAAAATGTCTGACATAAAAAATAATGTCAAACTAGTTGTGGTGCAGTAGGGTCTACAGATAGAGGTGGGTAGTGATCCTGCAGTCAAACAAGTTAATTCAGCAGAACAAAACACCAATAGGCTCAGTTAAAATGCTGAAGAGGAAGAAGACATCATAGTCATATTCATGCATTTGCCTGGTTTTCAGATCTGGTTTCTCCAAAATATCATAACGGAAATTAGAATATTGATGAATTAGATTCAATTTTGGTGCTGAAATTTGCCCAAGGAGGCTGTGGATGCCCATGGAGGCATTCAAGACCAGGCTGGATGTAGCTCTAGGCAGCCTGGCCTGGTGGTTGGTGACCTGCACATAGCAGGGGGTTGGAAATAGAGGAGCACTGTGGTCCTTTTCAACCCAGGCCATTCCATGATTTTATGAAAAATTTAAGAGTTCAGCAGCACAAGAAGTCTTCCAGGATATTCCAACCATCCATGGAGGGCTGGCAGATAGCTTCCAGGAGCCAGTGGTATTTTGGTTACTACTAAGCAGGAGAAAAAACATGTCATGTTATCTTCTCCATTACAAAGATCATCTCCTTCACTGACATCACTTCTTCGGTACTTCAGTATTTCCTGGATGGTATTCAGCATTAGTGACATTCACATTATAAATAAACAAACAAATAAGTAACTTTGTCTTTCAATTTAGATACCTGAAGCTTCCCTTGCTCTGTCAACCAACAGAACTGATCAACAAAAGTTGATTGTTGACAAACACAATGCCCTCAGGAGAAGAGTCAGCCCTCCTGCCAGTAACATGTTGAGAATGGTAAGCTGCGTGCTGTAAATCTGTGTGCAATGAGCAGTGGATCAGAACTGTATGATGGTTCAATTGGCTTTCTTTAGCAACAGATACACCCTCCAAACTCCTCCGAAGGACCTGGCACAGCCACTACTGTAGGAATATAAAGTTGTGCAGGTGGAAAAATAATTCTGGAAAATGTTGCTGTGCATTAACAACAAATCTTTTTTTTTTTTTTGTCTTTTTTTTTGGGGGGGGGGGTTGTATTTTAAGTCATGGAATCATAGAACATCCTTTCTGACATACTTTTATATACCTTTCTGATATACTCTTAGATGATATTCACAATTTTTAGGCATTTCCTGAGCTCACAGTAATTTTGATCAAAAACCCCTCGTCAAGAAGGGGTTGTGTACAGTTTCCAAGGTTGGTTCATATATGAGGGCTCAGTACGTGATTAATGTCTGAATGATTAATAGTCTCTTCTTTCGTTGTTTCTACTTTCCTGTAGGAATGGAGCCCTCAGGCTGCAGCTAATGCTCAGAACTGGGCAAATCGATGTTCTTTAAGTCACAGCCCTCCAAACCAGAGGGAAATCGGTAAGTTGAATGCCATCTGAATAATGTCACTTTTGTCATCAAAGTGAGCAGGTTTGGGGCATGAGATGAGCCAAACCAGCAGATGTAAAAATGAAGTCAAAATAATCCATGTGTGTATTTTCGGAGTTGCGGGTTCATACCTTCAGCAGTGAGACTGTATACTTTGCTGAATGCATTTTATAATTTTATAATGGTTTGAATATTTATATATTCATATAATTGTGCACTGATATCATTTTATGTAATTTTATATAACATTTTTATATATAATTTTATGAAGTAAGGATGAGACTCACTTTCCTAGCTTTAAATGTCTGCTAAGATCTAAGCCAGAACTGATCGGTGTATTTTCCTGTATATTAAATATAAGTAAGCATAACAAGGAAATTCTATTAATATGTGTCTCATTTGTCCTAGTTTTTCTGTATAATATAGATTGAATTTGATTGAAGCTGTTAGTTTATTTTCCAGATGATTAACTCCAAAACCAAACTTTGAAGCAAGGGATCTCACCCAAGATGCTCATAAGGAGGATTGTATTAAAAGAAATTATATGACCTGATATCACTAATTCATTCAATTTTCAAATTTATGTGAAATTCCCTACTTCTGAAAAGAAAGGAAATGTGTGCAGAATTACTGCTCTTACTTTTCTCACTAATTCCATTCCTCAAATACTAGTTCCTGTACCAACCATTTCAGATGATTGAAAGCACTGAACTATTTATGAGGTTTTCAGCTTTGATTTTGTTGTTATTTACCTTAAAATTACTTGACTAAGTATTTAAGACGTCACTGTATGTAGTGTGTTTTTATTGGCACACAGGACGAAGGAAATTTCTGGATGTAAATCTGTCCAGTAAGTGAAAAAAATTCAGTGCCGTTCCCATCTTGATTGTATCCGTTTTCTTCAATGGATGAAAAAAAGTAGTGAGAAAACTCAAAATATTCACAAAAAATAAGAAAATGTTGATCCTTTTTACTACTGTGGTCTGGATGTAACTATGAGGGATGCAAGGAGCAAAGGGTGAGGGTCCAAAACCTGACAGTGGTGCTGCTGAATGATACAAGACCCATAACTTTTAAATTCTCTGACAACATTCGTTTACTTACAAATACTTGGGATGCTTATATAGATACTTAATTCACTGGATACTGGTGTTACAACTGTACTATGCTAGCAGTAGCAATGATTAATGCCCAGTGAGATGTTTGCTGCTGATTTCTGTCTATACTCTATACAATGTGGACTGACATGCAGTTCCCATGCTTTCTCCTAAAAAAAAAATAGAATCCTTTGGTTCTCACTGAGGTGAACCTCAGATGAGAGCTGATGCACACGCAGGAAAGTTGATCAGGGCACCGGACTTGAAAAAAATACAATAGGTGAAATCACTTGACACTGTTGACAACTTTCTGTGTGCCAGAAATAAGTTATGAATTATTGGGATTGTCCTGGTTTTATGGGGCTGTGACTTGAGTCATGACTCAGGCTGCCATCCACCTTCCAAATATCAAAATGACAGTCATCAATCTGTGGTACATGCGTACAGGTGTATCTAAAGATATACAGAAGCCTGCCACCAACTGAACTACCAGCCAAACAGGTTGGCCATGCTGCAAACTGGTCAAGTGACAGCATCAGCATTGATTAAAGTTGTTGTCGTGGAACCAGAAAAAAATTCCTGCCATCTCAATGGGGATGAGAGCTGCCAGGAAAATTACAGCAACTTAGACTGGCTCTTTCCTACGTGTGTTTTCCGCATGTCTCAGTACTTTTCTCTTTTCAGGTGAACCATGTGGTGAAAATCTCTACATGTCAACTGCCCCTTCCTCGTGGTCAGATTCCATTCAGGCCTGGTACAACGAGGAGAAAGATTTCAAATATGGAACTGGAGCAACGACAGCAAATGCTGTGATTGGCCATTACACTCAGGTAGAAGCAGCTTCTTTGTATTTCATTCTAAAGAAGTAAATATTCCTGTCAGCCAAGAGATGTTTATGTTCTCATTATCTCCAAAAGCACTAAGTACATTAGAGACAAGAGAGTTTATGCCAATAAAAGAGCATGGAAATTTCTACAGTAACAGAGTACAAGATTTTATACCACAGTTCAATTATCTTCCTTAACACTTTTACTTACACAAAAATTTACTTTATTAAGACAATTTAATTTAGAAGTTGTACAAAGGCGTGTGATAAATTAATATCGTTATTCCAGATGATCTTTGATTCAAGGATGAGAGCAGGAAAACATGCTTTTCCAGAAAGTTGAGACTAATACTTTAATAAGTTTTAATAAATAAATTAACTTAGTTGCAACTGTTTCTTTAATGTATAATTTACTTTAATGATTTTCAAATGTGTTTGTTTTTCGTTCTCTCATTATTTTTCTTCTTATATCCACAGTTAGTTTGGTACAATTCTTACAAAGTTGGATGTGCAGCCGCCTATTGTCCTGAAAGGACATTCAAGTACTTTTATGTGTGCCATTACTGCCCTGCGTACGTATTGATTCTGCTACTGGGACTTCTTAATACGTCATCAAAATAATTCAGGAGATGGTGAAATCTGCAACACAGTGCAACACTCACAGCTGAGGAACAGGTCTAAGGAGCATATTAAGAATATGCACAAAATTATAGCTTGTATAGCTGGATAGTGACAGGACAAGGGGAATGGTCTTAAATTGAGCCAGGGGAGGTTTAGGTTGGATCTGAGGAGGAAGTTTTTCAGCCAGAGGGTGGTGAGGCACTGGAACAGGTTGCCCAAGGAGGCTGTGGATGCCCCATCCCTGCAGGCATCCAAGGCCAGGCTGGATGTGGCTCTGGGCAGCCTGGGCTGCTGGTTGGCGACCTGCACACAGCAGGGGGTTGGGGCTGGGTGAGCGCTGGGGGCCTTTGCAACCCAGGCCATTCTATGAAATATACCTGTCAGAAGAATTATCAAACAACCAAAAACATAGAACATGTAATGCAGAGAACAATTTTCTGATTGAATTTAATTTGCCCCTAATCCCTAGTTCTTATGATAATAAATCACAAGGAAACAATTCCCTCATTCTACTTGAAATCTTAGTTCACAAAGGCATATATATACTATCAGTGACACCAAAAACACCACTGGGGGCTTTAAAACAGAGTAAGATTTCATAAACTTTGCCAAAAATTGATTTTCACATTCATGTTTTAATATACAAAAATTGTTTGATCTATACTTACAACTGACTGATCAAGCATTAAAACATGTATTTATCTATATAATTATATGTGAATCTCAGATATGTTATAGTGAGCTTATTGTTTATGTTGGTAATGTTTATGTTTCAGAGGGAATATAATGGGTTCAATTGAAACACCCTACAAAGAAGGACAACCCTGTGGTGACTGCCCTGATTCTTGTGACAATGGATTATGCAGTAAGTTTCAAGTTTAATTGTGGCCAAGGTAAAATTGTAAAAAATATGTTAGTTTATTCCAATGGGAAGTTTTAAAGCACTATGATCAAATGCCAGCCCAAAAGAAAGGTTATGACTCTCATGCTGTGTAGATTGCTGTATAATTATTATTTACCAGTTGTTTTATGGAAGAACAATTGTAGTCCCAAACTTCTAGAGGGAGTTGTCCCTGTCTATAGCAGGGGGGTGGAATTAGATGATCTTATAGGTCCATTCAAACCCAAACCATTCTATGATTCACCGTGTCAGGTGCTTTGCCAAAGTGGAACAACCTGTGCCGTGAAACCAAACCAGGAGTCTGTGAGAGGGGTGGACTAATGCAAGACGTTACTTAGTGTTATGGGATGTAGAGACACCCAGTTTCATGGATTCACAAGAATAGATGAAGATATTCATACAATCCACATACCTCCATTAAAGATGACAATGCCTGGGTCTCCATACGGAAACTCTCATGTATAAGTCCTGGTGAATGAGGATTCATTGACTGCAATGAGGTCAGAGATACATTTATACCAATGGTAACACAGAAATCTGAGCTCCACGTTTCCTGTTGTTGTCTACCTGTTTTTCCATAGTCAAAGGAAAATGCTTCTATCTTTGAATCAATTAAACTATACAAGGAGAGGGATTCTTTTGCTTCCTCCCCTTTATAACAGTGATGGCAGATCAGGTAGCAATGGCAACATGCTTGAAGAGGTATCAGCAGGTAGCAAATTTGAGTTTTAAGAATTGCATCAGAAAACAAAAACAGGTGGTCTGAGTCATTAATGTAAGGCAACTTAGCCTAGCTTCTGTTGTGTAATAGGCCTAATTCTTATCATGAGCTGTAGTACAAAGCAAGAAAGAAGGCTCTACAGCACGATCTGTTGTGATAGAACAAAGGGAAATAGTTTCAAGATAAAAGAGAATAGGTTTTGCTTGGATATAAGAAAAAAGTCCTTTAAAGTGAGGGTGGTGAGGCACTTGAACAAGCTACCTAGTGTTGTGGTTGATGCCCTGACCCTGGAGACTTTCAAGGTAGGGCAGCATCAGTCCCTGGACTACCTGATCTAGCTGTGGTGATCCTGTGGACTGCAGGGGAGATGGACTAGATGGCCTCCAGAGGTCCCTTCCTGCTCAAAAGATTCTATGATTCCACAATAAAGTTACAAAATACTTCAAAAGTTCAGTTGCAAACTTTCTAGGAAACTAGAAATATACTATATTATTACTATTTCTACTAAAAATATACTGCTCAAAAATTTGGGATTTGGTTGTGGAATAAACAGCAACCAAGAGGAAGAACTGAAGGGTAAAAAAAATGCCAACGAAAAGAACTGTTCTGAAAGGAAGTATTCTAGTTTCTCATTTCCAATTTATGATTAATTTTGTATACGAATGCATTTTCAGCCAATCCTTGCAAGTTCCATGATGTTTACTACAACTGTCCTGAAATGGCAAAGAGATATGGATGTGACCACAGCTTTATCAAGACAAACTGCCTTGCCTCCTGCAGATGCCAAAACGAAATAATATGATCAACTCTTCCCTTCGCAGACATCCATCTCCTTCAGTAATTTCTTTCACAAAAACAGAGTCTACCCTACCTTTCCCATGCATGCAGAAAGACTGAACTCTATCCAGTGATACCCATAAGGAAGATCTGAAGGTCACGCTTGTATTTTATTCTCATAATGCTGTGGAAGTGTAGTGGAGGTGCTAAGTGAAATTTGGCATTTGGGTATTGGACATACACAGCGATCAGCTTCTCACACCTTTCTTTTCCCAAACTGTTGTCTAAGGAGTTAAATGTCTAACTAATTAAATGTCTGTTCCAAGAAGTTCCATATGTTTCATATGTTCTTGTTGTAGTAATGTAACTAATCTTAACCTGACAAACTTTGTAAACTATGGTACTGTTAATTGGACAAGAAGATAAATGAGACTACCTGAAAAAATGTAATTCTCAAAAACAAAAGTAAAAATCAGGAGAGCAGAGGATTTCCCCTAGCACCACAGTACTGTTCTGTGTTATAATCTGTGTTTTTGCTGACCTACATTCAACTGTAAAATACTCAGTTGCATACAATAAAAAAAAAAAAAAGTGTCATTCATCTAAATAAATGATCCTCCTTATGGCATGATTACACTTAGCATAAATGCAGACAACTGAATCTGCTCTCTACTAAAAAAAAAAAAAAAAAAAAAAAAAAAAGCTGAAAAATGATTTAAATCACACACAAAAAAATAAATTTCCAAGGAGAATGGTTTTCGTGTTTGGAAATTTTGCTTTTGAAGACAGTTGTGGTTTCAATTTTATTTATTTATTTATTTGTTTATTTTTGAATGACTGTTTTTAGCATTTCAGTCCTCAGTGTTCGTTTCTTCCTCAGCAATTAATTTTAATTTTTATTCTTTCCTATTGTCAGGACAAACATCACTTACAACAACTTTTTTACTTGATCAACATGCCATTTTGAGGAGTCTGATTCTTTAGCAACATCAGCAGAAACAGAGCAGGTGAGGAGGGAGATTTCCTCAGCAAAAACAGCAGTCAGGCAAACAGCTTTCCTTCAGAATCTCTTTCAGAGAGAACAGTCATCAGCACAAATAACATGCAGTACTCACTTTCTGTTACCTCTGAGAAGCAAATGTTCTGCTGTGCAGCCAGCAAGAGGACAACCTGTTATTTTAGTTTTGCTTCGTAAGGAGGCTGCTTTCATAATTCAGATTTCAATTCCCAAAGACTTCAGAATAATAATTTCAGCACACATTCCTGACTCACATGCTGCAGTGCCAATTTCAGAATCCATTTGTGACTCATTAATTTCAGCGGCATTCCTGCTAGCACTGAACAGTGAACTTACACTTAAAAACCTGGTTTCGCAATTCTAAGGGTTCATTGTTTTGTTGTTCAGCCTTTTTTTGTGTGTGCATTGCTTTTTTTTTTCATCCATCTCCATCACTTCTGCACTTCTTGTCTGGGCATCCCTCTACCAGGAAATTAGGCCATGCTGGGATATGTGTGTGAGTACATGAATACCTGCACTCTCAGATAGTTAGCACAGAGCCACATAAGAATGCTGTCAATGCATTAGCTAATCCAGGGTAGCAATCGTGGAAATGGGTAGATCAGTCACACCCCCATTCCAACAAAAGGCAATTTACACTCTGTAATGTGTGTAGAAACCTATTTCCTTCCATCGTGATCCAAAGAACAATATATGATTCCTCAGTTGCTCATAATAGGAAACAAAAGTAGGGCAGTAAGGCAAAAATCAGACCTCACAAATGTGATGAGCCAAGGAACAAAAGGTCGATAAACATATTTTAGATATTCAAGAAGATAGTGGAGTAAATCTTTTACCAGGCATTTTGTAATCAGTAGAGTGTAAAATAGCAGCATGGCTTTGTCCCATGCTGATTGTGCCAAAACAATCAAACCTTCTTCTTCAAGAAGGAACTCAAGCTAGTGGGTGTCTTGATGTGCAAGGAGCAAGGAGGACCCAGGGAACTACAGACCAGTGAGTCTCACCTCTGTGCCTGGGAAGATCATGGAACAGATCATCCTGGATGACATGCTTGATCACATGAGGAATGGGTGGGTGATCTGTGACAGCCAGCACGGCTTCACCAGAGGAAGGTCATGCTTGACCAATCTGGTGGCCTTCAATGATGGAGTGACAGCATCAGTGGACAAGGGAAAGGCAACCAAGGTCATTTACCTGGACTTGAGCAAGGCTTTGACATGGTCCCCCACCACATCCTTATCTCCAAATTGGAGGAATGTGGATGTGATGGGTGAACCACTCGATGGACAAGAAATTGGTTGAAAGGCCGCAGACAGAGTGGTCATCAATGGCTCCATGTCCAGGTGGAGGCCGGTAACAAGCAGTGTTCCCCAAGGCTCTGCCTTGGGACCGGTGCTCTTTAACATCTTTATCAATGACATCGATGACAGAATTGAGTGCACCCTCAGCAAGTTTGCTGACGACAACAAGCTGAGTGGTGCATTTGACACAGTGGAAGGAAGGGATGCCCTTCAGAGGGACCTCGAGAGGCTAGAAAGGTGGGCCTGGGTAAACCTGATGAGATTCAACACAGCAAAGTGCAAGGTTTTGCACTTGGGTTGAAGGAATCCCAGACATCTATACAGACTGGAAGGAGCAGTCCTTGAGAGCAGCCCTGTGGAGAAGGACCTGGGGGTCCTGATGGATGAAAAGCTTAACATGAGCCAGCAATGTGCCTTTGTGGCTTGGAAGGCAAATGGTATCCTGGGCTCCATCAAAAGAGGGGTGGCCAGCAGGGACAGGGAGGTCCCTCTCTACTCTGCTCTTGTGAGGCCCCATCTGGAATACTGCGTCCAAGTGTGGAGCCCCCTGTACAAAAAAGACAGGGAGCTGTTGGAGAGAGTCCAGAGGAGAGACACAAAGATGATCAGGGAACTGGAGCACCTCCTGTAAGAAAACAGGCTGAGGGAGCTGGGCTTGTTCAGCCTGGAGAAAAGAAGGCTGCAGGGTGACCTCAGTGCAGCATTTCAATACCTAAAGGGAGCCAACAAGCAGGAAGGGAATCAACTCTTAGAAAAGGTAGATAACAGCAGGACAAGGGGAAATGGATTTAAGTTAAGGGAGGGAAGATTGAGATTGGATGTGGGGGGAAATTCTTTACAGAGAGAGTGGTGAGGTGCTGGAACAGCTGCCCAGAGAGGCTGTGGATGCCCCGTCCATCCCTGGAGGTGTTCACAGCCAGCTTGGATGGGGCCCTGGGCAGTCTGGTATTAAATGGGGAGGTTGGTGGCCCTGCATGTGGCAGGGGGTTGGTTCTTCATGAACATTGAGGTCCCTTCTAACCCTGGGCATTCTGTGATTCCGTGATTCTGTGATTCTGTGATTCTTTGATTCTGTGATTCTGTGTTTCTTTGATTCTGTGATGTCCGTAGCACGCTTGTCAAAACCACAAAGGCCTTTGTGAGCCAGGTAGCTGAAGATGAAGGTAAGACACAGCACATGCTGTTGAATGTGCACATCCATCGTGCTCCTGTATAAGAAGCTGAGAGCGAGACCTGAGGCAGCTGGGTGTCTTCACAAACTAACAACAGCCATGTCCAGAGAATACATTCCCATTTATCACAAGCACATGAGTCATCTTGGAGCCTTCTCTAGGCTGAGCAGCCCCTGCCCTTTCAGCCTGTCCTCACAGGGAGATGGTCCATCCCTTTGGTTATTTATGTGGCACTCTGGATGGGCCATTCTGAAAATCCACATTTTGAATAAGCATCATTCAGTATGATATTGCTGGATATCCTTAAAACATGGGTAAACTTCTGAGAATTGTAAGATGGGTGTGGATGCAGAAATGTCAAAATCATTTTAAGTGGGGTGGGGTTGAAAAATCCTTCATGGAACTGAGGATTGTCCCTCACCTAGGATCTCCCCAGGCTGCACAGTACAATGGTTCTTCCTCACATCCAAGAAAAGCAAAGCACTGTTCAGCATATATCACAAATACAAAAACTGAGCAAAAACATGCTCAGTGCAAGAAGAACATTGTCATTGAATAATACCATTCACAAACACTAATGTTTCAAAATATGCAAACAAAATTTAATATCCCGCGCACTATGCTAAATATATCAACTTTCTCCTCTTTTTCACACTAAGCATGTTATTAACCAAGACATGTAGGCTCTACAGTGACTATCAGTATCTTACTAAGCAAGTATACATGAATGCATTGGCAAAAAAATAGGGCACGTACCATAGCATTCAAATGCGACCTTGAAGAAAATCTAATGCACAAAATGGAAGGACAGCTTGCCTTTCTGAAACACATTCACAAGTAGCTGAAATTGCATGGTAGATAAAGCCTTCTGATCCTCAGTTAAACCTAATTGGTTTAGCTAATTAGAAAGGGAAGCTACAGTGAGTTTACAAAGATTGGGAATGTAATACCATAATGAAGTTGTATTTTTAATTCTCAAACTTCTGATTTTGGTTGCTACATTAGGCGAACGTGTTGATTTTTCGTGCATTTTTGCCTGCCATTTGGTTGTAATATATATATTTGGCTTAAACTTCTTTCACATGCTTCTGTAAACCAAGACAAATTAGTTGGAATGATCAGTTTACACAAGACTAATACATTCCTCTGGTTTTTTTTGTTTTTTTTTTCCCCATCCCAGTGCCAATACTTCCCAGTACCGTTGCCAGTTCCCATCCCAATGCTTCTCAGTGCTGATTTGTCCCTCTGTGGTGCTTGTCTGCCTTTTACCCCGTCATACATAAAGTTGATTTTATCAAACAGATTTCCTCTGAGGCTGAATCATCATCTCCTACATCCCATGTTATATCTAGTGCCAGCCTGTCCACAGTCATGTTCTGCACTGGCCCTATTTTTGTTCTGCTCTGCAACAATAAAGATGTCGTAAAATATTACAGTGGAACTGAAGCGTCTTTACAAAAATTGGGACTGTTGTACTTAAAAGCTTAATTATTTGAGTAGACAGGCGTCTTTTGCACCTATGAGGAGATAAACTTCATCAATTTCCTGTGTAACAATTAGCCAGAGATAAGCTTTTCGATGAACGCCAAACAACTTAATAATGAATGTTTCTCCAACTCTTTCTTTGCCATTTTCAGGCAGATTTCCTGACTGTGCTTCTGTGTCCATCTGCTCTGAGGCAATAAAAAAAAAAAAAAACTTTAAAGAAAACAGAAACAACCTAATGATAGTTTCACACATCTGTAAATTAGCATTTTATCATTTTACAGCCATAAAAGAAAGCAGTGGGTGTGCACTCAGGCTCCTATTAGAGATCTCCTGTGACCTCAGCCGGCCCCAGAAATGCTGCAGAATGTGGTGTATTGCTCCCTGAGATCCAGCCCTGGCACCCACAGCCCTGTCTCTGGCTCCCAGGCTCCTTACCCACTGCCTTAGGAGAGAGATGATTTTCTCTAAATTAAATGCAAATTGCAAACAAAGACCAAGCAAGGAATGGCCTGGATCAATTTAAGTGGTATCCAGGTCTGATTTGTTTTAATCTTCCCACACCTTCTGTGTTTTGACAGAGGCAAGAATTACAGACTTCTCAAGACATGGCAGGGAGCTATTGGAATGTCCCAGATATATGCTGCTCCCAGGGCCTTCAGTGAGGATCCTTAAATGTTTCTCAGCCTCTCCACAAACCACTACTGGCTGTAATATGATAAGGACAAAATTCTCAAACCTCACACTACTTTCAGATACAGGTGGCAGGGACCATCCATTGATGTCAATGCATTTATTACTCTGCCTATCATATACTAAGTTTAGTTTGTCATTTAATAGCCGCAGTCTACAAAATAAATAAATAAATAAATAAATAAAATAAAAATCTGTCATTTTTTTCCTTAAGTTTTACTACTTCTGTTGTACCAGCTGTTTAGAGAGGTTAAGAATTCAGGAGTTGATCTACAGTAAAAAATACCTCATCAACAAATTTTTAAGTTGGGTCATTGTCGTGATTATACTCATTATACTCATAACACTTCAGCCAGCAGTATACTTATGGACATAAAATAGTGATGTAACACAGCTTAGCCATAAACAAGGCAGCAACTTAACGAGATTCAAGATGGCAAGCTACACTTGGTTATTTACTGTACAAAGTTAGACACATTTGTCCAGGAAACTCTTGTTGAGTCTCCAGGTGCAGAGTGTACAACCATTCAAACAGAGAGGTGAGAAGCCTAGTCCCAGTTCTGCCCAGTCCACTCCTACTCCCAGACTTGGTCAATGGTTTAAATCCAAAGGATTGTATGCGTACAGTTAATTTAAGGTATAATCTTAGCAAAGCGTACTAAGTTCAGCAAGTTTTAGTCACTTATGGAGGTTCTGTGGCAGCAAGGAACCTCTTAAACTCAAGACATAAGGAATCTCTGAAGAAAATGTAATCTCAAGAGACATCCATATTTGAGGGGAGATCCTGTTGTGCAGCCTGCTGTCATATAGGAGAGCTCGAAGGGCTCTTGGGGCTACTCACTATTTATGGGGTTAGACGACTGATCCATAGTCATATTTGCAGATCAACTACAGAAGTTTGTTGCTTGTAAATTTGGCATGAGTTGAGCTTTCATCCAACACTGGTTTGAGTTGGACACTGAGTGATGCTGTGGTGAGGTGGGCACATAACTATAAATAAGTTTTTGGCTACTGCGTTGTCATGTTTCCCCAAAATCCACTTTGAGCCAGATGCCAACATGATCACCACTGGTGGTTATTGCTGGAGCAGGGATATGGAAAATAAAGGTCAGGCTAGGTTTGGGGAGCACACCATCACGGTCAGGTCCTCAGCACAGACTGGAAATGTAATACTGCTGTTCCCATGGACATAAAGAGGGATTAAACACTTCCCACAGGGAAGGACCACAAGTGATGTTAGTGCCAGATCCAGACATCCAGCACAGGGAAAACAGAAAGCATGGCAGCACAAGGACACCCTGGCCTTCCCCTGGGCTAGGGCATCTCTGCTCAGTTTTATAAGCTGTACATTTAATCCCATAGTCTTCAGCACTACAGAAAAACAAGTAAGCGAAGCTACAGAAATGGCCCACTCATATGTAGTCACATTGCAATAATTCATATGTTTTCCTAGTCTGCTTGTGTTACTCCACTTCCATGCACCTATGTGCCACACCTCATTCAGGGGGCTCTTGCTGACAACCTCAAACCCACACAAGGGAATTTTGTTTCCACATGAAGTCTCTCTCAGTTCAGAGAGAAAATTTTATTCCTTGGGTGTTATTATTAAATACAATGTCGTCGAAGATTTCATGTAAAGGTGTGAAAATTAGGCACTTTATCCCCATTGAGCTCTGCCTCAGTTAGCTGTATTGCTAAATTTCCAAGATAATTAGCACTGTATTTTGTTCACACATAGGTCACACTGAAAGTAATGTATCCTTTTACTTATGTGGAAGCTACAGATACAAAGAGCATAATAACACTACTTGATAGATCAGTTTCTCAGGTACGAAACACTATTTTTCAACAGAGCCACCACCATTAGCTGTGGGTTTTCACCAGCAATAAAGAAGATCTTGCATACAACACTCATAAAAGCCTGTACCAGCTGAGATGGCCCATTGTTGCTGTCACCACTGCTGAAACACTCTCACTGTACTCACATCCAACCTCTCAGTAATATCTAATATCTAATTAACATCTACTTACTTTTAAGTTTAAATCTGTTACCCCTTCTCCTATTACTGCATGTCCTGAAAAAGTGTTCCATCTTTCCTCTAGGCCCCTTTTGGTACTGGGAGGCTGCTGTGAACTCTCCTGAGAGCCTCCTCTCCTCCCACTGTCCCTTCAGTTGGTGTGAGGTTCAGTACACCAACTCCATAAGGATCAGAGTTTCATATTCAATATGGCTCATATTCTAAAAATCAGTTTCATAATCTATAGCAAATCATGACATGAACAGAGAGTGAAGTACCACTGAGACTCTTTAAAGGGAAGTTTAAAGTAATCTGACAGAAAGCTAATATCCTTTAAAGACTTAAATGGAAACGTTTAGATATATCAGTTCTGGTAGATGGATGAAAACATTACAGAATCTCATTCTCCATTCAGGTTTTTTTCCAAGAGCCGTTTCTCATGACACCTAATCTGCACGAATGCAAATACTTCTCACTATGAATAAAGAGCTGAGCAAATAAGGGGGAAACCTATTGCAACAGTCTTGGAACATGGAGTATTCTGCAGTAATTGCTCACGTACATGCCCTTACCCTGCAGAAAACATGAGGTAACAAAACAAATAATGAAAAAGATACGTATTTCCTCCTATTTTTTTACTGGACAAATGGACAAAGATCGGACATTAGAGGAAAAGCAGTGGGTATCCAGGTGTTGCCAACTCTGGTGCATACTGAGGTACTGGGTTCTTGTACCTAGGCTTTTTTGTGCTTCCTTTATTGAATGCATCCTTTTGACTTTTCAATATCTATGGCTTGTTGTGAAGACCTTTTATTGTCAACCATGGTACATTCTGACAAGCAACCATTATTCTCACTGATGAGGGCCTCTGCATTTCACAGAATCACAGAATGGCCAGGGTTGGAAGGAACCTCAAGGATCATCAAGTTCCAACCCCCCGCCACAGGCAGGGCCACCAATCTTCCCATTAAGTACCAGCCCAGGCTGCCCAGGGCCCCATCCAACCTGGCCTTGAACACCTCCAGGGATGGACGGGGCATCCACAGCCTCTCTGGGCAGCTGTTCCAGCACCTCACCACTCTCATAGCAAAGAACTTCCCCCTGACATCCAACTGAAATCTGCCCTCCCTCGACTTCAAACCATTTCCCCTGGTCCTGCAATTATCTATCCTTTCCAAGAGTTGATTCCCCTCCTGTCTGTAGGCTCCCTTTAGGAATTGAAAGGCTGCAATGAGCTCACCCTGCAGCCTTCTCTTCTCCAGGCTGAACAAGCCCAAGCTCCCTCAGCCTGTCTTCTTACAGGAGGTGCTCCAGTCCCCTGATTATCTTTGTGGCTCTCCTCTGGATCCTTTCCAACAGCTCCCTGTCTTTCTTGTACTGGGGGCTCCACACTTGGACGCAGTGCTGCAGATGGGGCCACACGAGCAGAGCAGAGGGAGACAATCATCTCCCTGTCCCTGCTGGCAACCCCTCTTTTGATGGAGCCCAGGATACCATTTGATTTTTGAGATGCAAGAGCATACTGCTGGCTCATGTTAAGCTTTTCATCCATCAGGACCCCCAGGTCCTTTTCCACAAGGCTGCTTTCAAGGACCGCTCCTTCCAGTTTGTGTACATTTTCCTACCAAGATCAAAATTCATAAGTCATATTTTTACAGACCCACAAGTTTGGCAGCACACCGTGATTTTTGGAAAAAGAATACACTCAAGAGATTTTTTTCTCTCTTTTCTCTTCTGGTCTTTCTGGTCTTTGAAATTTTCAGAAGAGCTGCACGGGTTAGAAGCAAACCAAAAGCTGCAGCTCCTTCTCAGCCAACAGATGGTGCCTGAAGAACAGCAGAAGAAGCTAAGTGCCTCCTAGCAAAATACATTAAAGAGCATAAATGTGTAAGTGAAAGAGCAACAAAAGTGTAATCCCTCATTCTCAGTTGCTGAAATCAGGCAGACATGAACTTTTAAAGGTTTCATTTCTAGCTCCATATTTGATATAGTGGAAAAAACTGTAGAAAGACTTATGTCCAGAAAAAAATGCATGAAACACAGGTTTTAATTAGCTCCTTCCTAGGAGGCTGACTGACTCTGGGAGGTATTGTGAGATTTATGCAGAGATTTGCACCCCTTGCCCTGTTTACACTGGCCTGCCCTATTGTGGTTTGGGTAGGGTTCCTTTCCCTCGTAGTAGCTCAGACAATGCTATGCTTTGGCTTTGTAATGAAAATAGTACTGATAGCATAGCAGAAGCTGTGTTCAAATTGCATCCCTGGTACTATTATTTTAATGATTGAAGCCCATGCAGCTCTAATTTTTCTGAGTTGGGGGTGATTTTGGAAAGTATTTTATCCAGTTTGCAACTCAAGCCATAGCATCAGCCTCCATAGAGCAGTTCTGCAGTTTGCCACTGACCTAAATAACTTTCACAGTCTGTGCAAGAGCTCTGGGCTGCCCCCAGGATCAGGCACAGCCTCATGGAGACCGTACAGATATGCAGTTATACAGCAGGTTCTTCTCATGATCACAGTACTGGTCAGGACTAATAGCGAGCTGCATCTCTTTTACCCACCCCATCTTCCTCCCCATTAAATCCACATCTGGTTTCTAGAGACAGCAACTAAGATAGTCTTAACTGTCTTCAGTGAGAGCATCCCCATGTCTGAGCACCTGATGGAGCTCTACACTGCAGGGGGTGGGACCAGATGGCCTTTAGGGGTCACTTCCAACTCAAACGCTTCTATGACTCTGTGATTAACAACCGCTAATAGCACAGAAGTTAATGTAATTCCCAACAGAAAACTGTTTCTTTTATTTTCTTGGTTAGTTTTCTGTTAGAGAGGATCACCCCTCTCCTCTGATCATAACCATGAAGCTAATACAAAACAGGGCCTTGAGCAATGGGATGTATATGGCTTGCCTGTATCCTCTATCACTGAGCACCCACTTTCACAGAAGGGCAGAAAATGTCCTGAGGTGTGGGGAATGGATAAGTAGGAATTTGTTTCTAGTTTAAATACACCTTAAAACCTGCAGCTTCAACTCTCTAAAAAAACAGAAAAGGGGTCAAAGGAAGCACCCATTAGATGCAATCCCTCCGTGCTGTTGCTGCTAAGATTTTACTGCTGGAGGGAGGTATTGCAGAGCCTGTTTTGTATTTATCTCTCAGCTTATCAGAGGACTGTGTCAAAGAAAATGATGAGTGGAAGATAAGTTACTTCAAGACTGACAAGACCGTGCTGTCTGTGTTACTTGAACAGCAACACACATGTTAACCAGCATCGTTAATGAAACTGTGAATCAGAATTGCGTGCCTGATGGCGCTTGTAAGGAGCAGCCACAACCTAATGAGTGCCACGGCTCTTTGGTTATTGCCGTGTACTGCCAGTTACATCTGTGAAACAAGGTGAAGATAAAAGATAGGGAATAATAAAGTAGGATGTCATTAATCGGCTCCTACAAAAGTAGCATATCAGTAGATAGCATTGAATAATGCATTGCCCCGAGCAGCTCGATGTCTGAGCCTGATCTCATCTTCTGCATAAAGCATCTCTCTGGAGCCCCAGCTGCTTTTGTTCAAGTTGTGAACTGTAGGATTGGACCTGTCTTGTTGTCAGAGGGTGTTAGCAGGGCACTTATCTTGCCAGGAGGGGCTACACAATAGATGGGTTACCTTTTTGTTGCATTCGAGGATCTGAAAACAAATAAAGCCATTTAAGTTAACACACCACCTAATGAGCCATAGCATTGCCAGCCAGGCCATTACCAGTTAACCCAAAGCAAGACTGGGCACATGCTGGGCACTGAAGATACCTGTAAGCCAATAGGCACAACACAACATCTACATCAACCAGAGCAAACAAGCTCACACATTAAAACATCAGAAACCTCAATATGGGGAGTGGGATCTGTCTTGAATTACTTTAAGCATCTGCATGCAGTTCAGTCATACTGAGGGTCTTTCACTGAGAGAAAGGTGAGCAATTACTAAGTTTGGAGAACAATTCATAGGAAATTCAATACTGCTTCTCAAAAGAGAAGAGATAAGATAGAGACATTATTATGTCAAAATCTGAGCTGACAAAGATTTATACGTGGGACTGATGGGTGCTGTATTGGATATACAGGAAAACAGAAGGCCAGCAGAGCACTTTAGTCCGTGCAAATCAGCACTAGATGTTTCTGAGTGAGCAACTGGATTCACACCTGGCTCTATTTATTCTGCACACCTACAAGCTCAGGAGGCTTCACTGACAGCACCGATGTACTCATCATTGGTCAGGTTAGGAGCTTAGATACTCAGATCACACCCACATACAGACATTCATATTTACGTATTTTAATCTGCAAGTAAACCTTATTCCATGAGACCTTATAGTAAATCCTTAAGATTATCTGCACAGGTAACTTGCCTCCTATCTTACCTGTAGTTATAAGCCCACTTTCAGACTACGAAGAAAAATCTTTTTCATATTTTGAAAAAGCTGGACTTTCTTTGGATGAGGGACAAGAGTGCCAGACTCTAGAGATTCCTATTAATTCTGGTTACTGCCCATCCACTTCTCAGTAAGAAGGCAAATCACTAACTTGGTTCATCAATTTTCAAATCCCTGCTCCGAAATCCCCCAGAGAACAAACATGCTCTGTAGAACACACGTGACCCGGGTATACGAGGACCACAGTATGATGAACCATAGAATAATCTATCTGGAAATGATCCAGAGAGCCATTCTGAAATCCAAAAGATGATTTGAACGCCAGTTCATGTGGGAACAAAACTAAGCACAACCCTGTAGTGCACAAGTTTGGATTGTTACCCTCACCCTGTATACACCACTAAGCATATAAGCTAACACAAAGAGACACAGTTGCATATGTATGACTCTGTCGTTCAGGCATTCATCCAGCTTAAGCCACCTTGAAGATTCATGTTCAGTCTTAATTGCTGGGAGCAGTATAGAAGTATATCTCATGTAAATTGCATGGAACACAGTTAGGAGAAGCTAGTGATCTGGAAATGATCAATGAATTTCGGATTGGATGACAAATTTTCAGTGCATGATAATTAAATGTGTTTGTGGCTTTCTGGACAAACTGTTCAGAACTCATGAACAACAGCTTATTCTTCAGGAGAGCTCTCAACTGACTTGCTCTAAAGATAGCCCACCTATATAGTTATTTGTTTTTAATCGACAGGTAATAATCATGTCCAGATGGTCACTACTGAATAACAGTAATTCCCATACTTAAGATATAAGTCTATTTACATTGCCCCCAAGTCATATATAAATGATATAACTTCCTAAATAATCTTCTGACTCAGAAATTGTTTTTATACCTGAGAATTAGAGGACTGTAATTCGTACTGAAAATTCATTTTGAACACAAAAAGAGGAAGAATCCAACAACTAATACCTAGGAGCAATGCAACACAGTACAATCTGGTGCTGGAAGTTAAAAGTGGAGGCATTACAGATGGGATTTGCTTCCCTTCAACTTACCAAAACAAGGTTTAGTTTAAGCAGTACCACTTAAGTTCTGCCTTTCTTCAATGACGAGCAAGAGAAGATGTCCAGAATATAATTTCTCTACCTGTTGTATCATCATAGAATCATAGAATGGCTGGGTTGAAA
The DNA here is from genome assembly GCA_035772895.1 of Perdix hodgsoniae. Lineage (NCBI taxonomy): Eukaryota > Metazoa > Chordata > Aves > Galliformes > Phasianidae > Perdix > Perdix hodgsoniae. The sequence goes on along the minus strand of JAPSGF010000024.1, from coordinate 7,679,546 downwards.
ATGATCATCTAGCCTGGCCTTGAATGCCTGCACGGATGGGACATCCACAACCTCCTTGGGCAACCTGTTGAGGACAGGTGAAATGAATCATGCACTGAACGTGACTCAGTTCACCAGACAACCAGGTCAGAGGACTAATTTTATACAGCTAAAAGCAGTTACTAGGTGTCTTCATTTTGAACAATTTAGTTCTCTGTCGTACAAGTTATTACATCTCTCACATGAAAGACAACTGGCGTAGTGCAAATGTTGCAGGCCATTGCTCCTGGCAGGTGTGTTAGGTGAGTCAGCTTGGTAGGTGTACGAGTGCAGGAAGTCAATGCCAGGGATGCAACGTGTGTGCTTCAAAGACAAAATAGCTGTTGCACAGCATGCCTGGAGATTCAACGAAATTAGTATGTGCAGTGCTGCTCTTTCACGCGGGCAGATGTTGTGTGACTTTGCAACTGAGAAACAACGTTTGCAACAGTACTGCATTGAGGTCTAGGGCAGGAATGGATGATGTGTCCATACCAGGACTGTGAGTTAGCTAAGAAGTTGAAGGATGAGTAGAGAGGTGTAATTTTGTGCTGCTATTCTTAGATGAAACATAACACGTTGAATCATGCCTAAAAAGCCCTACAGCTATATGGAGTCCAACTACCTCTTCCTTACACATCTGTTGTTGCCTATCACATTCCTCCCACGTTTTAGAGAACTTCCACGCACTACAGGTCAATAACTGATTACATTTAAAGTGCAAAGAGTAAGTACCGCACCTGTTAGTTTTAGACCTTCTTTCCAGATGGTGGCTCTGAATCTTGACCTTTTCACCTTGTCTCCACCTCTGTTATGCTACAGAGAGCCAGAACACTGGCTCGATCCATATGATACCAGCATCAAGGCAGTAGTCATCTATCTTTGTTGGTCATCCAGCCTCAGACACCCACTAACAGTAACAAGAGAGAAAATGTGGTGGGTCACCTGCAGAACACATAATCTAGCTACTGTGTCATACTTTCAATTTCTGCTGACTCGTATATCTTTTGATTCATTTCCTCCTTAAGCTACCTTTGCCAACTATTTTAGTCACTATAGAATGAAATTATATTTAATTAGACCTTAGGAAGCAACTTCTTGATAGCACGTGTCAGGAACTGTTAGTTTTGTATGCACAGATTTTAAATAAAATAAACCTTTGCTTTTTGCCAACATACTTCCTCTGTAAAAGACTTCTTCCTTACATCCAACCTAAATCTACCCTCCCTGAGCCTGAAGCCATTAACACATTCATACTACATCCCAAGATAGAAGCCCTAAAAACTATGTATTCTCTCTGGCTACCAAAACCCAACATACCTAGATTGTGTGCATCCAAGTACATTACTTTGAATACAGTAGTATATTTCTAAAAGCGAGTAAAAAAAATGTTTAAAAGAGTCAAAGAAAGAGGCCTCTAAGTGCTATAACTTCCTTACAGGAATGAAGTCCAGCTAAACGAACAGGTTCTCCATTGTCTACAAATTTCAGTGCAGCTGATTGCTTCTTGTTTTATGTTGCTATTAATTCTCAAGCACCCAAGCTGAATCCAAACTGCATCAACTTCCCAAATTACACGATTTTCACAAAAACATGTCTTTCCATACACTAAGACAGAACCAGAAGGCAGTCCTGATGGCATTTCTCATAGACAACGTGGCTTCCTTTCTTTTCTCCCTGCTCAGATAGACACATCCCTCCAATCCCAGGCTAAACTCTGTCATAACCCAGCCACATCCATGGTGCATGATCCTACTGACTATTTCTTTTACCCACACAAATTCAGCACATGTGCCATGCTGGAGGTTTGCTGTGCACAACCAGCTGGGTTGGAGCAGATAATGTGTTGCAGTGATGGGTGCGCAATGAGGTGCAGCTCTTCCTGCATTTTTCTGCCTGCTGCATTGCAGCTAGAATTCATACCAAACTCTGCAAACCTGTCCGTGCTGTTCAGGAAGTTGCCTTCATTAAAAATAGAGGAGTGCCCTCTGGTGGAAAACTGAACATCAGAAGTTGAAATGTCTGTGCCACTAAATAATACCACGTTACTCAGCTCCAAAAAGAAGCAGTTTGCTGATAAACCAAAAGAAATCCTAGGGCTCAGACCAATTCTCAGTAACATCAGTAGTTATTTTTATGTGGAAAGAAGAGAGTTTACTAAAAAGTGCAGCTGGTCAGGCGACTGTCAGAGGTTATTTTATTCTTAAATAAAAACTTGGTTTATATTTCACTATTTTCCTTCTTTAATAAAAGATAGATTGGGATATACTTTGTCTTGGGATATTTGGGATTTAAACTGATTTAGCAGGCATCCAGAGTAACACCCTTTGCTGTGAATATAGAGGGTATGCCCTGAATTTAGAGGGAACTGTGGGAAGTGGAAGCCTCTCTTAGATAACAAAACTTTCTCTGCAGGTATGGGAGAGTTAGGCACCATCAGAAGAGCATCGTTTCTTGCAAACACACCATAGAAATGATTTTTGCAGTCAGGGAGGTCTCTCTTGTACCTCTCCACTGTGTAAGTATGTCTATAATCACACTCAACTTTCAGACCTCACTGGTGGAAGGATATCACCTACTGGCGGTTTGGGGATGGGTGATGTCCTCCGAATTCCTCAGATTCAGCAACAGTGATGCAAGAACGGAAAATCCCTCTGCTCACCTCAACTTTTACCTCAACTTTCTCATCTTTCTGTTCTGATCTTTCTGTCAGAATCATACATTTAACGCTAACAGACGCACGTGCAAAGTTTGGTTCTCCAAGGTGCTGAATTATTTGGCTTGAACATAAAGCCACCTGGCCTTAAAATTACATGTATACTTCAATATTTGTCTGGATGGGGGCCCAATCCTATCAACTATTCATGCTGTCAAACCTGTAGTCAAAAGTCTGGGTTGGACATGCCAAGGAGATACGCATCTTGATCGTCCTTCCCTCAGTCATCATTACCATAGAAGAGCAAAATACTCCCATGTGTGATGTCATAGAGAACAAAATAGTTAATAAACACATTGCTACTGTATCCAGAATGGCTTCAACTCTGTAAAAGAAACAGCACCTCCCTTTGAATATCCTATACGAGCATGAAAACGTAGAATCAGAGAATGAGAAAATCAATTGAATTGAAAGACTCTGAAAAACCATCCGTACCCCCTCCCTGCAATAAATCTACAACTTGAACAGGTGCTCAGAGCCCTTTCCAGCCTGACCTTGGTTATCTGCAGCGATGGGGCACCACCACCTCTATGGGCAACCCGTGTCAGTGCCTCACCACCCTTATTGTTAAGAACTTCTTCTGTAGTACGGCTTTCTGCAACCAGAGGCCATGAGCAGAGTTCTGAAAAAGTACAGAACAATGTAGAGTGAACCAGGATCTTGTTTCCTATCTGTCAAGTTCAAGAAAAGAGGGTTATGCTTGTGATAATCTCTAGCACATTCCTCTCCATGCAAAAGCACAGTGACTGATTTTGAGAGTTTCTGGTTTCAAAAGTTATTAGGCTAACATATACATGCTAAAGTGATGTCAGCTCTGCCTTGGAGAGAAAAAAAATGTTTGTTTTTTTTACATTCAGGGCTTTGAATCACAGAATCACAGAATCACAGTATCATATAATGGTTGGGCTGGAAGGGACCCTTAAGATATTCCATTTACAACCCACTCCTATAGTCCCCACTAGCCCAGGTTGCTCACAGCTCCATCCAGCCCAATCTTGAGTGCTTCCATGGAGGAGGCATCCACAGCTTCACCAGACAACTTGTTCCAGTGTCTCACCACTCCCACAGTAAAGATTTTATTCCTAACATCTAATCTAAATCTATGCTTTGCCAGTTTCAAAACAGAGCTTTCCCTGTGGCCAGGACAGTGCAAGCCTTTCAGATGGGAGGAGCAGGACAGGAAGAAAAATACTTCTCTCTTGAAGCGAGTCTATGTGTTTTATCAAATAGTTGGTACAATGGTATTACAAATATTAGATGAGTATAAGCAACAAAATGCAGGCAGTGTATGTTCAGTGCAACTTTTAGAATGTTTAAGGGGAACACTGTAACCTGAAATAACAGATAAGAAAATTCAGAAGTAAGAAATGAGTCAAGGTTTTTCTTGATAATTACAACCCAGCTATAAATCAGTTGCTGTTTGTATAGAATAAGATAACTGTGTATTATCAGCAAACACAGTGTAATACTTGTGATATTTACTCAACTTCTATAAATGAAAGCAACCTTCTATCAGTTATTAAAACAAACAAACAAACAAACACAAATACATTGTGATAGCACTTTTTCTTCTGGCACTGAGCCTCACTTCAGGCAGAGATTTCTATTCTCACAATTTTCCCACAGTTTCTTTTTTTTCTTTTTTAATTTCACCTTAGCAGTAACAAACACCATATCCTCATATTTATATAAGATTGCGTGGATAAAGAGTGACATAGAAAAGAACATACAGATGATCACATGCTAATGAATGGATGCCTGGTGCCCTGCAGTTTGTTATTTAATACAGGGCAATGTCTTTAAAGTTGATCCATTGTTTCTTAGTGTCATGCAGGACCAACCTCTGGGCAGGTGGAGCAGGTTGGTATATTCAACTGGCTCCCAGAGCCACTTTCTCAGAGGATAAATTCAATATACACAAAACCATCTCAGGCAAATACTTCAGGTTCGTGCATTTTGCATTTGGACTTTGAAAAGTTCCTTCCAGTTCTAGTCTTGATATAAGCAAGCATTTTGAAAGTGAAGTGTAAACTACTCTTCATGCCTCACCATTTGTTTATCTGCCTTAAGGGAAAAATGAAAGGAATCATAAATAAGGAAAAAAATATGGGCACTTCAGGTTGGATATTGCCAAACATTTCTTCTCCAAAAGAGCAGTCGGGCACTGAAATGTGCTTCCCATGGAGGTGGTGGAATCACCACCCCTGGAGGTGTTCAAGAATCATTTAAATGTTATACTGAGGGACGTGGTTTGGGGAAAATATTGATGGTAGAGTGGCAGTTGGGCTGGATGATCTTGGAGGTGTTTTCCAGCCTTGATGATTCTACGACTGGACTTGCAAAGAAGTGGGGTTACTTCTGTAATAACACCTACTTGGCTTATCCCCGGGATGGTCATCCTTATGGGTTCAGGGGACAGGGCTGTGTGTGCAGAGAGCACCTCAGCAATCCTGCTCTTCAAGGTATGGCTGCTCTCCATTAGAGGGCAACATAATACTACGCTCTTGGAAAAAATAGCACCTGAATCTGCTTTTGCAATAGGAATACTCAGCACTGCATTTGATGGCCTCTGCTCCAGGCTCAGAAGTGAAGGCTGGGTTTCACTCTGTTACCTAGAGGTAACATCACACCCATGGTACTATGAATGATCCATGCAGAATCTCTGCTTAGAGTGAAAGCAGTCCACTAAGTCTTTCTAGGGGGGTCCACCACAGTGGCAGCTGGCACAGCCGATTACACTTCTGGGCAGGGTGCTCTATCAGGGAAGGAGCTCTGTATCTGATGCTTCATGATGCACCGGTGAGCAGCTTTTCTCTATAGAAGAAATCTAGGATGACTCAATGTTTGTTAGATACAGATGGTGTGAATAACCCCTCTTGTTCCACAGAATCACTGAATGGTTGAGGGTGGAAGGGACCTCTGGAGGTAATTTTGCTCAGGTTACCCATGACCATGTCTAGGGGAAATGAATGCTCCACTGAACAGACCAGAGGAAAGACAAAAGACATTAAAACAATATTTTGGAGACTACAGGGCAGATGTTGCATCAAACATCTCACCTAACCCTCCTGGATATCCAGGTTTACCAAATCAGCCTCCTCTTTCACATCATAGGAGATTTTGTCTGATAACTGACCAGCTAACTGATGAGCTGCACCCACTGCAAATATGAATGTGATAGGAAGAGAAAAACAGTGCATAAAGCATCACTCACCTGTTAAACTTATCACCCATGGATATAACTGAGCCAGCAAGCTCAGCAGACTTGCAACAGAGAATTATGAATACAGATCTACATGAAAACAGTTTGAGCTTTGAATTTTACACTCAGAATGAATATAATCCTCCGGCTATGCAATCCCAGCTGCCAGCTTTACCCAGACATTCAGCATACAGCTGCCGGCCTTTCTGAGATCCTTGGCATCACTCCGAGATGGCCCAAGTGCATACATCTGCTACTGCTGGGAAAGAGGAGAGGGAAAGTCTTCAGAAAGACAGCAAAGTATAAACTGAGGGAGAGGAAGAGTTGAGATGCAGCAGTTGGTGGCTCAAGTATTGAAGAAGGAAAACACCCACATGGAAATGCATCATAGAAATAAATTGAAAAGGAAAAGAAAGAAAGAAAGAAAGAAAGAAAGAAAGAAAGAAAGAAAGAAA
>JAPSGF010000024.1:7594226-7673145 GCA_035772895.1 Perdix hodgsoniae | reverse complement strand
GAAAGAAAGAAAGAAAGAAAGAAAGAAAGAAAGAAAGAAAGAAAGAAGCTAGCTAGGAATCACTGAGCCTTTTTGGTGAGTCATAAGAGCCATTGATGTTCGCAGAAGTGGTGGAAATTGACATCACCAGTGAGGATTCACTCCAAGAAGCCCTGTACACCAGCTCACCTCCCCCATACCTGCTCCACCAGCACACTCAGCAGGGTCATAGGACTACTAGTAGTCCAAAAGCTTGCTGAATCTTAGCCTTCACTGCATGCAGTAAAAGTCATACCAAGCAATAAATAATTATTTGATGATTTAAAGTTCTGTATCTCCTGCTTGAACAGTTTTCACTTTTGACAGAGGTAAGGGTTAAAAGAAAAAGAAAGATTTAGGAAAAGAATTTGAGAAAAACAGCCATAGTTTACCCTTAAAATTAGGCTTTCAGATGGTGACGTGATTTTAAGGTAAATATACATTAACTGTTTATTTGATAAGCTGAAGAGAGTTTGCAATTTAATTTTTGGCACTAAAAGTGTTCTTGTGAAACAAGTGCTCTAGTTGTACAATGGAGAATGTAAAAGAAAAATTGCTTTGACAAACAGAATGTTTCCTGGTAAACACTTTCTAGGTCCATGGGAGTGGTACTTCACTGATCCAAAGCATTTGCTTTTTGAAAAGCCAAGGACAAGCAAGACAAATATACTCTCTCCTGAAAGCCCAAAAGCTTTCCATCCCCTAGTATAAAAAATAAAGCAGAGTAGGCAGGAAACCAGCGTGGCTGAACAAGGCCATACTTCACCAATATGGTGGCCTTATAAGGTGAGTGACAGCATCAGTAGCCAAAGGAAGGGCAGCTGATAAAATCTGCTTGGACTGCTGCAAGGCCTTAGATGCAGTCCCGCATCACATTCTTATTTCTAAATTGTAAAGATTCGGGTTTGAAGGGTGCACCATTCAGTGGATAAGGAATTGTTTGGATGGTTGCAGCTGCAGCGTTGTGGTTCTATGTCCAGGTGGAGGCCAGTGACAAGTGGTGTCCTCCAGGCATCCATCTTGGGACCCTTTGACATCTTTGTCAATGACCTAAGAGAAATACAGTCCATCTCCATGTAGATTGTCTTTCTTTCAGCAGAAGCTGGGACAAATGCAGGATTAAAGATTGCACTGAGATGGCAAAGGGGTACTTAAGTTTGAAGAAAATCACCACCAACACTCACGGAACTAATCAAAGAAATCTTTGAATAATTAATGGCCAAATTTGTGGAGATAATCACCTCACTGCAAAGGTGATTTAGACTTTTTGGGAGAATGAATATAGAACTTCAACCTAAAAAGGGAAAAGAAGGAGCATTTGAATCACCATAACTTTGGACTGTGTCAGTCTGTTTCAATATAAGGAAAAATTCTGGATCAAATTATGGGGGGGGGGGGGTTGTATATAAGGCTATAAAAGCTTTCTTGAGAACAAAACACATTCTACATATTAAAGTTCCAGCCATACATCAAGAGGACTTGTCAGATGGTGAGGCCTCACAGTAGCTAAGTCCTTAAAAGGGAACCACAAGAGCACAGAGTAGAAGAGTGAAAAAACAGTTACCCTGCTGCTCTGATATGCAGCCTACCTGCACACAAGATAAAATCCTGCTTGTGTTCAACTTGAGTTATGGAGAAGAAACAATGCTAAAGCAAAATATTTATGTTCAGTGACTGTATATGGTAAAGTACAACCAGTAAGAACTGGGCAAAGATAGAGGTGTTCGGAATTGCACGGGTACTCGTACCTACCTTATCAGGGAAGACATATAGGACCAGAACCATGTCAGAAATAGAACAGTAAAAAACTAGAGTCAATGAAAACTTGTAGTTAGGGAAGAACTGTTTTTTGAGAGTAGCCTTAGAAAAAAAAAAAAAAAAATATATATATATATATATAAGATATAAAGAAGAAGAGATATATAGAAGATATAAAGAAGAGTTCTGGGTAAATCTTACAGCAGTAAGAGAATAGACAGCTACAGACCTAGGTCACACCAAGGAGTGGACCTGAGGCCACAAGGACAGCAGAGAACCCCTTTGGGCAGCTCACTGCATTCTGCACCAGGCCAACACCTGGAAGCCTTGTTGCAGTGGGAATAGCATTGCATAGAATCATAGAATCACAGCACGGCCTGGGTTGCAAAGGCCCACAGTGCTCACCCAGCCCCAACCCCCTGCTGTGTGCAGGTCGCCAACCAGCAGCCCAGGCTGCCCAGAGCCACATCCAGCCTGGCCTTGGATGCCTGCAGGGATGGGGCACCCACAGCCTCCTTGGGCAACCTGTGCCAGTGCCTCACCACCCTCTGGCTGAAAAACTTCCTCCCCTTATCCAACCTAAACCTCCTCTGTCTCGGTTTAAAACCATCCCCCCTTGTCCTTGCATCGCAGCATCAAAAGAACTGTAATTTAACAGTTGCTCCAACTGATTCATTAGATTTAGGATCCATAATTAACAGTTCCACAGCTGTGAATAATCACTTGCATAGTTATATAACAGTCAATTAATATTAGTAGCTTGATGACTGGTTAATTGTAGTAGATTTTATTGGTTAGTTGGATTACTGATTTTGATTACTTGTTGCTTTTCTTATTACCTCAAGGTACCTTCATTAATCAATAAACATCTTAATTAGTTTGTAGCAGGTACAATCTCATGTCTCCAGTCCAAGTGGGGTGTATCAGCTGTCAGCTAACAGACGCATAATTGACAAGACGAGGAAACTGAAAGCAATCGACAAGACACACTTCATCTTTAATAAAACTTCTGACATTGTCCTATGCGTTGTCACATATGAACAAAGGCAATGCACTTTGGATTAAATGTCTACAAAGAGAAGACACACTTAGCTGAAACTTGGAATGTTTCAATTTGCATCTCACACTGATGTGAAGAATTCATATCAGGTAAGGGCCCCGAGGGCTCCCCTGTTGTGGGAGGCAATCACTGTTTTTCATTGTTTACTTGCACAGTTGAACAGGGAGTCCAATTATTAAAAATTTTGCTGGCACCAAGCTGGTTTATGTTCCACATTGTGTAGAGGATGGGATTAGAATTTAAAAAGAGCCTAATAAATTGGAGATGCTGTCTGGGAAGATAGAAGATGAAGCAAAAGAATAACAAAGGACATAAATGCCCCCTCCTTGGAGGCATTCAAAGCAAGGTTGGATGTGGCTCTGGGCAGCCTGGGCTGCTGGTTGGCGACCTGCACACAGCAGGGGGTTGGGATTGGATGAGCACTGTGGGCCTTTGCAACCCAGGCTATTCTATGATTCTATGATTCTAAGATCCTAAGATTCTATGATTCTATGATAAATATGAACTGGATGATAACAAGCCAGAACACAATATGGCAGGAAACAACCTAAAGTTTTAGAATGGATTAAGGATAGAAAACAAGCCAAAAACATTTTATTCTGGGTTGCATTAACCACCATCTTACTAGTAAGACCTATAAGTTAGTTATTTCATTCTTTTCACTATTATAAGTCCTAAGTTGGCATATTGACATTCCAAAGAGGTTTATCATATATTGCTCTGTAAATATTAGCACAGAAATGACTCAGACTGTAAAACCTATATTGCACTTTGTGGAAATTCCTAGTGCAAATTTTTAGAAGAGAGATGTGCAAGCTTAACCTTACACTGGGCTAAGTAATTTGCTTGATATCTTAAAACACTGTATAAATGCAGTAAACAAGAAAATGAGTTATTTCCTTCAGGTATTTGAAACCTGCAGTTCTTTCCTACTGGAAATTTACACCTGTGATAATGCTAGTAACTTCATTTCTCCTTTTTAAGCAACATTACCCCTCCAGCAGTGGGACCTTTAGTAAGGCTACATTTGGCCACGCATGGTATGGAGACCTTCCCCAGCTACTCAAGTTGCTTGTGGAATTGATAACTTTCAGAAGAAAAATAGAAGCAAACAGACTGAGCAACTTGAACAGAGGGATTTATTTATTCTCCTTTTATGAGGCAGGAACTAGACCAAGATGAATACATGATCAGAAAAGAAATTGCAACCTGCAATGTAATAATAATAATAATCCAAGCCAGAGTGCTGGATGGCCCAAAGGCTGCAGTGAATATTTTTTAAAGCTCTCTCACCATAGCTCGGGCTTGGGCTGTAATAAAGTATTCTCAAAGAGAAATCTGAATGTGAAGCATTATTGAAAAAGGACTTTAAGATCTGTAACCATGCAGTATCTCAACCTGCTAAAAGCAGTGCCAAACAGTGTCTGTAAAACCTAAATGAAGCACAGAAATAAACAGGTCACTTCAAAAGTAATGCTGCCTATTAATTTCCATGAAAACTACAACAGACACAAAGAGCACAGTAACACTATTGGATAGAGCAAATTCTCAGTGACAAAACACTATTTGTCAGCATAGTCGCCACCATTAGTTGTGCATTGTCACCAGCTGTGAACAACAGCCTGCATGCTGCACTCATAACAGTCTGCACCAGTGGAGATGACCACCATTGCTATTATCACAGCTGTTATGCACCATTCACCCCTCGTTGTGGAATCCAGTTCTACCCTTTCGGTTCCATTTCCACATCCGATGCCATTCTGTCAGGCTGCTCCTCAGCTGCCATCTGTCACATGGCAACAACATGGAAGGGGATACTGGTGGGAAGGTTCAACTTCTACTGTCACCCCACCAACATCCTCCTCCGATGTTGTGGGCCAACATGAATAAAATAGGAGGCAATACTTTTGGAGCAGTCTTCCTACTTACTCAAGAGTCTGCTTATGACAGACAGTTTTAAAACTAAGGCCCAGACATTGGAAAAGACTTGATTTTTTTTCTTCTTGGAAAGATGCTTAAAATAATTGCTACATTTTGGTGCTCTTTTCCTGCAGCTGAAACAGAGTCGTGGTGGTAGAACTTAATTATTGATAACTATTGATAACATCTTCTTTCCCATTTTCTCTAATAAATTAGGAAAAAAAATGTAGTTCACACTGAATCACCTCAGTGACCTGGGACTAATGTGCTTAATTCTGCATATTTACAGGAAGAGATGCAGATAAGTGCACAGCAGTTAGATTTCCATCTCCTTCCCCTGTACAAATAAATTACTTCACCCACTGTGTAGGAAACTTGGATGGATCCCTGCTCTGCTTGCATATGCTGAAGCACGTAGTCCTCCTGGATGAGTGCCCTGATTCCTCACATCACAGGGATTTGTGTTGGCTTGCACACACTGTCTCTTCCCTCTTCTCCCTCTCCCCATTGACTGTTGGAAGTGGTGAAGATGCTCACATAGAAGTGTCTCACACCATATTAGATGACTCGGTCACCATGGTACATCTGGCAGATATCTTGTGAGAGACAAAGACCTGGCTGTCTTCCACGTCATAACAGATGGGGTAGATGGGAAGGGAGAAAAGTGGGTGCTGTGTACCTTGACTGCAGCACAGTGTTTGATGTTGCCTCCAACGACACATTCATAGGGAAGCTTAGGAATTTCAGACAGTTGAGTGGGCAGTGACGTACATTGAGAACTGGCTGACTGGCATTTCTCAGAGGGCTGTGATCAGTGGCACAGCTGTAGCTAGTGATGCTCCCCAGGGGTCAGTGCTGGGTTTGGTCTTGTTCCACACCTTCATCAGTGACTTGGATGAAGGGGTAGAGTTCCAATATGGGAAACCAAATGGAAAGGTGTTCATTTCAGCTTTTAAACCAATAAAACACTGCAAAAGTCGGAATATGGGATAAAGATGGCACCTTAAATTGTCCACAGTCATTAAATGCACTTGATTTTGGAATGGTAGGTAAAGCAAGGCCATCAGGCCCAAATCTCTGAATACAATTTTTCTGGTCAAGTTGAACTTGCTGATATAGACACAGTTGATCCAAAAACAGAAGCTATGAATATTTGTTTACAGTGCTTCTAAAAGAGCTTCTTGCTGCTGAAGGCAGGTTTTTATGTGACTTTTTCTCTGTACAGATTCATATTGGGATCTTTGATCCAAATTAAACTTCACCATAGTTAACAGACAGCTCCAGTTCTTTACATTCCATTGCAGAAGAGTAGGAGATTCACTTCTCCAAGACTGAAATATCTGTAATGCAAACTAATTTCTCTGAATACCCTTAATTGTTAGTTAACTAAAATATGTTTTTAATTCTTAAATTATGTGTCCTGCTTTAAGGGAGGCATTTAAAGCAATGCACATCTCATCTTAGAAGTGACTACTTTTCTCCAGTGACAAAGAGAACTGGGTATGGATGAAGACGACTACAGTACAGATTTTGGTAAGCTGAGTTCTGGTTATTAAAAGGCTAATATTGGTATGTTTGGTTGTAGTGGTGGTATTAAATGCCAAAAAATAAAAGTTACTGTGGTCCCCTAATTTGAAAATGAGTACTTTGAGTGGTACTGATCTCATAGGCCTTTCACCTGCAATTTCATCTGAATCCAGGTTAATGAAGACCACGGTCTGATACGTAATAAGCTTGCCAAAAATCACATATCTTAGTATGAGATAAGGCTCTCCCAGGAACCCTTAACATTCATATAAGGCATTTCATCCAGTTGGGAGTCCAGAAAATGTTGTGGTGCCCCTGAGTACCCTGTCAAGCCTCCAAATGCCCTTCGGAAGGAAACTGGTCTTTCTTGTTTCCTGTGAAAATTTTTTAGCACTGCAATGTGCCTTGGACATCTTGTTTCATTCTGCTGCATTTAGATTTAGGTCTGCCTAAACCTAGAAGAGGTCCTTCACCCTGTTGGGTTAACTAGCTCGGATTCAGACTCCCACGTTATACTTGCCCTCTAAAAGACACAATTATTTTCTATGACTTCTTTCAAAAGAATCTACTCATTAACTTATTAAGAAATGTCTGTATTTGCTTTTCCCCACCTTGACCACAGAAAAGCACTAACGTAAGCACATGTATTTAGATATCTTCGACATTAGCGTGAATAACTGGGTACTTACCAATATCAGAAACTTGTAACAGAAACGTATTGGTTTCAGCCAAGAAGCAATTTCTTTACCAATTATTCTTCTACAGCTCATTATAACATTCAAAAAGTCAATGTTCCAGACTCTGCTTCCTGGACTGTGTGTACATTTTCTATCTCTGTAAAAGGCAAAGGTATTACAGGATGTAGAAACCAGAACTCTATAGCTTCCATTACAGTGCTTTTTTTTTCCTTTTTATCGGGGCCTTTTTCATGCAGTTAAATGCTCCCTCTTCCCTCTTTTCTGTCTATACCCATGATTTCTGCTTGTCAGACTGTGGAATGGCCCCATTTCAGCAAGGTGTGCAGAAAGCCTTCTCACTTGAGTGACAGGGTGTGTAGTACATCCCATGGTAACATGAGTTCAATCCAGCCTTTATCAAGCACCTTCCTTCTTCACAGTGTTAAAAACTCTCTGCTGTTACAAACAAGGTAAACAGCTGCTGCACAAACAAGTTTGTCCATGGCCAGATGCAGTTAATTCAATCATTATTTCAATCAATATTGTCATTAATCAGCAACAGCATTTCCAAATGACTCTTCATCGTGGTGTCCTGTCACTTCACGTGGAGCATCTCTAATGAATTTTTTCACTGCTTTGAACTTTTCTCATGTGCTTACTGTGACCAGTCCAATGGAATAGACCATGTAGGATTCACTATTTGTGAATCAGATTTCCCTGTTTTCTTCTACATTTTTACATGCTTTTCAGTCTTTTTAAGTTAAATAGTTTTTATCAACGGGACAATGTTATGCAAAGACCAATCTTCCTGCTATGCAACGCATCTTTGTTATACTCCTGCATCAAGTGTAGGAGAAGATCAAAATGCTTATGAGTAGAATGGAGGATCAACTTTTTACACAGGTAGGTACTGATAGGACAAGGGGGAATGAACAAGGAAAGTTTAGGTTAGATGTTAGGAAAAATTCTTCACTCAAATGGTGGTGAGTCACTGGAACAGGCTACCAAGAAAAGGGTGGGCACCCCATCCCTGGAGACATTCAAGACCAGGTTTCATGGGTTCCCGGGCAGTCTGATTTAGTGGTTGACAAGGCTACCCATGGGAGGGAGGTTGGAACTAGATGATCTTTGGGCTTTCTTCCAACCCAAGCCATTCTATGATTCTATGAATAAGGCTGGAACATTTTTAAAGAATTCATGGCAAAAGGCCCCATATTACTATCAGTACTGACATGTTAAAGAAACACCTTTCCAAGCAAATGCCTGCAGCAAACAAAAAATGCATTCATGTGAAATGTTAGTTGTTTGTATAGCCTGTTTCAGACAAAGATATCTACAGATGAAGTCATTAGCTATGTAATCTGAATGTGAGCTGTGATGAGAAGTCATGCTGTGGGTCTGCCTCTGGCAGTGGACCTGAAAAATCACCTATAGTCAATAGTGCCTGAAATGTTTCAGTAGTAAAGGGAAAGCACATTTTGGCCCCGAAAGACAGCAGTTGTCCCATAGCGGGCATTGATGTAACTGGTACATCTGCTTGGACTGAAAATGTAAAGAAAAGCCATGGAGAATGTCTTTGCTCCCCTAAAGCTGAATGCAGGCATAACAGCATGTGTTCCTATGGGATGGGTGCAGTTGTTGCAGTCCTCTCAATGCTAGCTGAAAACACAGCTCTTCCAGATTGTTGCAACAGTGTTAGAATTGTGCTGTTGTCAGAATTTTCAACTGCAAGTTGTGCATGCTCAGCATCTCCAGATCTATAATCCAATGGCCTTCAAAGATTCTGTTGTCATTACATTCAGAGGAACTGAAAAAAATGAAGAAACTGGAATTTTGCCTTCCCTTGGGCTCAGATCAGATTGTCTTAGTTCATATTTACTTAAGGGCTGGAAGAATTTCCACAGTCAAATCTCTCCAGATGAATTTGTTTATGTTTTAAAGTAACTTTCCATAGATTTTTCCGTAGATTTATCTACTTTTAAAATACATACATAGAATCACAGAATCATTAAAGTTAGAAAAGACCTCTAACACCATCCAGTCCAACCAGCAACTCATCCACACCTTGCCCACTAACCGTGTCTCTCAGTGCCACATCTGCCTGTTTCATGAACATGTCCAGGGACAGTGACTCCACCACCTCCCTGCACAGCCTGTGCCAACGCATCAGCACTCCTTTGGAGAAGAAATTCCTCCTAGTATCCAACTTGGCCCTCCCCTGGCACAACTTGAGGCCATCACTTCTCATCCTATTGCTGTTATGTGGGAGCAGAGGCCGACCCCCACCTCATCATAACCTCCTTTCAGGGAGCTGTAGAGAGTGACAAGGCCTCCTCTGAGCCACTATGGTCACTTTCAGGACACAACACTTGCACACTTCTTGAACTCTTTGTCTTCTCTGTTTTCCCATTGGCCTCAACCCACTGATACAGCCTGTCCAGATCCCTCTCTAGGGCATTTCTATCCCCAGGCAGATCAACACTTCCTGCCAGCTTGATGGCACCTGTAAACTTGCTGAGCGTGCACTCAATGCCCTCATCCAGGTCATCAATAAAGATATCATGCAGGACAGGCCCCAGTTCTCACTCCCGTGGGACACCGCTCATGACCAGTTGCCAGCCGCATGTAACTCCATTCACCACCACCCTCTGGGCCCAGCCCTTCAGTCAGCTCCTTACCCAGTGAAGAGTACATCTGTACATTTGTAGAATACTATGAAATTAATCCTTTTTTATTTTCTTCTTTTTTTTTCTTTTTTTTTTTTTTTTAGTTAAATTACTCCACCCTTTCAGATAGTCCACTTAAGTAAGAGGGAGTTGGTATGCTGAATTGCTCTCAGTACCTTTGACCCGGATGTCAGTTTTATTAATCTCTGTTTTCTTCCCAATTCTTTTACCCATTGACCATGATTTGTAACATATCTGACAGATATTCTTTATAAGATAAATGAATTTGATTATTTAAACAGGTGTGGTGCATTTTAAAGGAATACTTGCAAAATATTATTTAATTTTAACAGCACAAATAAAGCTCAGGTGACTGTAGCAATTTAATGAAAATTACTGAGTGTACTGGACGGAGTGATTCAGAGGGGAATGTGTGTTTTCACTTTAAATCTTCCCGTCAGGCTTAGATAAATATTTCCTATATGGTAGAAGGGAAAAAGGCAAAACAATCTCCCAAGACACTGAGTAGGTGGAACTGCTAGATCCTGCCTCTCCTTACAGTCAATAGGGAGATGCAATCTTAATAACTTCAGTAAGTAGTTCACTGGGCTTCTTATAGTGATAACTGTAGTCTCATCAAAGTTATCACAAGAAAAGCTTTCACAGAGATAAAACACCCTTGCCCTTCTATGAGAACAATGAAGGATGTGGGAGAGCTAATGACTTCCCATAGTTCTACCCATTATACAAAAAAAAGAACAAAAGCAGCTGTGTTGCAAAGGAGCTATAATCCAATATTAAAAATGCTGGCAGTATATCAACAACTTCAGAAGTTCTGTAGAAAATAGGAAATAAGGAAACAAATTCCAGTTGTACTATGAACAGTAAACTCAGCTGAGCATCAATCAGAATGTTGCTCAGCGAGGAGGCACTGAAGTAAAGGCAAGGATAGGAAGGGAACTGTGTGTGCAGAATAAGGAGATGCTTTATGACTTCTAAAAGCCAACAGGCACCATAGAAGGAAGCAAGGCAAGTTGCATTTAAACAGAACAGAGATGAGCACTGAGGAACTGTCAAAGTTGACATCACGGTAATACCGTAATAATCACAGTAATAATTTATTAAGGACAGTGGAAAAAAAAAGATGATATGAAGGGTGATTTAAGTAATGCTACTCTGAAGGAAAAAAAATATCAAGCACAAGCCATATATTCAAATATCTCTTCAAAGCAAGGGGCAAGAGGTACACACCCGTACCCATTTTGCAAGTTGGCTACTCTTCAATACGTGGAATCACAGTCTTCACGGTGTCTATAAATAATTCCTTGTGCCACAGCCCGTTGGCCTCGGTGAACTAAAGCAATATACATTTTATATATTAAATTAAAGCTCAGAAGCTACTTAGAGAAAATATCACCTTTTCCCAGTGTGTTGATCTTTCTGTGCATAGCCACTAAGTGATTGTCTTATGTGACTTATGTGTCTGCCTCAAAATGGCATTCTTTTGCCAGAATCAGAACAGAGAATTGCAAAGCAGCATCCCTAAAGTTGAGCTTTGGCTTTGTGAACACATCAGCCTATTTATCAGTCTACAGATTTTTTTTGTGTGTGTGTTGCAAAAGAACAGGCCCTTTATCTTCTCTTTTCCTGCCCTGGAGATGAGAAAAATACAAATAAAAAGACAAAAAGAAGAACAATGCAGTTGGATTGGTTTATTTGCAGTCACCTGTTCCTTAAGAAAAATTATTTCTTCTAAAATGCACAGCCCCAAAGGTGATGTCATTTATCTGCAATAAATATTGACAAAGAAAGGGAATGGCTATATATATACAACCCTAGCTTGAGGAGAGCCTCTAACTTCCACCACTCTTCCCAAGCAACAGAAGTGTCTCCAGAAAAAGGTAATGTACAAAGAATTTAATTTCAGTATTAGAGATGTTATCCACAGTTACATGGTCAGCATTAGTTGGGCACTGTGTTACGAAGACTAGTGTAGTTAATATCTAAGTTTTACAAAACCTGATAATTAAAAGATAATATCTCCTTGTATTTATCACAGAGGCAGAATTAAATATATAGATAGATAGATACAGATATTTTTTGCTTAGAAAGCATAGCTTCCACCTGTCTGGGTGAGAAATGTCTATAGTGGAGTCTAAATCACAGTCTTTTAGTTTGAAAGGTACTCTTCAAATAAATTAACCCATTTTGCACTGAATTGTGGTCAATAACAAGAAATATCAGTACATCTGATATTTCTTCAAGGCAGAACTTCTTGATTGTCAGAATGGCAGAGCACTGGCACAGGCTGCCCAGAGAGGTGGTGGAGTCTCCTTCTATGGAGATGTTCAAGAATCATCTGGACACCGACCTGTGCCATCTAAAGTAGGGAATTGCTTTAGCAGAGGGGTTGGGCTCAGTGACCTCTTGAGTCCCTTCAATTCTGTGATTCTTTTGTGTGCCTTCAAAATGTTGCCATCTAGAGATGTAACGTACTTGTCCAAACTTTCAGGTATATGCCATTTTAAAATATCATTTATATTTTCTAGTACACAGTAAGCTGATTATGTCCTCTTGATGCAGAATGAAAGTTTTGTTACAAAATGCATTAGTATTTATTTGCAATTTGATCAAACTTAATTAAATGAAGAGAAACTGCATTAAATGAAGAGAGGTTTCAAACAGAGCTACCTAAAAGCATGTTGCTGTGATCTGTCTTTTCATAAACATGGAAGCGATTTACTTGATTGAATACTATTGACATAGGAGGGTAACTGTATCTGGGAATGGTCATCTTCTGACTTTGAAAATAATGCCAAATAAATTTATTCCAAGGAATGTTTATGAGGGTGGATAGCGATAGGAGAAGGGGGGATGATCTTAAACTGAGCCAGGGGAGGTTTAGGTTGGATCTGAGGAGGAAGTTTTTCAGCCAGAGGGTGGTGAGGCACTGGAACAGGTTGCCCAAGGAGGCTGTGGATGCCCCATCCCTGCAGGCATCCAAGGCCAGGCTGGATGTGGCTCTGGGCAGCCTGGGCTGCTGGTTGGCGACCTGCACACAGCAGGGGGTTGGGACTGGACGAGTATTGTGGGCCTTTGCAACCCAGGTCATTCTATGATTCTATGATTTCATTGACATCTGGCAATTGAAGAAGGGCAGCAGTATTTTAATCTGCTTTAATTCTGAAGCTAAACATGTTTTGTGTTTCTTGTTGTTGGAGTCACAGAAAGGTTCTCTTTCTATGTGTAACTGGAGGAGGAGTCAGACAACAACTCAGCAGACAAAAATATCCCTCCAGTTTAGAATTTACTCTTCATTAACATGAGTGAGAGCCCTGTCTCTACTTCATGCAACTGACTTTTATCTTATGCAATCCTGAGAAGGCAAATACCTGAATGGCATGAAGTCTGTAGTGTGCTAGGTTGTGTTACTGATTTGTATCATGTGACAGGGTACAGTACTGAAATACTTGATCAATTTCTCTGCAACCTATCTGCCATCAGGAATGTTCAGTTAGTAGACCTTGTTCTCTGGGTATTTTCACAGGCTGAATCAACCTCATAAGGTTTCTTAGCCTAGTCACAGGACCATCATAATGTCACTATGAAGACCATTGGATTCAAACTCATATCTGCATGGCACTGCTGGGGTGCCATTTTTGTTGTTATCCATTTGGGAGTGGATACACTCAGCAAAAAAATAAAGCACATTGTGCAGAATAACCCAACAGTGCGTGCAGCTATTGGTCTGAACTCAGACCTCTTATTCCCGAGATGTCACATGTAAATTAAAAGGTAATTGTGTTGTCCCTTTTATTTTTTGGCTTAGTTTCCCCACAGGTAGAATGAAGCTCTGTATAGCCAAGTAAAATTCAGAAAAGGTTATCTTATTCTAACAGTGGCTTGATTGCCATTTTCTGATATAGTGACCCACACCTTATGTTTGTTCATGCATTTCCTGTGAATACTAGCAGTAAGATCTCTTGCATGGATGTAAAAATCACAAGGTGCATTTATATGCTGTGATTGAGTGTGGTCCAGCGCCAGTGGAATGTCTTTCCTATGTTTGTTTTAAAACATGATATGGAATAGTCATATAATGTGAACATATGTAGATCAGGCTCACACATGGAGGACTAAATAGCAAGTAAATCCACTGCCTTTGATAACATACATCCAGCATAAATGAGAGGGAAACCACATCACAAATTCAGAGAGTTTCAGATATTAAACAATAAACAGGATATTAATAATATTGTAAATGCCATCTCTTCCAAGTCGTTATTCTAGGAACTAGAATGACTTGTTCCACTAACTGAAAGAAGAATTAAATGTTTTTCCAGGACCCATTACCGTGCAATTAATTCTTTGAAATATGGACACGTCTTTCAGTTTTTACCAGAACTAAAAGCCCACTGCAGCCTTTCTTCACTTTTTCAGCTCACCTAGCATCAACACATTTATTACAGTTATCACCTAGCACAGATTAAATGGTAGATTTTTTATATTGACACCCTATATTCATGGTTTTAACAGCTGTCCCAATAGTTTCATTGGCAGCTAGGATTTGCTAGATCTCTACCAATGACCTGTAATGCTCACATTATGGATTTTTTCTCAGAGACCTGCTCTAAGGCTTGTTATGTTCAACCAGTTCCATTGCTCCTCTTTTTCTTCTGT
This sequence comes from Perdix hodgsoniae, assembly GCA_035772895.1. Classification (NCBI taxonomy): domain Eukaryota; kingdom Metazoa; phylum Chordata; class Aves; order Galliformes; family Phasianidae; genus Perdix; species Perdix hodgsoniae. The sequence goes on along the minus strand of JAPSGF010000024.1, from coordinate 7,658,839 downwards.
GCTTTGGTCTGTTTTAGGACAACTTGTTAAGCTCAAAATCAGTCTCATCTAGGATTTTGCCACATCTTCAGTCTTTAGAAAGAGATAATTTATTGTCCGTCATCTATAGGAAAAAATATTTAATATTTGCTTTCCTTCTGACACGTAGAATAAATATTCTATGAATATGACTGATCTTTAGACTATTTATGTACTGTGCTACTTCCTTCCATAAAGAGTATTTTCAATAACCAAGTGCATTATCTGAATATTTTGTTAATGCATTTGTTCAGATGGGAACGAACATCTCCATTTTATTGTGTGATTATGATGCAGACTTGACAAAGAAACAGGGAACTGAAAAGAAACAGAAGCACCTCCTTATGCACTGTAACAATACTCAACTCCAAAATACCACCTTTCAGCATGGATGATGCTTTCTTGAGCAGAACGCTGCCATGACCCTGCTGTACATATTCATGAATTTTATTTTTTATATATAAGGAGGCAAAGAATAAAGAAATAGTGCAGATTTGGGATATACTGAGTAAAGAAATCATGAGGAGTTTGATCTCTCTCTTAAAAGAAACTCACAGCTCTCCGGTATTGGTGATCTCTGTCTCAATGCAGGGTGAAGTCTTCTCTCTGTATGAGACAGTGGTGTCCATGTGTCATCATATATTCATTTGTGCAGACTCAGCATATGCAACTGTATTTGGTAATGATTAAAATAATCTCCTATGTGCCATGCTTCGTATTGAAATGCTTTCTCATCCTGCTACACACCGCAGAACACCACAAACTTTGTGCAACAGAGATTAACAGATTTCTTTGTTGTTTCTTTGCCTGCTTTTCCTCCATAGAAATGGGTCCTCTCACTGCAATCATTTGCCTGGCTGCTTTGATACACCACACTGATGGACAGGTAGGACCTGTCCGATTAGGCAGACCGCCTCCAGGAAGGGTAAGCCTGCTCTGGGAAGGGATCTAAAGCAAAAAAAAAAGCTGTCAAAAACCTCTTTGGGGGCTTTTTGAAGCCAGCTAAAGTCGGCAGACTAACTATGACCTAGCTGCTATTACTGAAACATGGTGGGACCACTCCCATGACTGGAGTGCTGTGACAGATGCCTACAAGCTCTTCAGAAGGGATAAACAAGGAAGGAAGGGCGGTGGTATGGCTCTTTATTTTAAATAGTGTTTTGATGATGAAGAGCTTGGGGTTGGGAATGATAAAGTTGAGTGCCTATGGATAAGGATCAGGGGGAAGGCCTGTAGGGGTGACATCTTGGTGGCGGTCTCTCATAGACCACCTAATCAGGATGAAGAGATGGATGAGGCATTCTATAAGAAGCTCACGATTGCCAGCACTTGGTCTCATGGGATACTTCAACTTCCCTGATATGTGTTGGAAATATAATACAGTTCAGAGGAAGCAGTCCAAGAGGTTTCTAGAGTGTGTGGAAAATAGTTTCCTCATGCAGCTGGTAGGAGAGCCTACCAGGGGTGGTGCCCTGCTGGACCTGCTCTTCGCTAACAGTGAGGGACTGGTGGGAGATGTGAAGGCTGGGGACTGTCTTGGGCAGAATGGCTATAAAATTACAGAGTCATCTATTCTTGAAGATGTCAGAAGGGTGATTAGCAAAACTGCTATCTTGAACTTCCAGAGGGTGGACTTTGACCTAGTCAGGACACTTGTTGCAGGGGACCCTCGCATCCTAAAGGGTCCAGGGGTCCAGGAAACTGCACACTAAGATGGAAATCTTAAAGGCACAAGTACAGGCTGTCCCTGAACGCTGTAAGGCAAGCTGCAGGGGGAGACCAGAGTGGATGGAATGGGAATTCTTGTTGAGACTCTGGGAGAAAAAGAGTCCTCTAGAAAAAGGGGCGGGCTACTCAGGGAGACTACAAAGAAGTTGCTAAGATATGCAGGGAGGAAATTAGAAAGGCAAAAGCCCAACTTGAACTCAGATTGGCCACTGCATTAAAAGAGAACAAGTTCTATATTTTACAAATATATTAACAGTAAGAGAAGAACCAAGGAGCATTTCCATCTTTACTTGATGCAGTGGGGAATGTGACCACTGAGGGTAAGGAGAAGGTTGAGGTCCTCAACGCCTTCATAAGATGTGCCTTTAATAGGCAGATCAGTTATCCTCAGGGCACTTTACACTCCGAACTGGAAGTCTGGAATGCTATGCAGAATACACCCCCGGTGATTCAGGTGATTCAGGTGGAGACAGAGACCTCCTCCTCCATCTGGGCTGTCACAAGTCCATGGGACCAGATGGGGGGCATCAGGGGTGATTGCTAAGCTCCTCTAGGCTATCTACCAGTGCTCCTGGTTGTCTGGAGAGGTCCCAGAGGATTGGAGGCTTGCTGATGTGACTCCCATCTGTAAGAAGGGTTGTAAGGAGGATCCGGGGAAGTACAGGCCTGTCAGCCTGATCTTGGTACCAGGGAAAGTTATGGAGCAAATCATCTTGGATGAGACCACATGGCATGTGCATGGCATCCAGATCAGGTCCAGACAGCATGGGTTCATGAAAGGCAGGTCATGCATGATCTTCTAGGATTGTGTGACCAAACTGGTAGATGAGGGAAAGGCTGTTGATGTAGTCTACCTAGACTTCAACAAAGCCTATGACATGGTCTCTCACAGGATTCCTCTGGGGAAATTGGCTGCCCATGGCCCGGACAGGTATACCCTTCTTTGGATAAGGAACTGGCTAGAGGGCCGTGCTCAGCAGGTGGTGGTTAATGGAGTGAAGTCTAGCTGGTGACCCATTACAAGTGGTGTCCCCCAGGGGTCGGTACTCGGGCCCATCTTCTTTAATATCTTTATTGATGATGTAGATGAGGAAATTGAGTGTACACTCAGTGAGTTTGCAGATGACACCAAGTTGGGAGGTGGTGTGGATCTGCCTGAGGATAGGGAGGCCTTTCAGAGGGATTTAGATAAGCTGGATCGCTGGGCTGGGGTGAATGGGGTAAGGTTCAACAAGGCCAAATGCCGGGTCCTGCACTTTGGCCACAACAACCCCATGCAGCGCTATAAGCTTGGGGATGAGTGGCTGGATGAGTGTGAAGAGGAAAGGGACCTGGGGGTGTTGGTTGATGCTTGGCTGAACATGAGTTGACAGTGAGCCCAGGTGGCCAAGAGGGCCAACAGCATCCTGGCCTGCATTAGAAATAGTGTTGCCAGCAGGAGCAGGGAGGTGATCATCCCCTGTACTCAGCACTGATGAGGCTGCACCTCGAGTGCTCTGCTTGAGTTTTGGGCTTCTCACTACAAGAAAGACATTGAGGCCATTGTCCAAAGAAGGGCAACGAAACTGGTGAGGGGTCTGGAGCACAAGTCTTATGAGGAGCTGCTGAGGGAGCTGGGATTGTTTAGTCTGGAGAAGAGGAGGCTCAGGGGAGACCTCACTGCACTCTACAACTTCCTGAAGGGAGGTTGTGGTGAGGAGGGGTTTGGCCTCTTCTCCCAGGCAACGAACAGGACCCGGGGAAATGGCCACAAGTTGTACCAGAAGAGGTTTAGGTTAGACATAAGGAAGAACTTTTTCTCTCAGAGAGTGGTCAGGCACTGGAATGGCTGCCCAGAGAGGTCGTGAGGTTACCGTCCCTGGCAGTGTTCAAGAGGAGCCTGGATGAGGAGCTGCGAGATCTGGTCTAGTGCTTGTGGTAGCAGTGGTAGTGGGAGGACAGTTGAACTCGATGACCCTGTAGGTCCTTTCCAACCTTGTGATTCTGTGTCCATTTGGTCTAAGCAAAATAATTATACCTAAACACATTGTGTAGATAGCTGATGAGGTTGAGTGATCTCTAGAACTTTACAGTACAGAGTTGAAATTATTGTTAGCACATATTATCACATGTAAAGATCTCTGTTTCCACAACAAAGATGAATTCTGGTTTTCCTGAGGTTTCTGTATTAAAATGTTTCTTCTGCCTATCTAAATATTCTCCTTTTTTCAAGAATAATTCTGAAACTACTTATTCCAAACAAAACAGATGAATTGATAATACTCTAAAATAATTAATCTCAGTGTCAGAAATACAGTCATCATTTCTCTGGGAGGGTTAATAATTTAAGGTGTAGATATAAATTTGGATGTGAGCTATTTATCAAGATCCACTCAACAAAAAAAAAAAAAAAAAAAGGAAATAGGTCTTCCAGGAAAGATGATCACATCTTTCATTAGGAACAATTTCTTTCCTGTGAGGGTTAACAGTTGTGGAGTACGATTCCTACTCAGGTAGTTGACACCCCATGCCCTAAGTCAGTGTTCCAGAGGCATTTGAATAATGTCCTCAATATTATCCTTCAACTTCTGGTTAACCCTGAAGTTGGACTAGATGATCGTTGTAGGTCTCTTCCAATGGAAATACTGGTTTGATACTTCCTGGGGTATCTGAGACATTCAAAATATGCACTACAGGCTTTACAGAGAGCTGTACCTTTCAGGAGAAAGTCCGAGACTCTCAGGGTATTTCATATGATCTTAAGTATTTCAGAAGATGGTCTGCAAAATGCCCTAAAATCTGATGCAGCTTCACATATTTCCAAAACTTGAAAGTGATAGGAGCCAGGGAATCTTTTAGTGCATACAAGAGGCTAAAGTAAGTCATCACATTTGGTTCCAGAGTCAAGCTTTCTCTACATTTGATGTGGAGACATCTGAAGTTAGAATTACTATCTACAATATTCATTTAGGGTCATGTGTTCTTTTGAAAAGTGCAGTTTAAACGAAGGAGAAAAGAGAAGAAGAAAAAAAATAGCACATAAAAGAATAGAAGAATCAATAAAGGAAAGCTGAGAATTTCCAAGTCCTCAATCAGTCTTGCTTATAAAAAATCAGAGAACTAGAATCATCACTGTTATTGTTTTCCAGGTGCTTCACCACAACCAAGTGGACCAATACTTCCCTTTTAACACTGGATACCCACAAGGGAAACCCCGTTACCAAAACCCACAGAAAAACAATGGTTTTCAGATAAAAAACAAAAAACTGTTTCATCAAGATCTTGTTAACCTCAAAAACAAGCAGATGATCCTTGAGCAACACAATGAAATACGAAGATCTGTAGTTCCAACAGCTAGGAACATGCTGAAGATGGTAAGTGATGGATAGCTAATAAGCTGCTTTCAAGATTATTAGCAGAATGTCGTATCCTTCTAAACACACACACACACACACAGAGGACAGGAAAGTTAGTCTGGAAATGAGATGAAAAAAATCAAAATGATATCCCTTTGTTTCTACAGAATTCATGCTCTATGTTTGCAAACTAAGATGCTGTAAGCACTTGTAAAATCATTTCAAAGGTCTCAGAACAGGGCACAGGTGCTATCTGAAAACTCTCTCTTAGCCAGCAAGTCTTGATTTAACAGGATAAGAAGTAATGGGCTTCAGTTATGCCAGGGGAGGTTCAGGTTGGATATTAGCAAAAATTTCTTCTCAGAAAGAGTGGTAAAGCATTGACAAAGGCTGCCCAGGGCAGTGGTGGAGTCACTGTCCCTGGAGGGGTTCAAGAAAAGGGTGGATGTGGCACTTACTGATGTGGTTAGTGGACACGGTGGGAGCGGGTTAATGGTTGGACTGGGTCATCTCAAAGGCGTTTTCCAACTGTAATGGTTCTGTGATTTGTGTAGTTAACAAAACTCAAGTAACCTGGCAAAAGTGCCTGTGCTTAGGGTCATTTGTTTGGAGATAGCATGAACACAGGTTTGCCCCAGCCGCATCGATTTATTGCTGTCGAACCTGTATTAACCTGGCTAGCACAGCGAGTCACAGATTCTTGCCTTATGTTCGCTAACCACAATTGGCAGTAACTCAAACACGACCTTTCTTCTTCTCCTTCAAGGACTGCACAAAATTTCTGTGACCTGAATGCTCCTTCCTTTGTGTCTTTCAGATGTGGAACGAGAAAGCTGCCAAAAATGCTCTGAAATGGGCAAACACATGTGAAATGCAGATCAGCCCAGTGCAGCACAGAGTTATTGATGGTATGTGAAGAACATGGGGACTAAACTTATGGGTTAATGGTGATTTGCAGAAAGTATGTCTGCACGTGAACTAGAAATAAGGATAAACATTAATCTGTTTTATATCTTTTGAGGATTTTTAAACACAAAAATATCATCTTTGGCAGAGAAAGACCCAAAAGACAAACTGTTGGAGCCTTAGAGAGATGGCAAGCTACGAACTGACCCAGCTCTTGTACCTTTCTTTAGCTATCCTTTTTCAGTTCCTGCTGGAAACAAGTCAGTAGGATAGAGAAGTGTTGGTCTGACTAAGTACACCTATTTTTGTGTCACATTTTTTAGTCAAATAACCATCTGTGACTGAAAATTCACTGATATCGGAATAAAATGCCTTGCCAGGATCAAGTGCACTATCCTCCAGGAGCTGTAGAATGCTAATGCCATAAAAAATCACCATTCCCTCTGTCATGCCTACAACTTTCTTCACTCCTGTGTCATAAAATGGATGTACTTCTACTTCAGGTATCACCTGCGGTGAGAATATCTTGCTGTCATCTCAACCAAAAACATGGGCAGAAGCAATCAAAGTCTGGCACAGTCAGGCCTCCAATTTCAAGTACGGTTTTGGAGCAACTACAAAGAGCGCCAGTGTCAAAAATTACGCTCAGGTATGGGGAAATAAAGTGAACTGCAGTGATACACTAGAATCACACATGTACAAATTAGGGTTGCTCAGGGGTGTTTATTATCAGAAAAAAAAAAAAATCAGTACCATCAAACTATTATCTTTTATGATCTCATCCAAAGGTGACTGAAAAATTAAAATCTTTACTCATTTACATCTGAGACAATGGAACCAATATCTGAGAGAGCTGCCCAGAAGAGAGGCAACCTGTAGAAAACATAAATGAGAACACAACAACACAAATAAATAAATAAATGGTGATGATGCAATATTTTTGATTTGCAAATAATGGAAAAAAGCATTAAAATATATACATATGGACAATGAAATGTCAAATGAAAAGAGCTATGATGAAACCATTCAAGGTTGAAATTTCTATTATTCTGCCAAAATTATATCCAAAACATTTGAAAACCAGAATACATCACTAATTCATTTTCCTATTTATTCTTCCTGACAGCTAGCTTGCAAACGTAACAGAGAGCGAAAATGAATAAATGAATGAATAAATCTATCTTCTGATTCGAAATACAGTGTATTCCTGACATGACTTTGCTGTTTTTTATTCTACAGCTAGTGTGGTACAACAGCTACCAGGTTGGGTGTGCAGTTGCCTACTGCCCAAGGAACCAGTACAACTACTTCTATGTTTGCCACTACTGCCCTCCGTACGTACTGCTTTTTGCTTGTCCTGAGATGTTCTAGACATGGTTTTAGGAAGTCCTGCAGCCTGTTGAGCATTTGTAGGCTCAGATGCCTCCAGCTGGGCTTTGGCCATTTGGAATTTTGAAAACGCCAAGATGAATTGTTGCTTTAACATCAAGTGGAATACGAATGTTTAGGGTAATCCACGTTGAAACTGGAAGTGGGGAAATATTAGCATATGAATGAAGAAAGAAAGGTCTGTGTAAGGGTCGGGCATCAAGCAGGAGTCATCCTGTAACTCTGAACACAAAGAAGATAGTCAGACACCAGTGAAAGCCAACAGCAAATGAATATTCACAGAAGAGCAAATCTCTAACACCTGCATGTCAGAAGGTTGCTGCCAAGATAATTTCCTTATGTGCTGGAAAGCCATTAGAAAAGCAGAGCAAGGAAGCACGTAGTTTTTTAAACTGGTAACGCCATACAAAGGCAAAAAGCCAATTAGTTTTCTTTCCCTAAACGCCTCCTGCTTAAAAACAAAGACCTGGTATTCTACGAATAGCCCAAACTCAAACAGGACTATTTATGATCATCATTTTACCCAAAACTTGTTGTTGTCTTTCACTGTGATGAAAAAAAAAGTAAACTGTCAGTGGCTCAGAGCTGCACTTTGATCTCATGGTGTTCGTTTCTTTAACATTTCAGAGGGAATAACATCATGCAAGTGGCTGCACCTTACAAGAAAGGACCCAGATGTGCAGACTGTCCCGGCCACTGTGAGAGAGGGCTTTGCAGTAAGTGCACGTATTTTCCGCCTTAAAACAAGCATCGTGTTGCCTCAAATAATGACTTCACTCCCTTATAGTACGTCTCTCCATACCTAACCTTTTATTACCTTCATGCAACCTTTGGCAGGAAAGATGTCATAGAACCGCCCTTTAATTCACCTCCACTAACATAATAGTGGTTAAGTAACTACTGGCAGGCTGTAAGCAGGGTCTGGGAGCAGATTATCTTCAGGGGACCCTTCCAACCCTCTCGCCCCGGCTATTCGGGTGCACGGCGTTGCTGCCAAGATGTGCACGATTGGATTGACGGTCTTCTGCTGCCCTCTGCAGGGAGGCTCCGGTCGCGGTGTCAGGATGCGCATCTGTATCCAAGGGCATGTCAGGGTTGTCAGATTTCACGTGTGTCCCTATGGACATAAAGATCTCCACTGACAGATCTCCCCTGGCTGTTGTAGAATTCCATGTGAAGCAACTCAGCTGTTTTTCTGTCTTCTTCCCCTTCAATAAGCAACTTTATTCTTATATACTCCATTCTTTTTAAGTATTCTTATATACTTACATGCTTATATACTCAAGCAATTTTAACAGCTGAGCATGGAATTATAGAATACCAAGGCTAGAAAAGAGCTCCAAGATCATCTAGTCCAATTGCCGGCCAATATTTCCCCAACAAATGTACAAAGATTTCATAGACAAGAAAATGAATTCAAAACAAAACAAACAAACAAACAAAAAACACTGTAAAATGCAGAAGTATCACAGTAGGACTGTTTTTTCAATTAATCCATCTCATGGCCTTTCTCTATCTGTTCTATTTCAGCCAATCCCTGCAGACATCGAGATGCATTTCCAAACTGCAGAAATATGAAAAGCTTGTTTGGCTGTAATCATTCAGTGGTGAAAACGAAGTGTCCTGCCACCTGTAAGTGCACCACTCAGATTGTATAAAGGCCTGGAGGATGTCATTGCTGCTGCTTTGGAACTTGTGTATGAGGAAAGAGTAGAACTGGGAAGAAAAAAAAACATTCATGCTCAACGTTTCAGCTCAGATTGACCTGAATGTAACTTGTTTATGAAATCACATAATTGTTTCAGTTCCAAATTAATCTGGTGGCTCAGATAGACTCTGATGTTAAGCTTTATAAAAATCATGATTAAGCTATTAATGTGGTTTTCGGTTTTTTTTGGTGGAAGTTCCACTGATTCATATCCTTGTAATGGGAAACGCACTTTTAAAACATGAAAATACATGTTAAATTCCACTTAACTTTCTTCTGTTACCTTTTCTTCAATTATAAATGGAATATATTCCTGGCTAAATAAATGTATGTTCACAAACAAGAAAAGTTGTTTATAACTTTTTCATTTGGAAAATTTCTCACGGGCACTTCAAGGATCTGGGATACTTTGTGCAAGTGAGGATGAAACTGGAAAAGAAAAGCAGAGCCAAAAGTCATGCAATGTTTTGTACAGAAAAGATAAGAGGCATACATTGATTGTGACCTAAACACAAATCTTCTGACACCTAGAATCACATTTAGGGTAGGAAGGCCCTACAGAGGGATCTGGACAGGTTGGATCCATGGGTTTAGGGTGGTGGGTTGAAGTACAAGAAGACAAAGTGCCGGGTGCTGTATTTGGTCACAACAATCCCAAGCAGTTATAAAGGCTTGGGAAAGAGTGGTTGGAAAGCTGAGTGAAGGAGATGGACATGTGGGTGTTGGTCAATGCTTGGCTGAACATGAGCCAGCAGTGTGCCCAGGTGGCCAAAAAGGCCAAAGGCATCCTGGATTGTATCAGAAATAGCACAGCCAGCAGGAGCAGGGACGTGATCATCCCCTGTACTTGGCACTGGTGAGGCTAAACATTGAGTTCTGTATTCAGTGTTGGGCCCCTCACTACAGGAAAGACACTGAGGCCCTGGAACATGTCCAGAGAAGGGCAATGAAGCTGTGAGGGGTCTGGAGCACAAGTGTTACAGGGAACAGCTTAGGAACTAGGGTTATTCAGGCTGGAGAAGAGGAGGCTCAGGGGAGACCTCAATGCACTCTACAACTCCCTGAAAGGAGGTTGTGGCAATGTGGGATCAGCATCAGCTCCTGTGTAACTAGCAATAGGATGAGAGGTGATGGCCTCAAGCTAAGCCAGGGTGGGTTCAGGTTAGATATTAGGAAAAATTTCTCCTCAGAAGAAGTGGTCAGGCATCAGAATAGACTTCCCAGGGAGGTATGGAGGCACCATCCCTGAAGGTGTTTAAGGAAAGGGTAGATGTAGTACGTAGGGACATGGTTCAGTGCGTAATATTGGTGGTAGGTGGACAGTTGGACTAGGTAATCTTAGAGGTCTTTCTGAACCTCAGTGATTTTATAATTCTATGATCTGTACATTGAAGTGATAAATGCATTTTCTCCAGAACTGCCCAGGTAACAGCACTAATTTCTATCAAAGCACACCTGTATGTAGGACTTCTACCAATAAATTCAATTACAGGCCTTGGATGTGCCTTCTCCTTCCTGTATTTGCTCACAGACCACCAAGTTTGACCTAAGGGGGAGTTTAGCTGGATCTGCTGTACTTGGTCTTAGGGCCATGATCATTTATTAGCATAAGATACTGGTGGTATTATTACCTGTTAGGTCTTTAGTCTTTGCATTGTTTCTGTGTGTGCAGAGTTGCTGAGCATGTGACACCACTGTATCAGAACAATGTGACTCTTTCAGATCTTGCTGACATTCCTGCAGTGGGTGCAGTTCAATGAGACCAAAGAATCATAGAATGGTTCCGGTTGGAAGGGACCTCAAAGACCATCCAGTCCCATGGGCAGGTTTGTCAACTCTCAGATCAGGCAGTAGATCCCAGGGTCCCATCCAGTCCAGTCTTGGTCTGGTAACCAACAGCTCTCTGGGTAGCCTGTTCATGGGCTGTTTTCATGAGAGCCAAATGAACTGTCTTCTCTTCATCCATTTTTTGGCTGGAAAGCTGCCTGGCGGAAAGGGACTTTGGTGTACTGATGGACAGTCAGCTGAATATGAGCCAGCTGTGTGCCCAGGTGGCCAAGAAGGCCAATGGCATCCTGGCTTGGATCAGGAATGGTGCGCTGAGCAGGACTAAGGAAGTCATGTTGCCCTGTATTCAGCCCATTAGTGAGGCCTCACCTCGAGTACTGCGGTCAGTTTTGGGTACCTCAGTACAGAAAGGACATGGAGGTGCTGGAGCAGGTCCAGAGAAGGGCAACAAGGCTGGGGAAGGGCTTGGAGAATGTGGCCTGTGAGGAGAGACTGAAGGAACTGGGGCTGTTCAGTCTGGGGAAGAGGAGGCTGAGGGGAGACCTTATTGCTCTCTGCCAGTGTCTGAAAGGGGATTGCAGCAGAGATGGGTGTCATCTCACTAGTGACAGGTGACAGGATGAGGGGAAATGGCCTCCAGTTGTGCCAGGGTAAGTTTAGGTTGGATATCAGGAAAAACTTCTTTACAGAAAGGGTTGCTAAGCACTTCTTTCAAGAAAGAGGCTCCTTCCCTGTGACTTTCCTCCTGACACACTCCCAAGGCTCTGCAGAGCAAGCAAAACATCCCAGCTCTGTGCAGGATGCACTGCAGTGTCCCAGAGTACTGAGTCACATACACCAGCCCCGTGCAGGACTGACATCTCTTACCACATCCCCTTGCCATTTTAGACCAGCAAAAATCATTCATTGGACAGAACTGCAATTCTGGCTCAGAGCACAAGAGGGTGAACTACGCCCAAACATTCAGCTCAATCAGGTTTTCACATTGCTACCTGTAGGAAGGTCGTCTGCCTTTCCTAGAAACAGAAGTTTCTGAGCCTGCTCCAACTGTTCTTAACAATAATCTGTACAGTATGTATTAGTTAACTCTTGATGAATAAATAATCACTTCGTATAAGATCAGTTTGGTAGTGGTTAATTCCCCTTTGCTGTTTGATCGTATCTCTGTTGGCCAAATGACTGTCCTGTCAAAGCCATTTGTTCTACCAAATTAAGGCAATGTTTTAATTTCCAGTATGTCAGTGCTAGTTCCAGCAGCCTTGATTGTTTCCTCCATCTCTCTCCCTCTAACTCAACAGACATTTAATGATGAGAGATTTCTGTGAGAGTTCTCTCCCCCAGAAAGAGATTTTTGTGCTCTGAACACCCAGCTGTGTCACTGGAGCAAGGCAGCAGAGCTCACCTGCACCACAAAGTGCTGAGCTGGGGCATCACGCAGCCTACAGGGCTGAATGGCATATGGACATTATGCTTCTGCTCATAGGTAATTTCAAAAGATTTGGGTTCCCTACTGACGTGGAAGAGGAAAGCAGCAGGTGAGATGGAATGCTACCTGTTTATCCTGTTTCTCAAGACTGCAAGGAGAGTGTGGGACCCTGGCTGGCACTTAGCTGTTTGTGTCCCTAGGAAGGCTGAGATGCTTCTGAATAGTGAATAATCAGTTTCCCATAATGGTTCTATCACTGATTCTCGGTGAAATAAAAACAATATGTCAGCTGAGCTCTAATATGTCAAAAACCACTTTTCTCCCTTCCCAGACTATACTCGCAAACTGATTTTTATAGTAATGCCATGACTGTTGTTTCCTTTCTGGTTCTTGCATAGGTTTCTCAGTGTGTACTGAAGTTATACTGTCAGGACTCTGATACTTTTGAGATGTAGTTCAGCACAGAAATTAATAACACCAAGAGCTTCTTACTGTTTCTGTTTGGCTCCTGACATCCTCACAAGTACATATGCTGAGAGATGATAAGAGCAGCGACTACAGTACAAGTCTTATCTGTGGAGAATGGAGTAAGAGCTCCTAAGTAGCTCACTTATGTGGAAAAGACATTCAGCACAGTTTTGAACAAAAACTAAGAAGTGACATTGAACAGTCTTATGGCTTGTGAAGAAAGAACACTTTTGATATTTAAAATAAGTCACCTGCAGCCATCATGTTATCTACCTTCTCTGATAATCAACTTTAGAGCTAAGGTAAATGAAAGATCTTTCACTTCCAGTGTCCAAAGAGTTGCTGAGAGCCCTGGGCCAAAGTTTTCAATATTTTTCTCTATCTATCAGTCAGATGGAGAGAATAATCATCCTGTGAAGTTTACCTCATTTATGCCCTCAATGTATCAAACCTAAAATAGCAGCGGGTTTGAGCAGCTAAAGGTAAGACTTTCTACTGAATGGAAAACAAGGTTTGAAAAGTCTGGGGGGATCTTTCATTCCAAAATGCTATCCAGAAATTTGCTGACATCACTGGGTAAAAATAGATCCCAGAGACTGTCTTTCCACTGTTCAGAAAAACTATAAATTACATGTTTTCACCGGATTATTAACTTATAGATAGACACCCACAGGTAAAATGTGCACCACTCCAGCTTGGTAACTCTCTACATGCCACAGAGCAGCATCATTCCTTCAGTCCCATCAAAAACACGTTTCTGGTGTTGCAAGATGGGTCACTTGATTGGAATAAATAAGCAGGTAACCTGATGATAATCTGTAAATGAATACAGGGAATTTTATGGACTACAAATAGAGCTGCAAAGGGTTAAAAAATGAGAATTTGCGCAAAAGCTACACAGAGATATAACATCCACCTGCCCACTGTAGTGCATTCACCTGTTGCCAACGTAGGGCAGCATTCTAAAATGTTCTATTGTATATTCATATAGGATGATCATGAATCATAGAATCACAGAATCACAAGGTTGCAAAGGACCTACAAGATCATCTAGTCCAACCATCCTCCTGTCACCTTTACTACCCACTAAACTACCAAACCATATCCCATAGCACCTCATCCAGGTGCTACTTGAACACTCCAGACACCTCTTGAACACAAGATGTATGGATATATTTCCCAGGGGTGGATATATTTCCCCTACTGACTGCATACTCCAAGCAGATCCACATTTCCTCTGAGTTTCTATCCCACCCTGGGCCTTCACCTCAACGTTCAGGTTAAGTCTCTATCAGGACACACACGCATGTGCACACATATATATAGTTCCTTGGCAAGCCACTAGGAATCCATGTGGTCAGAATATCTAGGACAGAAAATGGCAGTGAGAACCTCAAGCCCTTGTAGCACAAAGCCACCAGGGCCAGGACAGGATAAGGATGATTCCCACCCTTGGGCTGCTCCTGGCTCTTCTCAACGAGGCTGCCAAGGGTGGGTTCCTCCAAGTGTAAGGGTCACAGCTAAACTGTGAAAAACAGGAGATGGGACTTCCTCATTAAAAAGATATCAGACAGCCCTTTTGACTGCAGGCAAGACTTTTCACCTCTCTGCTTCGATCTCACTGACTGCAATGCAGAGATAAACTGACACAGCCAGGGGTGAGAAACATTAATTAATGCACAGCAAGAGCCTGAGAAACACTAAGATCTGGTGATTATAATATTGCACTCGGTAGCCACACTTCCAGTACAATTATATCACAAGCCAAGGGGACACAGGGCACAGGAGGGTAGGAGTGTTGGTCACTGGGCTCAGCAGGATGCTTTGGGTCAGGATACCATTGGCCTTTTTGGCCACCTGGGCACCCTGCTGGCTCACGTTCCGCCGAGTGTCAACTAACACACTCTGCCCAAGCCTGTAGCACTGCCTGGCCAAAGTGCAGGACTCAGCACTTTGTCTTGTAGAACTTCATCCAGCCCAGCAATCAGCCTGTTCTGATCCCTCTGTAGGGCCTTCCTATCCCCAGGCATATCGACACTTCCAGCCAACTTGCTGCCATCTGCAAGCTTACTGAGGGTGCATTCGATTCTTTCATCTAGGTCATCAGTAAAGCTATTAAACAGGACAAGCCCCAGTACTGACCCCTGGGGAACACCATTCACGACTGGTCTCCAGCTGGATGTAACTCCATACACCAATTTCTGGGCCCAGCCTTCCAGACAGTTCTTTATCCAGTGAAGAGTGGACCTGTTCAAACATTAGAAATGATTTATGGGAGTATTTTTGTCAACTCAGAGGTATAAAGGATTGTCACCTTCCAGCATTTCTTCGCTGGCAGAAGTTCTACTGCACAGCAGCACATCTCAAAATGCATCCTTCAGAGATTCTTTTTCAAGCTTGGAAAATTATGTTATCAAATGAACTCTTTTGCCCCTAAGAGTTACATATCCAGCTAGGAGGGATTTGGCAAGCTTCTTCACTGCTGTGTGAATTGACTTCTTACCTACAAGTAGACCAGCTCTAAGTCAAGATCTATTTCACCACTGTGACCAGTACGGCAGCAAGGGTCTGATGATACAAGACTGTAGACATAAATGCACTCAATAAATGTGAGAGTCTACTTGTGATAAAAAGTGTATGATTGTGACAGAAGTGTATAAGCAAGTCAACTTCATTTGATAAGGTACTACTGATCTGGGAACAGCTAGTGTGCACAAGCTCAATTCTTCTGAAAAGGTAAGGTACAGATTTCTTCTTCTTGGTTCAGGGTAAAATTTAGGTATTCGAGATAATGGCAGGAAATGAGGGAAACACCCCATGCCTGGAAGCTTGGTAAATCTGGATGCGTTTTACTAGTAGATCTTTCCAGATCAGATTCAGGTCTGAGTCTCCTCCCAGCTGTTTTTGGGGCCTTTTTTTTTTTTTTCTTTTGTCTGAAGCAGACATCATTGTTCAACACTGTGGTTATCTGATGGCTTTTCCTGCAATTCTGTGGCTTGGTGACTGTCTGGAGAATTATTGTTACAGGTTAATGAATTTTATTTACTACTTTACTTACCCAGGGGAGGAAGCTGAGTCCTTCAATCTTTTTTATTTCACAGGCAGCTGTATGGAGTGATTCGTTTTCAGGCAGAACTGGTGCTGTTTAGTGCATTGCTTATTCAACTATCTCCATTCCCAAGAGAAATTAAAGTAGACCTTGATTAAGATATCTTTTTAATTTTATTACATATTTGCATTTATCTATAAATAACAGGCATAGAATGGTGTGGATATCTTCAGGATGTGCTCAGAGTAGTAGTGCCTGAAAAGATTTTTCCAAAGCCCATTGGAGACAATAAAATGTGTGGGTCTGAACTATACATTTTGTTGATAAAAAAGATAGAACATGTTTTATTTATAAAACGTACACCCAAACTTCCCACTGTCATTCTCGGTGAATAAGTCTTACTATTTTAAGAATGGTAGTTGGCATAGAAAACACAAGAATGACCAGACCAGGTATCCTAATGGAGACCTCTAGACACAGATTGATGCTGTGACATCTCTTATCATTCTCCTCTCAGTAAGTTGAGGATAGATTTGCAATTAAGGCACTGGAGTTGGAGAGTAACAAGCAGGAGTCCTTGTGCCAACTTCTTGAGTCTTCTTTGGAAAAGATCCTGGAATAAACCAAGGCCTGAACCTCAGATTATTGGATGTTCTATCCAACTGAATCTGGAGCTTTTCTGTGGTCAATGAAGAGAAGAGAGAAGAGAATAGTCCAGAAATTTCAGGATGACGAATCCTGGAGAAACTCCAAGCCATGAAGGAATCAGTAGATGCTCAACATATACTCAATTTTCTGTGATTTTCTGTGCCTCCCTCTGCCACAGAGATTCATGATCCTTGAGGTCTCTTCCAACCCAGACCATCCTGTGATTCTGTGATACTGTGGAGGCAGTCAGCTTGAAGAAACTCTCGAGTAGAAAACCTGGATATATTAACTGTGAGATGACTGCTAACCCTTCAAGTGATGTAATGAAATGTTACCTTAGGATTCTTCATGCATTTCCAGAAAACATTTCTCACAACATACAATATTTCTCACAAGATACTGGTGAGAATTGATTTGAAATCCAATTGATTTGAATTACAATTCTAATTACTTTTCATTAACCAAACCGAAATTGAGACAGTAAGAAGAGATAAAATATTCAGGAAAACAGACAATCTGCAAAGTATCAGAGAAAATCAGGGAGTCAACCTAATTAGAAAAGCAAAAACTGAAAGGGAATATGATTGCTCTCTACAAGTATCAGAAAGGCATAGAAAATGCAAGCACTGGTTGAGTCACCATGTTTTTTTTGTCACCAGAAATATTTATGTACGTTGTATGATTAAAATTAGGGCTGAAATCTGTTCCCAAGCATTAAAACTGGAAAGATATGCAGCACTCTCCCAGCTGAATGAAGGATATACAGTTTAACTTAACAAATGGAAGTCAAAACATTTTTGGAGGGGATATTGTGATAATCTCCCACAGTCTCAGGAAGACACCTCAATGACCTAAAAGCTCCCTGTGTTCCTAAACAGGCAGCTGCTGGGTGATGGAAGAGGTAGAAAATGCAATCGCAATAAATATCTTGCCGTGGAAGCAGCCGTTCTGTTGGGTGTTCCTAAGAAAATCAGCTCATAAAAAGAAATGAGAAAAGGGGAGAGAAGACAAGAGAAGAAAAATAAATGGGTAAAGAAAGAGGATGGAAAAGTAAAATCACAGAATCACAGAATCACAGAATTATCAAGGTTGGAAAAGACCTAGAAGATCATCTAGTCCAACCATTACCAATACTTCCCAGCTAAACCATATTGCTCAACACAACATCCAAACGTTTCTTGAACACTCCCATGGTCGGTGACTCCACCACCTCCCTGGGCAGCCCATTCCAGTGCCTGACCACCCTTTCCGAGAAGTAATATTTCCTAATGTCCAGCCTGAATCTCCCCTGACGCAGCTTAAATCCATTCCCTCTAGTTCTATCACTAATTATACGAGAGAAGAGGCTGACCCCCAGCTCACCACAACCTCCCTTCAGGAAGTTATAGAGAGCAATGAGGTCTCCCCTGAGCCTCCTCTTTTCCAGGCTGAACAATCCCAGCTCCCTCAGCCGCTCCTCATAAGGCCTGTGCTCCAGACCTCTCACCAGCTTCGTAGCCCTCCTCTGAACACGCTCCAGGGCCTCAGTGTCTTTCTTGTAGTGAGGGGCCCAAAACTGAACACAGTACTCGAGGTGCGGCCTCACCAGTGCTGAGTACAGGGGGACAATGACCTCCCTGTTTCTGCTAGTAACACTGTTTTTGATGCAAGCCAGAATGCCGTTGGCCTTCTTGGCCATCCGGGCACACTGTTGGCTCATGCTCAGCCGAGCATCAATCAGTACCCCCAGGTCTGTTTCCTCAACACAGTCCTCCAGCCACTCCGCCCCAAGCCTATAGCGCTGCCTGGGGTTGTTGTGGCCAAAGTGCAGGACCCGGCATTTGGTCTTGTTAAACCTCATCCCGTTGGCTTTGGCCCAGCTCTCCAGCCTATCCAGATCCCTCTGTAGGGCCTCGCTACCCTCAGGCAGATCGACACTCCCTGCCAATTCGGTGTCATCTGCGAACTTACTGAGGGTGCACTCAATGCCCTCGTCCAAGTCATCAAGAAAGATGTTGAAAAGGACAGGCCCCAGTACCAACCCCTGGGGGACTCCACTCACGACTGGTCTCCAACTGGATTTGACTCCATTTACCACCACTCTCTGGGCCCGGCCCTCCAGCCAGCTCCTTACCCAGCCCAGAGTGTACCCATCCAAGCCATGGGCTGCCAGCTTTTGCAGGAGGATAGCATGGGAGACAGTGTCAAAGGCTTTGCTGAAGTCTAAGTAGACCACATCAACAGCCTTTCCTTCATCCAGCAGATGGGTCACAGGATCGTAGAAGGAGATCAGATTGGTCAAGCAGGACCTGCCCTTCACGAACCCATGCTGGCTAGGTCTGATCTCCTGGTCATCCCACACCTGCAGCGTGATCTCCCTCAAGATAATCCGTTCCATTACCTTCCCTGGCACTGAGGTCAGGCTAACAGGCCTGTAGTTCCCCGGATCCTCCTTACAACCTTTCTTGTAAATGGGAGTCACATTGGCAAGCCTCCAGTCTTCCGGGACCACACCCGTTAACAAGGAGCGCTGAAAGATAATGGAAAGAGGCTCAGCGATCACCTCCGCCAGTTCCTTTAGCACTCTCGGGTGAATCTCATCCAGACCCATGGACTTGTGACAGTCCAGTTGGAGCAGTGATTCCCTGACCACTTCTTCAAGAATCAAAAATGAGAGCAATCGGTAAAATGTGAAGGCGTGGAAGGGAAGTATGAGGAAAGGGGAGATCATCCAGATAAAAACACAGAAAATTGCCCACAGGAGCCACAGTTCACTTCAGGCCATATTGTATCAGTTCCACTTTTAGCCCTGCCTCCTGTGTTTATTCCTGTAGTCTCACAGTGATGAACAGTCATTGCAGATCTAGCTAAGCAGATCTGTTGAACAAACCAGTATCCATCCTGGTAAGCCTTATTTAGTGCTGGTAAGCATTTATTTCAAATGCATCTGTGAAGTAGGTAAGTAAGATCTGTAAGACTGTGGCATCTAATGAGCTGTGGCATGAAAACCTTGTCTCCTCCTCACACTGGTGTGAACACTTCAGAGATTGGACTTTTCCACTGCAATTGTTTTCTGCTGTGCCCACATGCAACGTGTTCTCAGTTCACTGGAGTACCTCCAGAGCCTGTTTGGCCCAGATAGGCTGTTGTATTTCAAGTAGTAAGCTAGGCTACTGCTGCTCACTGAAATATTGCTTGGCCCATTGAAAGGAAATAATAAATTCATCTTGTCAGTTCAATAGCACAGAACTACTTCTGGATATTCAGTGATTTAGTACCTACTTCCTGGAAACTGAAAAACAGACATATAAATTAATTGTGTATGTCACAAACCACGTCTTGCATTTGGTCAGCATTCAAGCTGCAAACAAAGAAGTCTGTTTGCCTAATATTCAGGCAGATGAAGGAGAAGTTAGTTGTACACAGGAAAAAAAAGTAAGCAGTGTATGAGTTTGTTGTAGGCATTTTTTATCTACAGATTTTTCTACCTGCATTGGAAACATGCATTCATTGCAGTTACTGCTGTGAGCTTTGCAGTACGGAGTTCACTTGGGATTGCTTTACCATTTGTGTGCTGTACAAGATTTAGGAGAGAAAGAAGTACTTAACCTTCTCAGTGGGAGGGCACAATGAAGGAGTAGAGATGGGAAAGGCCCTTTTGCAGAAACAGGACGTGAATTTGCTTGTAAGCCATCACCCCAGTGATACAGCCTTTCTGTATAGCAAATTGGGGAATATGGGACCTCTGCAGGAGTAGCACAGCATTGTACTGAGATGGCCTGTAACTATAAAGGACCAAATGTAAATAGGAAGGAGCATTTATAAAGGTGAAATGAGTTGATACTGTTTTCAGCAAACATCAAAATGCAAATCAGACCCAATGGTGGAATAGAAGCCTTAAAACATAAAAACACAGGAAACAGGTGGAAACCTTGGTTGGGAATCCAAATTTTTCAGCCACAAGACAGAGATTGTAATGAGGGCAAACAGACGAATGCATGTACTGTTGAAGCTAAACTACCTGAATTCATACATCTGTGGGCTCATTAACTTTCAATAGCAGATTTATTCGCTGTTATTCCTCATGGGAAAACACTCACGTACAAACCGACGGACCTAAGCTGATCTTGTCAGCAGTTAAAGCAATGCACCACGTTTGTGCATAAGCACAGAAAAGCATCTTGCACATGTCTAGAAAAGGCTGTCTGAGCTGAGACATTTGTCAGTGAAGAAAAGAATTGATAGAGAAAATTTCTATTACTTTCAAGAAAGGGTTAGTATAATGAAGGAAATCAGCATTACAGAAATTGTGTAGTTTCAAAGCTGATCGGGACTTTTCCCCGAGAGCTGAAAGTCCACTTAAGTTTTACCTCAACTGTTGCCAGAGGCTGTTCTGAAGACAGTTTTGCACATAATGTGATTGTCAGATAAAAGGGAAGAAGAATCCATAACTTCCTTGACTCTCTGACTCTTAGACGTGTGATTTCTCGTGAACGCCTTTTATAAACAGCATAGAATTACAGAAACTTAGAATAGCCTGGGTTGAAAAGGACCACAGTGCTCATCCAGTTCCACCCCCCTGCTATGTGCAGGGTCACCAACCAGCAGCCCAGGCTGCCCAGAGCCACATCCAGCCTGGCCTTGAATGCCTGCAGGGATGGGGCATCCACAACATAAATCTCAATCAACAAAGTATCTCAAACTTAAAGTTTTATTCTGTTTCTCATTGCTCCTTGTAAAAAATAATAATAATAATAATAATAAAGCTCTAAGAAGCATGTAGATCATCCACCTTCCTGCATTCATCCCTTTATTATCCCAGGAGCAGCTGAAACTGGACCTTTTTTAAGGGAGCAGGAACACCTTTATCTCTTGTAAGCGGCTTTCCTGTAGCATTAGCATACTCCTCAACAAATAGCTCCTGCTTATTATTTTAGTCCTTCTTCACAGTGCTTTTGTAGTAAAAGCAGAACGTAAAACAGTGAAGTCAGTGACAGTGATACGGATCCAGTGAAGGCTGGAGATACTGTTGTTATCTAAGAAATCAGAAAAAACCCTTTAGTGTCACTTTCCCCTTTGAGGTTAATGAAGCTACTTAAGAACTTCGCAGACAAAGCTCATTTATGGAGGTGAGCTTTTGGCCTGAGATGGGATACGTGTCAAGAGCAGGACTCAGTGATCCCAGTTGGGTCCCTTCCAACTCAGGATGTTCTGATCTGTTCCACTGTGCTGATTCAAAACATTGCAAAAGTTAATGTATAATGAAGTAACTCTACTAATGTGACACTACAGAAATGGGATAAATGTTAATGTTCTTAAAAAGCCTTATTCAACTAGTTTGAAGGCTGGCATGCTCTCAAGACACGGTCTGTAAATCCATCCAATCAGAAGAGGAATATTTGTAGTTCAGACTTCAGTGGGTTGAATTCAGGGTTGTAAATGGTGCCGGGCTGTTCAGCAGACTATGTTGGATCTCATCTAGGAGACGTCCCAAATCTGAATGATGTCTGTATTATCCATCAAACATGACCAAAACAGCCCAAATCGTCTATTTAGCCTGTCTGAAATATTTTCTTTTAAGTAAAATCGATTGCTCTTGGAAGTTCCTATTTCTCTTCTCTGTATCTCTGAAAGAGAAGCACTATTGGTTAGATCAGACACAGAAATCTATGGTTCATATCTGTTCAGATGAATACCACAGTTAATGATGTCTGAGGCTATTCTTCTAGAATATTTCTCATTCTTTACGTAATGATATCACTCAGACTACTCTCTTATCTCTTGTTTTGAATTGTTTGGAAGACTTAAAGTCTTTTCACATATTTATATAAAGGCTGTGATATCTTACCAATGCCATATCTTTACATAGGGCATAATGTAAAGGGATGTAAAACCCAAAATCTATTTTAAGAATACATGGTACAATACACACACCAGTTAGTTCATAGATCCAAATGTGCCATAATGCTCATCACAGAGCAACCTCAGCTCTTCCATTCTATTTAAGTACTTATGATTGAGCTGAAGCTAATAGAGGGACGCAAGGGAGTTTTTTAGACGCTGAAGACTATCTGCTCCGGGATGTGTACATTTTTACTACACATATTCTTACACTCTGCAGCAGTGAGATGGTTATGTAATGACTTCTGGACTTTGAAATGAGGTTCTGTAGGTGGCTGCTTCCCATCAGCTGTCAAGACTATATCGGAAACAAGACAAAGATGGGAATGACAGAGACAGCCATCAGCACTGTCATCAGCACTACTTCCTCCTACAGACAAGGTTTCCAATTTGATGTAAGGCTGCAGGATCAGGATCCATTTACTGAACACAATCAATGAAACACAGATATTGGAGTATGTGACTATTGGAATGTACTATCTTCAGTGTCCCTAATCATATGTAATTGACTGATGAGTGTATAAGTGACATACATGCACGCTGGCTGGACATCAGCTTACCTCACTGGGAAAACCATTGAATTTCCCTTTCTTTTCACGCAAAGTCAAAAGCAAAAGAAGAATGCCATGGGGAAAGCTATATACATCCTACAGTGGTGTCAACATGAAGTTTGCAAAATAAATTCTCACATATTTTATGCTCCAGGTACACTACTACATCAGCTTTCTGACACATATATGCTAGAGCACAGCTTTTGTTTGTACTCTCAAATAACAGATCCCTGTTCCATCCACTGCACAGGTTGCAATGGACTACAATTGAGCAAATAAGAATATATTTTTCAAGTCCTTGTGATTCTTACATGAAAAGCCCAGGCTTATCCAACCTGAGTGAAGTTTCTAAGAGTTCAATGCCTAAGCCTGAAGTACTTGATGCAGTCTCTCAGTGTAAACAGTGAAGAGAAATGTATACCTATAAAGCATTATGCATCATTTCCTAAGACAGCTGATAAAAAGAGATGAGGTTTACCATCTTCTTGAGGTGCACATAATTTCCTATTGACCACTAAGGCAGTGAAACTTGGTTAACTTTGGCATGCATTAATAGTTTTACAATATTTATAGTGTGTGTCTTTATGTACCTACATTAAATTTTAGATATAGAGCAAAAATGTCAGGAAATCCTGCTTAAAAGAATTCGATCCACATAAAATGTTTAATACTTATTAAAAAGTACTTTTTCAAATAATATTTCAACTGGGAGACTCTGCATCCCTGCAAGAACCTAAGAATTGCACACATCATATATTCACTCAGAAAAACACAGTGCAATGAAAACAAGAGATATTCATGGTTGAACTGTGGTTTAAAAAAAAAAAAATAGAAAGAAAAAAAGAAAAAAGAAAAAAAAAAGGACTTTATTCGTGATTTTGTTCCCGTTTAATTACTTCCTGTGCAAATGAAAGGGCTCAGAGCTCCTTACAGCCATGCACTGCTGGCTGTCTTATCCTGTGGCACAGCAAGAACGAACAATATCCCTTTAGCAAAGCTCTGCTTCCTTTCTTTGAGCTGTTCAAATGATATACAATCACTAAGAAGGAAAAATGTGCTCACTGCAGCTTTGCCACAGAAGTTTGATTCCATGATAGATTGCTACGTTCTTCTTTATTCCCAAAGCTGTGGGCTCATCTTAAAGAAGAAAGGCCTGAGATAATTTAAAATTTTGTCCAGACAGTGGCCTAATTTTGCCTTTTTACTTAGAAAGCTGAATAGTGCATGGAATTTTATGTTAAGATTACTACAGCTCTGTCAAGAAAATATAGTCCAGATAGTAGAATGAGCAGGGCACCATTCCTAAAGCCTAACTGGGGTCAATCACCTGGTTTGGTGAGCTGAAGGCTGCAAAGTATGTAAATTAACCTCTATTCTGGGAGATGTTTTCCTGAAATAAACTCTCCTACCATGCAATTTTGGCCTAAATATGGAAGGAACAGAGCCAGTAGTCAGAATCATATCAATAAAACATTTTACCCCCCAAACAGAAAACATTTAAGGTTCAATGCAAAGTTTGACAATCAATGTGAATCTCAAGGATAAGTGACCACGCTCTCATAATCTTAATGAAATTTAATTAGCTCCTTTATTCATGAGCAAGATGATAAGCTGAGCTATTTAAAACCATTCAAGAAATCTGGTGTCTGAATTATTTCTAGTTGCCTGTGCAAAAGGAAATTCAAAAAGCGACACTTTAAGTTGAAAAAAACACAGCTTTATGCTTTAACAGCTAGGAAGATTCTTTTTTCCTTTCTTTTGGAGAAACAGAATTGCCTTATTTTAGAACTGCAGATCACAATGAGAACTCGTGTCCTCACCAGGTACACTTCATTCACCTTGAAATAGAAACACAGTTCTCTTTTCCCAACTTATCCTGTTATCAAGAAATAGGAGATCATTCACATTTCACATAAGATGAGAAAAGCTTGAACTGTTCAGATGAAAGCTACAGCCTGGAGAAGTAGATGGACTTCAGGAAACATAACTGACTGTAGCTCTGTTCTGGAATCCATGCAACAGATCAGACTACGTGAGATTTTTTTCTTGGCTACTTTCTTAATTGAAAATAAGAATACACAAAACGTATCTGTGGCTAAAGTTTTGCATTGCAAACTGAGAAATATTTAAACCAGCATTTCATACACGGAAGTAGCCTGGGAAATAGAGGTTGCAGTACTGGCCCATACAGTTTCCCTCCCATAGTGGGTGTGACGGTTGGTTTGCCTGTCTCTTTTTTTTTTGGCTGTATCACCCCGACCCACAGAACTAGGCAGCTCAGTTGAAGGCAAGCGCCCTTTATCAGGTCATTGCAGCCTCTAGCCCTCCCGCAGTGCCTTCAGCCCTTGACACCAAGATGAGGTTCAAGTTCTCAGCCATCGCTCTTCTTCTAGAAGCGGTCTTCATCGTTTTGTTCGGGCTATTTGTGAAGTATGACACTGGGGACATCAATTTGTATCCGTGTAAGTATTGCCGAGATTCACAGAAATCAGAGTCGCTTTCAACTAATCCTAACCAAGACTTCCGAATAACTCAGGGGATCGACTAACATAGCTTGAAAAGGAAAGCAGACCATGGGGCAAAGAATCTTCTGAGGGGCGAAATCAGTAGACTTCAAAGATGAATTCAGGTTGTGCACATTCTGGGAATGATCCCTGGCCCACTGTGAGCCAGGCTACAGCTATGACTGCACAGTAATTTAGCATCTCAGACAGTCGTACTGTGGCACTGTGACATGTTGCTATATACATAGGTAATGTTATCTTGCTGTGTAATTATATAGTAGTTACACAATTGTACTGCAGCACTAATAATACAGCCATTTCCTAAGATGCCTCTCTGCTTACCTCTTCTCTGGCTGTCCTCCAAAACAACACAATGACAACAAATATAGTCACAGAACAATAGTGTTTGGGGAATCCTGGTAAAGTTCAGTAAGTCAGAAGGATGTTTTCTAGGTCGTGTATCCTTCAGACTCAGATTAAGGTCCACTGTCCCTACAAGAAAACAGAAAATTTCCTTCTCCTAAATGACATGCCTGCCAGCTCTGGTACTAACTTGTCCTATACTTTCTTGGTGTTCCCCTTGCCAAGTAAAATGAAGAAAGGTGCCTGAGATCCTTGTGCTTATTGTAGCAGTTAAACAGCCTTGAGTGGCCATTTACACTGCTGTGATGCCTTTTTACTGAACTTCAGGTCTTCTGGAGGGAGATGTCTGTGCTATCTAAAATGCAAACTATTAAATTAGGGATTGCCTAAAGTCTTTCACCCTTTAAACATGACAGAAAGTTTGCTTTGTCTCCCCTCTGTCTGCCTTCCTGCACAGGCAGTGTGACAGGCATGGCGTAGCAAAAAACAGAGGTTGTTCGTGGTAGGCAACACAGATAGGAAAGGTGCTCTGGGGGAGAAGAGCACGTATAGATACAAGTCAAGCCATGCCATGCACCCTTTGGCCAGAGGACAGGCTGTGGGCTGTTCAGTTTACTAACATAGACATAAAAGAAAACACCACCGACTTGATGTTGGACTTTATGATGCTGACCTAGGAGTATGTAAATCTAATCCTTGGCAAAGAACTGGAAGGAAGGAAGAAAGGTGTCCTAACACCTGTATTGTCACTTGTAGACCCTCTTCTTCTCAAACATCCCTATCTGCAAAGTGCACACGAGCAGTTTGCAGAAGCACCTGGCAGGCAGTTGATGGCAGAGTTGTGTAGGTGAATTGGGGCATATCCTGAGTCAAGACTTTCCCTGAGTTCCCAGACTGATGGCTTCAAACTTCCTTCCATCTTATCCCAAGGAGCCCTGAGATGGTAACTTCACCTGTAGCTGACAGGTTTAGTTACAACTTCCAGATATATCTTGCACTCTCAAAATTGCAGGGCAGGGCCTGATTTGTATGTCTTAAATGCCTCAGCACCATAAATCCAAGATTTTTGGTGGTTTTGGACTCATTAATTAGAATGATGAAAATGATCACTGAAGACAATGACAGTTTTGCACTAAGATAAGGGGAGCTTAGATGAAATTTTTCTCCTAACAAACCTTTTCATTCTGTTTCTGGAGGAAGTTATTACAGATAGAGTTACTTGGATGGACAACTTTTGGTTTTATGCCACTAAAATGGGAAGACATGGGTTTGAGATGATTTCACAGGTACCCCTGTGGAATCTCTTCAGTGCTGGCATTTAATGTATTGCCACAGACCCACAATTCATCTTTCTAAAAATAGTCTGTACCCCTTCCCTTCAAGTCTGTAAGGTCACTGCTTTCAGCAGAACAAAGCTACAGTTTAATTGCACACATAGCTGTTTAAGTGCATTTGCATTAAGACTCACTATCATGCATAGACCTCGTAGGGAAACTAATATGTTGGTCTTTGGCAGCCTTGGCAGAATCACGTGCAGTTTCTTTGTTCGGGATCTGCTGGAGTATTTTTCCCAGTATTTCTCTTCCTGCTTCACAGAACAGAAGTACCACATTCTGTTAAACACAACTAGTTACTGAAACAGCTTATTTCAAAGTCCTTTGCTTTCTTCATCATTTCCAATCACTCTAGACCTTTAGACCTCTTTAGCAGAAGGTACAAAGGGTAGCTTGAGCACAAGGAATGAACTAGATCAGTTGGAAGTCTTCACTCAGCTCGTGAAATCTGTTACATGTCATATTTGGGACCGGGATAAGATTCCTTATAGTACACTTCAAGTGAGAGCTGAGCACAAAGAAACCCTGTAGAAGGGTACAGCAAAAATTAAGTTCCTCCATCAAGGTGTTTTTGAAACCTGTTCTTTTGCTCACGTGTAGTGTCAGGTTGCTTAGACATCTCCTAATCTAGGTAAGATTGAATGTGATGTTAAATACATGAATCCTGAACAAGATGAATAGCATATCTCCAGGCAGCCTGTGTCAATTCTTCACCACATTCACTGAAAGACTTCTTATATCCAATTATATATATATATATATATTATACAACTCCTTATATCCAATCTAAATCTACTCTCTTTAAGTTTGAAGCCATTTCCCCTCATCCTATCCCACAGACCTTAATGGTTCCTCATAGAAAATCATTTCAAAAACAGAAGAAAAAAGTTTTACAGAGGTTCCTACAGAGAAGCACCAGTCAGAAGATTTACTTTAATAAGGTTCTTTTCCTAAACATTCCCTACCAATTTTCTGTGGCATAGGAATACAGTCAAGTTAAGCTGTGTTTGCAATCCTGCACTCAGAAGGAAACTAAAAAAATTGCTGCTGGTAAGATCAGGAAGATTGCATTAGCACTGTTTTTATTGCCCCTTGCCATATCTTTTCCTTTCCTTGCAAGGCACTTTGAAACAAGGAAATCAGTTGAGCTCGAAGGCAGATAGTAACTTTCACTGAACACTGCAGTAGAAGATATTCAAGAGTATCAAAAGAGTGGAAGCCCAAACAGAAGAGCTGTTTCTATATCTCTTAAAACAAATAGTAGGTACAACACAAGGGTATGAAAAGTAATTCTGGACACAGTAAGAAGGAGGAAAATGGGGAGTTCCCAAAGGGCTGCAGGAGCCTGAAAAATGATTTTAAATTATTGAAGTCAGGAAATGAATTTGAACATGTTTGGCCTAAAAAAGAAGCTGAAGGGTTGGGGGTGTTTGAGAACTACCACATTTCTACAGTGATGTTAGATGTACGTAAACAACTGTAAAGAATGTTACTACTGTCGTGCTTGCATTTCAGTACTGGAATACAAATATAACAGAGTTTATTAAGACTCTCCAGGAACTTATACTTCTGGGCCCTCTTTTGGCTAAACACAGAAACACATACAGCAAAACAATAAGAATGTCAAAGGCAGCTAAACGTGGAATATAACTTCAATCAAATATTGTAATAATCAGGTCAATGTCTCAAGTCTCTCTATGCTTACATATAAAAATCAGCAAAATAGAAATGGAAGGAATGAGCTTTTCTCTGCTGAGCTTCTTACTAACAGAAACAAAAAAATAGAGAAAGTAATTAGTGAGTTCAAATCTGGTGGATGTAGTGTTCATTAAATTGCATAAAATTCTTCAGACTAACTAACCTCTTCTGAAATATAAAATATCCATGTTGTGGTGAGGCACTGGCACAGGTTGCCCAAGGAGGCTGTGGATGCCCCATCCCTGCAGGCATCCAAGGCCAGGCTGGATGTGGCTCTGGGCAGCCTGGGCTGCTGGTTGGCGACCTGCACACAGCAGGGGGTTGGAATTGGATGAGCACTGTGTGCCTTTTCAGCACAGGCCATTCTGTGATTCTGTGGTTCTATGGTGATAAATTTAGTTTATATTAAAATCATTAAAAATTCTAAAAATTAAATAAAGAAAAGTTCAAAGAAGGACTATCAACAATATTGATGTTTGAAAGAAAAATCATATTTGAAGGAGGGCTAAGTTTATGCTACTTAGCATCATTAAGACATTTAAGGCCATATATAAACTGTTAAATTCAAAGTAGGCAGTTGAAGAACTCAGTATTCTTCTACAGCACTTTGGTAAGAATCACAAGCATACTTTTGCCCTGTGCCAACTAGTGGACCCCCAAAACAACCTCTTGCACATTTTTGGAGTTGGCCAGAACGTGATGGATGTAACAACCTTTATTTCAAAGGAAAGAAAAATTTTCTGTGAGGACACGAAGCTGTGATGTTCCAAGTAGTTTCAGGTCCAGATGAAAGCTATGGGCATATTAATGTTACTCACGTAGAGATCTAGTGTGCCTTGCATAATGATAACTTATAAAAACAACCAATTTTTTCCAAAAACTCAGCTAATAGACAGGACAGAAAGGGTGGGACAATGAGTCACGCTGATAACATAAGTGTAGAATCCTTTCAGTTTTCAGCTAAATCTTCCTTTATCCCCAGATATTCTTCCCTCAAGTCGCGATCTACTCAGACATTTTCTTCTTTCAGTCTTTAAGGACGTCCATTTGATGATATTTATTGGATTTGGTTTCCTGATGACTTTTCTGAAGAAATATGGATTCACCAGTGTTGGTATCAACATGCTCATTGCTGCCTTTGGTCTTCAGTGGGGCACTCTAGTGCAAGGATTTTTACATAGGGGTGAAGGAGAGAAAATTCCTGTTAACATCAAAAGGTACGTATGAAATTTTCCAGAAATGAAATTTCTATCCCTTAAAATATCAGAATAAAGATACAAAATCTGTGAGATTAGTTTTCCAAACTCATGAACTTCTGATGGAACATTGCTATCAATCTTTCTGTCTTTCACCCAAATGGCAGCACCTGCTGCACTGGGTCAAGGGAATATAGGATGAAATCTGAGCTCTCAAGTTATGTGTGGAACATAAGCCATGTAGAGAGACTGCTTTGAATCTCCGGAGCTATGCAAACAGGATAATTTTTAGCAGTAGTGCAGCTCCCTCCTGCACCCAGTAGGCACAGAGGGCTGTTCTTCCATGGCACACAGGGTCACAAAGGAAAGGCTTTGAGCAGTTGATCAATCCACACATGAGATTTTCTCCTGCTTAGGAAGGAATAATTTGTGCAAGCACAGGGTTTGGAGCCCAACCTCAGAACAAGCGACTTCACAAGTAATGCCTCTAGGTGCTTCTAATCTCTCCTCCATTGATCCATCTTGCTTCTAGCAGGGTCTTCTAAGAAAAATTGCAGAAGATTTTGAAAGAAACCTCACCCCAAATGGACAGTGATAGGTATCTTCAATACACACCTCTTCCAAATTATGACTGTCATCTCAGACAGCCGAGCAGGAGGCAGTTTCCCCACGTTTTCTCCTCAGCCCATATAAGATCCCACACAACCCAACTAGGAGATTCTGATTTTTATCCACATTTTTATCCACAAAAGAAGATTCTTTGTGACTTTTTGTTTGAAGATTTACTGTTCTGTCATTTAATGACATAACAAGTTTGAATACATCTTTATTTCCACTTCCATTAAACTGATATTCTCTCTCATTTCTTGTTGGTTTGCTTGCATTTGTTTTCTCATCTCCAGCATGATAAATGCAGACTTCAGCACAGCAACTGCTTTGATTTCATTCGGAGCAGTCCTGGGGAAAACCAACCCTGTTCAAATGCTTCTCCTGACATTTCTGGAGATCGCAGTCTTTGCAGCCAATGAATATCTGGTTACGGAAATATTTAAGGTACAACTATTTACAAATAATTGTTTCCTGTTCTCACAATTTCCTGTTGTAACACGTTTTCACTGTGTAAAATTTCCAGTCATGCAGGAAATCAAATCCCCATCTCTTTGTTGTGTAAATATTGTGCTATTATTTCGGTTCCCCGATACAGGCCACAGATATTGGAGCCTCAATGACCATCCATGCCTTTGGAGCTTATTTTGGTTTGGCTGTAACGCTCATCTTGTATCGTCCTGGCTTGAAAAACAAGCATGAAAATGAGGAATCTACCTATCACTCAGACATATTTGCCATGATTGGTAAGTATAAGAAGCACAGCAAAGTTATTCTGAGAGATGAAGAGTCTTCTACCCCTCTTTCTTTCATCCATACATTTTTATGATCACCTGTTATTATGCTTCCCCACTACTGAATGTTAGAGACCACATGGGTATTGAATTGGCTTTTCATCCATCTGCCCACGAGATCTATTCATAGATCAATTTATAATTGAAAGCTATCGGATCGATCAATAAATGACCAAAGATTTACATGTGAACTTTCTCACTAATGCATCCTGCTCTGGCATTTTCACAGTCATAGTGAGCCCTAACGATGCATGGGGCATGGTGAGGGGTTGCAATATGTTAAAGTCTTACAGTAAGATTTGTCAGAGTACATCAAAATTTCAACTGCCAGAGTCAAAAGCTTCTGCACTGACTGCTATTTCTTCCAGCATTTTTATTTATTTTACATTTTCATTGACCATCTTCCTCGTTTCTTGTACTTGGTGCTGTTGTATTGGATCTTTCACAGTGAAACACCTCTTCTGACCAAATTGTTTTCATTTTGTTTTGACTTTTGCCCATCCAGGTACCCTCTTCCTTTGGCTTTTTTGGCCCAGTTTTAATTCTGCAATTGCAGATGAAAATGACAAGATTACAACAATTATCAACACTTACTACGCCCTGGCAGCATGTGCTGTTATAACATTTGCCCTCTCCAGCCTGCTGGATCAAAGAGGAAAATTCAGTATGGTAAGAGTCCTACCACTACTTATGCTAAATCAAGAAATCCCCTATAATACAGTTGATTAGATTGGTTCCCAGTGTCCATGAGCTAGCTATAACCCCTACACTAGGGCTGTTATGCTTCAGAAAGCTGCAATGTCATACTGCACTCTGAGTCAACCCACTCTGCTTCATGTATGTAATTTGGGAAGAGTAGAATGCTCTAAGGTACCACCCGGATGGTTCCACTCCCTCATCTGCAGAACCTGCTGACATTGATTCATTAAGAAGGACTTTTGATGATCTTGCCTGAGTTTTTTCTTTTGCAAAAGCCAAAAGAGGTCAACTGGCTTAGAACTGCTTTGAACCAACACCCTCAACTTGTAACAGGGAACTCTGTTTTAAATTCCTGATTGTTTTTCATTGCAAAAATCCCTTACAAGTCATTCAGCCCCAAAGCCAACCTCTGTTCCATGTCTAACAGCTTCATGGTTGTACACTGTGCAGGTTCTCATTCAAAATGCCACCCTGGCAGGAGGAGTAGCAGTGGGTACCTGTGCTGACCTGACAATATATCCTTTTGTTGCTATGTGCATTGGGAGCATCGCTGGGATCGTCTCTGTCCTTGGGTTCCACTTTCTGACTGTAAGTATCCAGGACCTACCTCTGCTCTCACCTACATACTGCTTCACCTACTTCACTGGAGCTTGCTTTCTTTAACAGAAAGAAACTGGCTGATAAACTACAGAGAGTAAATTATCTAAATTATTATTTCAAGATGCAATTAAATTACTATGCAATTAAATATAATTATTTCAAGATGTAATTAAAATATATTTTTATGAGATAACTTCGGTGGCTGAAAACACTGGGAACATCACTGTCGTTCTGTGTTCTGCAGTGCTGTATTTATGATGGTAACTTGGACATCTGTAGCATTAGAGGTATTTACCTGATTTTTTCTCCTTGTATAATTTCACAGTGACAGGGAAAACAACAAATTCTAAGGCCATGCTTTGTATTTCATATATATGTATATACATGTCAAATCATTTCTGGTCTTCTCTGTTACTTTATTTTCCATATCGTTCTTGACAGAGTGTAGACTAAACTCACCATGAAATTTATATTTCCCCTCATTTCAGCCTGTTTTAGCATCCAAGCTGAAAATTCAAGACACATGTGGAGTCCATAATTTACATGGCTTACCCGGAATACTGGGAGGCATTGCTGGCATCATAGTAACTGCAGTACAATCTGAAACTAAGTAAGTAATACTCAGAAAAGATAAAGAAGTTGCCTTTACTGAAGGTCTGTTTTAATTTTTCACTCTCCTTGGATTTAATTATGATTTATTTTCAGGAAACCTACTGTAGGGAACTGCTTTCACAGGAGTTGAACTAGATAACTCCCAGAAGTCCCTTCCAACCCCTACAGTTCTGTGATTCTTTGAAATTTACCTTTGATTGGATTTCAGATCAGTGTTCTGAAACACTGAGCACTGCAATGGGCTGCCCAGGGAGGTGTTTGAGTCACCATCCCTGGATGTGCTTAAAAACCATATGGATGTGGTGCTCAGGGATGTGATTGTTAGTTAGGTTAGGATGGTTGAATTGTGGTTGGACTTGGTGATCTTTAAGATCTTTTCCAACCTGAGCAATTCTATGATTCTATGATTCCATAATTCTATGATTCTGATTCAAATGGGACTGTTCTTGGTATCCTGCCATTAACATGATTTGTATTCAAAGCTTGTTCCACATTCAAAGATCAGATAAAAATTGAAACCGTTGTCAAAAAAAAAATAAATAATGATCACCCTTCAGAAGTAGAAAAGTCATTCTCCTGCTTCTACAATCACACCTCAGGCAACAGTAAGACTTCCAAGAAAAACACCAATCAACAAAATGGGCCATTCTCCTAAGAAGACCACCAGAAGATGGAATGGTAGTCTTTTTGACAAAGGAAAATATTTTATGAAGACTGAGAACATGTTAGTAACCTTTTCAAAGAACTTGTGTTAAACAAGTTGTGTTAAATCCAAAAACAAAACCAAAATACAGGCAGTCCCATATGGCTTCTGCAGTGGCTATGGCAATGAAAGCTTATTTTCCAACGAGTCATTCTTCTCAGCAGAGAGCAAACATAAAGTTGTGAAGACGAACCCCACTCTGTATTTTCATAGTTTTTACTCTTGATTTGTTTTTCTGTTTGTTTCAGGAGAGGTGTCCAACTTACTGCTGGCAAACAGGCCGCTGCCTTAGGCAGCACGATTGGAATTGCACTGCTTGGTGGAGCACTGACAGGTCAGTTCACATACAGTTCACATACACAGCTCACAACTGCACACAGCAGTTGAAATATACATGATGTTAGAGATGTGCTCGTGGAGAATTTCAATCTATCAATAATTTGCCAAGAAAACTAGAAAATGGAATGATAGAAATGAGTAAGTCATGATAGCACACTAGCAGAATCTTGAATATGGAAAAGGCAGTTTCTCAACCAGTCTTCAAACAGCAGCTAGATATCTTACTGAATATATACTTCAGAGGTACTGGTTTGTATATAAAAACCAATTGTTGCTCCAGTTGAAGTTCTTCTCTAGATTCAGAAACCTAAAATGCTGAACAGAAACTAGTTTGAGATTAGCTCATGACCCATTAGGTGTCCCATGTTTTTATGTGATTCTGTTACTCTTATATAGATGTCTTATTCTACACTAGGGTGTTTGAGACATCCGTAGTGGACTGGTAGATACAACACAGGATTTACAGGAGAGCCATGCCTGGCCTGTATCCATTGGGATCTCAACCACACTTTCTGTTTTGTGTATGGAGAAGAGCGGGCTGAGGTATTTTAGTGATTTCTTTTAATATTGTTAACTAAACCACTCTAACATATTTCCTCCCAAAAGCTTGATAGCTGTGTCTTCCTTAGTCCCAGAGTTGTACTAAAGGACATGATTTAGTGAGGAAATGTTGGGGGTAGCAGGATAATTAGACTGGATGACCTTGGAGATTATTTCCAACCTTGGTGATTCTGTGAGTCTGTAATTCTATTCCAGGACATATATGAAGGATGTATTTTTGGACACAGTTTTTTTCAACTTCTGAGGTCTTTTTATTGGCAGGTGCTATACTAAAGCTGCCCATCTGGGGACAAGTATCTGACCAGAACTGCTTTGATGACTCTGCTTATTGGGAGGTAAGATACAAAACACTGTTAAAACAAAGGAACAATATTTTTATTTTCACCATGTTAGAAGAGATACAACACACGGAGGTTTGCATATCAGTCAACTTTCAAACACGTTGCCCAGTCTTAGGCTGTGAATTTATCAAGGTAACCTTCTGGATTTGACTGGCCACCTAGTCATGCTTTGAATGAAAAGCAGAAATAGAGCCAAGAAATTGAGGCCTCAGTGGAGTTCTTTACATCTGCAGAGAGAAAACTAGAAGGGCAAAAGCCCAGCTTGAACTCAACATAGCTGCTGGGGTAAAAAGGATCAAGAAACTCTTTTACAAAGAGCTCAACAGTATTGCTTTTCTATCATCAGCTAGAATTTATTGCTAAGCGTGATTTGGAGCACTTTAGTGTATCATAGGATCATAGTGCTTAGTGCTTCTTGTTTGAATGATCTAATCATCAAAGTTATGGCTTAGAAGCTCTGGCTCCTATCATTATTGATTTACGTATAAAGGCACAGACAATGGGGCTTAGAAGCAAGTATATCTGAAGTTGCCTTGCTAGGCTCCCTTACACTCAACAGAATGATAGCTCTAGAGTGGAGCTCATTTGAATCATTCTGGGTCTTTATTAGAATTATGCTAATTAAAAATTAAGGAGTCTGCTTATTCCACACTGGTAATGTGGATGCTTAATTGCCTACCTCAAAGATAAAGCTCTATATCTTATATACAATACATGTAAATAAAATGTTGTTAACTGACGAGGAGATTTTATTAATTTTTCAATGAATTAAACTCCAGTACAAACCAAACAATTTGTCTTATAGTCATAGAATGCTTGTGGTACAACAGGAAGTTCTGAATCAAAAGATCAGTGGTTGCCCCATCCCTGGAGGTGCTCAAGGCCAGCTGGATGGGGCCCTGGGCAGTCTGGGATGGTGCTTGATTTAGTGGTGGCAACACTGCCCATAGCAGAGGGCTGGAACTGGATGATTTTTGAGGTCTGTTTCAACCCAAGCCATTCTAAGATCCTTTATCCTGTGACTGTGATTCTATGATCAGCTGTACAAAACTCGGGAAAGAGGAAAAAAAAGAAAAAAAAAATGTTAATGGCAGTTCTGCAAGCTATTTGACATTGGAAAAGCAATAAGCACTGGTTTTCAGCAAGGTCTGAATAATCTGAATAGCCCTGTCATATCAAAGTGATACAAACTGACGGGAGAATGAAAGTTTTAAATCAAGGATGAAGAACTAACTCACAGCCTGTGTTGGCCAGCAATAGTAATTAGTCTGCTCACTTAAAGGTCCTTTAGTGTCAGTGAATTCCTCACAATTAATAAATAGACGCAGAATATGCGCAAACAGAATTGCCTTCTCAGTATGCTTCATTCTCCTGATGTCTTTATCTCGTCAACTGAACTGTTCCTTGATTTCCATGACAGGTTCCAGAAGAGGAGAAGTTGCATGCAATTAATTCCAACAACTATGATGAGCACAGCAGATTTGAAGCTATCATGTAGAAAAACATATATATGTCCTTATGATTCTCTTTTCTGTTTCCAGTGCTAAAAATCAGCACTCCAAAATTTTTCTAACCACAAATACCTTCCAGAAGGAGCTGTAGGTTACTATACTTTTGTAGTATTTTTTTAAAAAAGTTTGATTTTAGCATAAAATATCATTATGTCAGGCTCAGGAGAACCAATTTGATCTTCCCAACATGTTCACTCTTTTGGAATGAGGATCACTAAAATCTATAAAGATTCTGACTCCAACCTTCCCTCCATCAACCAAGCAGGTGAGCTTATCGTAGAAGGAAATGAAATTTCCAAGTCAGGACTTTCCCCCAATGAACCCCTGATGACAAGGGCTTAGTTATCTGATTGAAGGGGAAGATTGTAATGTAAAATAGCACAGAAAATTATTCCTATTCTGCTTGCGTATTTTTTCCACGGAAAACTTTATAAAGATACCAGGTACAGCTAAATTCCTATCCGAGGGTTCAGGAGCTCATTTATTCACACGCACCCATGAGTTAATTGCACTGAGAGCTGACTGCAAAGAAATGCCTCAGTGAGTAATAACTATTTACTGTGAGGAAATCCCCCAGAATGGTCCCCTCGGGAGTTAGGTTTTATTCATTGAAACAAATGGAAAAATAAAATAAAATAAACTTTGTGCTTTTGTTGTCCAGTTCTCACAATCTTTCTGTAGCAAACCGGGCACTCACCTGCTCTTTCCAGAGCTCTGTTGTCAGATGAGGGATTACCTCTTCAGGCTCCCTCAAAAACTAGAACAGAGAGATGGCCCCTTCTACATGGAAATTTATCCCACCTAACCCAGCTGTTGTTTTCTGGAAAGTCCTTGTTTCTTTTTTGACACAGAAGAGACCTAGAAGCCTAGGTTGGCATAGGAAACTGTGTAAGATGGCTTATAATGTTATTAAATACCTATTTTGATGCAGTGAGGTGGTAACTATTTAGGATAAGTGTTCCTCTAAAGCCTGAGAACATCAAGATGATGGAAAAAGAAACAACAAACTTTCATTAGCATGGAGGAAGCAAAGCATAACATCAACAATATCGATAAAGGTCATCGGTGTTGAACTTGATGTAGCAGTTATGAGTGGAAGGATGTATCCTGCAGGGAAAAGCTATTCATAGCCCATCACCCTTATCTGTAATAAACCCACACTTTCAGCTCACTCACCGCTTGCCAGAGACCTACTGGAAGGAACCAGCAGGGCTGAGCAGGCAAGGACAGTGTATTTCGGGGGTTTATTTCCTTCTCCCAGTACATTTCTGGTGACAAATCCAGTCCCACAGCATCCTTCCAAAAGCCTGGCAAGTCCTGTACATGCAAGGAAATGCTGTACATGTTCTGAAATTCTACACAGATCTAACCCTTGACCATCTGTAAGTAAAAGACTCAGAATCACCATTTTTTTTCATAACCCAAGAGTCAGTATTATCCCTTGTTAATAATTAAATCTTATCCGTGTATGGAAGGAATGAGGCTCACAGTGCCTTTTTACCTGCTTTGCAAAGGTACAGAAGAAACACACCATTTAGCACGCAGTGGAACATAAGCTTTAGACATTTTCTGGGGCATCATCCAAGAAAACAAAATGATCTGGCCTTTACTCCAGTGACCCAAATGGCAGCAGTAGACTCGGGGCCAAACAGTGAGAGAGCAGGCTTGCTCTAGATCCTCTTCCATGCTCCCAGCCAGGTTTATGTAATCACAGCATCATTGGAACGGGAAGGGACCCTGAAAGGTCATCTGGCCCCACTCCCCTGCAGCAAACAAGGACCCCCAGCTCCATCAGGTGCTCAGAGTCCCATGCAGCCTAACCTTGGGTGTCTCCAGGTGGAGGGAATGCACGACACCACTGGGCAACATGTACAAATGATTCACTGCAGATCAGCTCCCTTGCCCTGCTGGCCATGCTTGTTTTGATGCAGCCCAGCATATGGCTGGCTTTCTGGGCTGCAAGGGCACATCACTGGCTCATGTCCAGCTGCCAACTGCCAATGCCCCAGGTCATTTTCAGCAGGACTGTTCTCTATCTATTCATCCCAAAGCTCATACTGCTAGTGGAGGTTGACGGGACCTAGGTGTAGTCCTTGCACTTTGTATATTTGACAGAATCACAGAATGGCCAGGGTTGGAAGGGACCTCAAGGATCATGAATCTCCCACCCCCTGCCACATGCAGGGCCACCAACCTCCCCATTTAATACTAGACCAGGCTGCCCAGGGCCCTATCCAGTCTGGCCTTGAACACCTCCAGGGACAGGGCATCCACAGCCTCTCTGTTCAACTGTTCCAGCACCTCACCACTCTCTCTGTAAAGAACTTCCCCCTGACATCCAACCTCCCCTCCCAAATCTCCCCTCCCTCAAAACCATTTCCCCTCATCCCGCAGTTATCTACCCTTTCAAAGAGTTGATTCCCCTCCTGTTTGTAGGCTCCCTTTATGTATTGGAATGCTGCAATGAGGTCACCCTGCAGCCTTCTTTTCTTCAGGCTGAACAAGCCCAGCTCGCTCAGCCTCTCTCTATGAATGGCATCCCTTCCTTCAACTGTGTTGACCACACTACTCAGCTTGGATTCATCAGCAAACTTGCTGAGGGTGCACTCGATTCCATCATCAGTGACACTGATATAAAGATGTTAAAGAGCACCGGTCCCAAGACAGACCCCTGGGGGACACCACTCGTTACCAGCTTCCACCTGGACATGGAGCCATTGATGACCACCCTCTGTCTGCGGCCTTTCATCCAGTTTCTTATCCATTGAGTAGTCCACCCATCAAATCCACATCCCTCCATTTTGGAGAGAAGGATGTGGTGGGGGACCATGTCAAAGGCCTTGCTCAAGTCCAGGTAAATGATCTTGGTCGCCTTTCCCTTGTCCACCGATGCTGTCACTCCATCATAGAAGGCCACCAGATTGGTCAAGCATGACCTTCCTCTGATGGCTGTCAAAGATCACACACCCATTCCTCATGTGATCAAGCATGTCATTCAGGATGATCTGTTCCATGATCTTCCCAGACACAGAGGTGAGACTCACCAGCCTGTAGTTCCCTGGGTCCTTCTTCCTCCCTTTCTTATAAATGTGAGTGATGTGACCCTTCCTCCAGTCATCCAGGACCTCACCTGAGAGCCATAACTTTTCAAATATGATGGAGAGCATCTCGGCAACCACCTCAGCCAGCTCCTTCAGAACCATGGGATGCATGCCATCTGGCCCCATGGACTTGTATACATTCAGTCTCATGAGGCGGTCTTGGACCTGCTCTGTCCTCACAGTGGGAGGTATTTACCACCCCGGTCCCCACCCAGAGGTTTAGAGATGCAGGGCTCAGGGACATGAGAAGTACTGGAATCCTGGCCGCCAGTGAAGATCGAGGCAAAGAACTCATTCAGTACCTCAACCTTCTCTTCGTCCATTGAAGCCAGTTCTCCTTTTACATTTACCAAAGGAGGTGCATTCGCTTTGGCTTGTCTCTTCTGGCCAATGTACTTGTAGAAAGTCTTCCTATTGTTTTTCACATCCCTCACCAAGTTCAGTTCCGCCTGCGCCTTGGCTTTCCTGATCCCACATCTGCTAGTCCGGACTACATCACTGTATTCTTCCCAGGTGACTAGGCCTTGTTTCCAGAGCTTGTACACACCTCTCTTTGCCCTCAACACACCCAGCAGGTCCTTACCGAGCCACACCAGCTTCCTACCTCCTCTGTCCACTTTCTTGTTCAGAGGGATGGAGAGTTCTTCCGCTCACAGGAAGGCATCCTTGAAGAGTAACCAGCTCTCTTCAACATTTTTGTTTTTAAAGAAATCATCCCAGGGGATCTCGGCCAACAGACTATTGAACAGCTTAAAGTTCACTCTTCCTAAGTTCAGGGTCCTGATGCCACTCTACACCAGGCCCACATCCCTCAAGATCACAAAATCGACCAGGGCATGGTCACCTGATGAGTTCCACCTGGGCCCGCTGCTCAGCCTATCTAGATCTCTCTGGATGGCATCCCATCCCATCACAGAATCACAGAACTGCCAAGGTTGGAAAAGACCCACAGGATCACCTAGTCCAACCATACACCCATCACCAATACTTCTCACTAAACCATGTCCCTCAGCACAAAATCCAAACGTTCATTGTACACCTCTAGGGTTGGTGACTCCACCACATCCCTGGGAAGCCCATTCCAGTGCCTGACCACTCTTTCAGAGAAGCAGTATTTCCTGGCATCCAGCCTGAATCTCCCCTGGGGCAGCTTGAAGCCATCCCCTCTAGTCTTATCACTGTTACTGGAGAGAAGAAGCCGAACCCCAGCACACTACAACCTTCCTTCAGGTAGTTATAGGGATTACAGAGGATTATCCTTATTATAGAGGATTGAGGTGTCTAACATATCTGATAAGGACAGAAATAGATAAGAAGAGGGGTGAAGGAAGTGGGATGAGACTGGAGACAAAGAGGGAAAACTGGAGTGAGAACGAGAACTAGTGGATGTATTAAAAGTTGTGAATATAATTTGATGATGATAAGAAGTAGAGATCCTTGGGTTAAGTTGCCTGAGGAAAGTTTGGAGGTTTTAAAGAAGATGATGAGACAGCAATGCCTAAGAAAAGAACATTTAAATGAAAAGGAATGACCCTTGCATCTCTTTGGCAAACACACTTCTCTAGTTTTCAGCGTCTCCAGTATGGTCTACTGGTTTCAGTCTCAAAGTTCAAGGCAGAGTTTGAGTTTGAGTTACATTTATGCCCCCAGACATCTCTACGAATGTAAAACACTAACTGACACATAACTCATTAAACAGTAACCAGGAGAGCTTAAAATTAGTGCATTTTGGAACTGCCCAGTAGGTATTTTATGAGGGTAAAATTTCAGGAGAGCTGTCACTTCTAACATTTCTGAGAAGTGGAGCTCATCCCTCAGCTTTGACACCTCTTGGTGCAGAAGTGCCATTATTGCTTGAAACAACTTTGGTAGGAGCTTGCTTGAATTATCATCTCTTCAGTTAAGCTTTTGCTGAAAGGCAATGGATTGGGCCAGCCTTGTTCCTGTGGGCTTACTGTTAGTCCTAATTCTGCTGCTGATTTTGAAAACACAACATTTCTGGAGGAGCCAAGAGAAACTCCCCCCAGGACCGCAGCCTTTACCCGTCATTGGAAATCTGCACATGATGGACCTGAAGAAACTTGGCCAGACAATGCTACAGGTAACTTCTGTTGTTCCTTTCCTTAGCGCTCTCACTCTAAGACCGTAACTGACCTCTTGAAAGGGATACAAAGATCTCAAGGCACGAAAACTGCAAACGCAACTGCATTACTCTTTGCAGTGGCATTTCTTCCTACTCCATGATATTGTGTAGTGCAGGGGAATTGGCTTCCAACCACGTTATTGAGAGAACTGACCTACTTCTGTGGAACACTGGAAATGTTAGCACTCCTCAGGCAAGGGTAACAAGAGAGGGGTCCTAGATCTCTTATTATTAAAGAAACTTCATCAGGGAATCCTGAAACAATACAGGAGGTGACCAGAGATTTTTGAAAGCTGTTTCCTGGATTCAGTCATCGGGAAACTGGCAGCAAACAAACTCTTGATCCTCTCTCTTGATGGAGAAAACTTTCTGGTATCCTAGAGCAACCTAGGAAAAAAAGCCTCACTGCATATTCTTATATAGCTGGTAGCAGGAAGCTCAGGGCTTTTGGGAAAATAGTGTATAGCAGTCAGATATTTCAGGATTTGGGGCATCCCTCACTGAAATATTCCTCAAAGCCATGAACAACAAACCTAATGGTTTCTGGCAGTTCCTGTGCCCTCATGTATCGCCAGCTTGGAAATCAATCTCATCTCGATTAGCTATGCATTTCCAATGAGTGACACAATCAGTGTAGTAGACACAGTTAGGCCCACTGAAAACCTGTTATTCAAATACACAATCAAGGATTACAGATCCTATTCTGATTCATTTAGTTCACAGCAGCTCCAACACTTGCATCATAAGTTCTCAAGGTTTTGGGCAACAAATGCAAAGCCAGTGCCACGTGGGAATAAGAATGTTGAGCCTGCTGAATAACAAGTATTTTTGGCTTTGCCAAACATCATCTTCTTCCTCTTTCTTTTCATTCTACTAGCTTTCTGAAACATATGGCCCAGTATTCACAGTTCAGCTGGGACTGAGGAAAGTGGTGGTGCTGTCAGGATATGACACAGTGAAGGAAACTTTGGTGAATCATGCAGATGCCTTTGCCGGAAGACCTAAGATACCAATCGTAGAAGAAACAGGAAAAGGAAAAGGTGAGTGGGCTGTTCTCATATTTTCTGCCCCTGTCCTTTTCAAGAGGTGCAGGTGAAAGAGAAGTATGATGAAATTCAGCAGTCCATGAGTGTGAAACCGTCACAGAGTACATGAAGAATCTTTGCTTAAATTGTTATGTATGTGTTTTAATTTTCCATTTCAGGAGTTGTATTTGCTCGTGGAGAAAACTGGAAAGTGATGCGAAGATTTACTCTTACAACCTTACGAGACTTTGGGATGGGAAAGAAGGCCATAGAAGATCACGTTGTAGAAGAGTATGGATACCTGGCAGATGTAATTGAGTCACAGAAAGGTAGGGAGATTCTTAATTTGATAGCATATACCTGACTTTTCTCAGCAAGTCTTTTCAGGAATACCAAGGATCAGGGAAGAAGAGATACAGACCTGTGTCAGAGATAGGTCATTCTCCAAAGTCAATGCTGTGACGAGTACACGAGTTGTATCTGTCTCTTTGTCTCTCTACCTGG
This sequence comes from Perdix hodgsoniae, assembly GCA_035772895.1. Lineage (NCBI taxonomy): Eukaryota > Metazoa > Chordata > Aves > Galliformes > Phasianidae > Perdix > Perdix hodgsoniae. The sequence continues at coordinate 7,615,311 of JAPSGF010000024.1, read as the reverse complement.
CAATTGCCTGGTGTGTAAATGAAAACTTATTGAAGTACTGGAAGTCAAACACAGAGTTTAATACAAAACAGTACAGTTGAGGAAAAGGACTTATTATGCCATGTACAGTACCTCCATAAATGACAGACTTGGACTGAAGGGAAAAGTAGAAGGCAACTGAAAGGTCGTGCACACCTTGACTGAAGAACTGATTGCCCAGAGTGTCATATGTCTGAAAAATGCCTTCCAGTAGGAGACAGAAGATGCATTTCTACATTTCTCCAGCATCATCCAGGATTATTTGTCACTGGGTTAGTGACCAACTGCAGGACTTAGAATGGAATCACAGAATGATAGTGGCTTGGGTTGGAACAAACCTCAAAAGATGGCCTAGTCCAAATTCCCTGGGAAATTAGGAAACCATTCCACTAGATCAGGTTGCTCAGAATCCCTGTCCAGCTTGGCCTTGAGTGCCTCCAGTGACGGGGCACCCACAACTTCTCCAGGCATCCTGTTCCATTGCCTCATCATCCCCATTGTGAAGAATCCCTTCTTTATATCCAACCAAAACTACTCTGTTCCCATTTCAAAACACTACTTCTTGTCCTATCACTACATTCCCTTTACATTCTTGTTATATTTTAATTGATTACAATGAGCACTGATTGTATTGTTTGCATCATCTTTTCGGTTGCTAGGGAAGCCCCTTGAAATGACTCAGCTGATGAATTCTGCTATTGCTAATGTCGTTGTATCTATATTGCTTGGAAAGAGGTTTGACTATGATGACCCCACATTCAAAAGACTTGTGTCACTGTTGAATGAAAATATGAAGCTTTTTGGAAGTCCATCTGTGTCGGTAATTGATAAGTTTGAATGATTCTCTTCAAAATCGTGCACAACATAGACTGATAACAGTGCATCAACTCCGAATCACTGACGTTAATCTATCTGTACATGACAAATGCATCCTGAAGTGGCAGGAAACAGACCTTTGGTACTACATATGGTTTTCTCTTAGTCTGGGCAAGTGTAGCTTCACTTCACGAAGAATTGAAGAACGTGCTACACAAAAAAGGGAGAGTGTCCCCAAGGGATAGAAATTGCTCTTTATTTCCCATCTCCTGTACAAAGACTAATGTCTAAACTGTGGAATTGTCTGCAACTGTCTCTTAACTTATAAACATCTCTCGAAACACCCAACTCCAACCAAGTTGGAGAGGGAGGAATGTGAAATCTAAGAGTGGAGAGGTAGGAAAATATGTCCAAGGCATACACATGAACATGGGATTTCTAGGCCTTCAGCTCGTGTGATTTATACATTAGAGAGAGTAAATTTTATCAAGTTTACTTAGTTGGGCAGGGAAGAGAGTGGGTGAAGAGTGTTTTGTGACAAGATTATAAGGCTATATAATCTTTTCTGTAGGGGTTTTTCTTCATATACACTGCTGAAAAGTGGTACATCTATTTAGTAGCTGCTTTTTCTTGCTCTGCATCTGTGCTCCTTACAGCTGTACAACATGTTCCCCATCCTTGGATTCTTCCTGAAGGACAGAAAAAATTTTCTTGAGAATTTAAAAGAAGTCAACAACTTCATCAAGGATACTTTCACAAAGTATCTTAAAGTCCTGGACAGAAATGACCAGAGGAGCTTCATCGACACTTTTCTTGTCAGACAACAAGAGGTAATTGAATGCCAGCAGCCTCCTTGTATCACCTCGCTTTTCTTTTAAGTCTTTTCACCGGATGCATACATTCTTCAATATGCTCTGCTCCATGGCCCAGGGGATGTAAAACTTGACGTAATCATTAGGGTTAACCCAGTGAGTGCTCCCTGTATTTCAAAATATTCTTGTTAACACTGAAATTAACCTTGCTGACTTGACTGTGCGTTCCTCTGGGTGGCAAAGTCACCCCAAGCACTCAGTATTTCAAGACTCAGTTACTGCAGACTTCTGAAGGCGTTCCCTCAAATCTTCCTCCTGCTTTACACTTCTAATCCCCCCCTGACATTTGTCTATGAAATTTTTCCCTGTTTTCAAAAATGAAAAAAATGTTCTTGAATATTTAACCAGCTGATTACATTATTGTTCCATTTTTCCAGGAGAAGGGAAAGGCCAATACATTTTTCGATGATGTAAACTTGACTGAGGTTGTGAGAAATCTGTTTACAGCTGGCATGGATACGACGGCCACCACTTTGCGCTGGGGCCTTCTGCTCATGATGAAATATCCTGAAATTCAGAGTAAGTGGAAACCAGGCATTCAGTGGCTTGCTTCTCATCAGGTCACCTTGCCCTGAACTGAAGCAGGGCTGAATAAAAAGCAAGTTCTCCTGATCCCATTATTCCTAGCAGGGGAAAGGGAGATATGAACAACATGTGTATGATCCATACTCTCTTTTCACAGAAAAAGTCCAGGAAGAGATAGATCAAGTGATCGGATCAAACCCGCCAAGAACCGAGCATCGAACTAAAATGCCATACACAGATGCTGTTGTACATGAAATTCAGAGGTTTGCTAATATCCTGCCTTTGAACTTGCCTCATGAGACTACCATGGATGTCACTATCAAAGGCTATTTCATTCCCAAGGTAAGACACCAGCAGCACTTCTTTCCTTCCCTCTCTCTCCAGTGTGACACCTCTTCCTTTCCAGTCTGTCTTGCATCCAGGGATGCTCACTCACTCTGAGGTTCTCCCAGCTACTTCGGCAGCAGCTACCCTGTTACTATGTTAATACGTTAATATGTTAATATGTCAATATATCAATATGTCAATATGTTAAATTTCTTCAGCTCCAGCATTTACCTCCACTCCCAGCAACACCACTGTTAGCACAATAACTGCTCTACCTTGGTTTGCAGGGAACCTATGTCATCCCCTTGCTCAACTCTGTCCTGCAAGACAAAACCCAGTGGGAGAAACCGTGCTCCTTCTACCCTGAGCACTTCCTCAACTCGCAGGGGCAGTTTGTAAAGAAGGATGCTTTCATGCCTTTTTCAGCAGGTATGTTCTATTCTGCTCTTTGGGCTCAGAGGGGAACCGGACATCTGGAATTCTTTCTTTCTCACCGAAGCTGATATCCCACACTTTTCCCAGATGTTACCTCTCTTTCTCTCTCCGCCCACATCTGCTAACTTGAATAGCCCAGCTTTACTCATGGACTCAGACTCTGAACTCACTCCCCTACAGCATAAAGCCCCTCACAACTGAAAACAAAACAAAAACAAAACAATAAAACAAACCCAGCTCCCATTGACTCTTACAGTCCATTCCGCATTTCATTGCAGGGCGGAGGATCTGCGCAGGTGAGACTCTTGCCAAAATGGAGCTCTTCCTCTTCTTCACCAGCCTTCTGCAGAGGTTCACCTTCCAGCCTCCTCCTGGTGTTTCCCCCTCAGACCTGGATCTCTCTGCCACCACTAGGTTTGTCGTTGCCCCAGTGACTCATGAGGTCTGTGCAGTGTCACGTTCCTAGGGACTTGTATCCTGGGATACTCAGATGAAATATCTTAGTTCACCTCTATTCCTACCAGGGAAGTCTGGTACTTCTGAATCTAGTAGGTGTTTTCTTGTCCAAGCACACCCTGACTCATAGCAAGAGGTGTGTCACCCACCATTCTAAAAGGTGGCAGTCCTGACCTTCTGCCACTCATTGAATGAGCAAACTGATAGTCCCTGTGAGGACGGATGAGGCAATCCCTAAACCACTGCATGTTCCCCTCAGGAAAAGAGTCTGGGGCCAGACTTGTGGCCAGAGTTCACGGGGTGTTGCACAGATCTCACGTACACACACAAGGACTTTCACCTTGCTCCTCCAGCACAGCTGCACTCAAGCTGCCCAGTGAAAATGGCCCATTACACATTTTGTCCCCACACCACTGCCCCGCATGTAGGTAAAGACACACATAGAAATGTAACTGGACAGTTCAACATGAGAGAAGTGTAAGGTGTTCACTAATGCAGAATTTCAGTGCAGTCACACAGAGGACTCATAGATGATTTCATGCCATCTAGAAATTGAAAATATTTTAATTTTCTGTGGAATAACATATATAGTAATAAGAATTAGAAAAACACAGGAAAACAATAAATTCTCCATTTCAAATCAGACTGTCACCAATGTTATTCTCTTCAAAACCTCCCCTGGCTCACTTTAAAACCATTCCCCCTCGTCCTATCACCATCCACCCTCACAAACAGCCGTTCCCCCTCCTGTTTATACGCTCCCTTCAAGTACTGGAAGGCCAACAATGGGGTCTCCCCGCAGCCTTCTCTTCTCCAAGCTAAACAAGCCCAGTTCCCTCAACTTTCCTCACAGCAGAGCTGCTCCAGCCCTCTGATCATCTCATTGCCCTCCTCTGGACCCGCTCCAAGAGCTCCACGTCCTTCCTGTGCTGGGAGCCCCAGGCCTGGACGCAGCACTGCAGATGGGGCCTCACAAGAGCTGAGTAGAGGGGGACAATCACCTCCCTCTCCCTGCTGGCCACCCCTTTTTTACTGTAGCCCAGAACACAGCTGGCCTTCCGGGCTGCAAGCACACACTGCTGACTCATGTCCAACTTCTCATCCATCAGGACCCCGAAGTCCTGCTCCACAGGGCCGCTCTCAAAGAGTTCTTCCCCGAGTTCCTCAGAAGGTGTAAGGACCAGGCCTGCAAGGCCCTGGGGGCAGTTTGGTCAGGAAAGACCAAAGTACTACCCAGTGCTGTAATAGAGAAGGTTCAGGCGTTCCCAGTCCCTACAACACCAAAGCAGCTGCAGGAGCTTTTAGTTATATAGGGATATTGGCACTCCTTTATACTTCATTTAGGCAGCTGCTGTACAGACTTGTAAAAAAAGAAGCAACTATGGGACTGGGGAGAACAGAACAGGATTATTTTCAACAGGCAAAACTGGCAGTTAAACAAGCTCAGGCTTTGGGTATATTTGATCCTATCCTCCCAGCTCCCAGAGTTGAAAGTTCGTGTCACTCAGGATGACTTTGGCTGCAGCCTGTAGCAATTCCAGAGTTCTGTTCGGACCCCCATTGGATTCTGGTCTCAGGTATGGCATTTAGCAGAAGAAAAATACAGTATGATTGTAAAATCAGTTATTGGTTGCCTACTCCGCATTACAGGCTGTAGAGCCGATATCCCAAACAGATGAAATGATAGTTATGACCACCTTGCCGATTTAGGGTTGATAAAATATCAGACCTACATTCCTAAAACAGGGGTAGTCAAGGCGCAAACAGTGGCACAATGGGTGGCCTATCTCAGCCAGAGGAGTAGTCTGTCTTCATCACCACTATCCTAGTGCCCAGTGATGTATCACAGTGATGCACTAAAGGAAACATTGGTTGCTTCACCAGAGAAGAGTCCTGTTCAGGAGGGGAAATATCCTATCCCTGAAGATTCCTGGTACACATATGGGTCCAGCAAAGGCAACCCAAGCAAGTGGAGAACAATAGCACACCATCCCTCCACTGAAACAATCTGGTTGGACAAGGGGGATGGTCAGAGCAGCTGATGGGCAGGATTGCAAGCCATGTGGATGGTTATAACCAAGGAACCCAGTGATGGCATCCCGAATATCTGCACAGATAGTTGGACTGCACACCGGAGGCTCACTCTTTGGATTGCACAGTGGGCCACCCAAGAATAGACTATCCATGCTTGGCCAATCTGGGGCAAAGATATGTGATTAGATATATGAAATGCAGTTAACCGCAGGATTGTATGTGTCTACCACGTTTCTGGTCACCAACCCCTACAATCACTGGGAAATGACAAAGTGGACACCCTGGCCAACTTTGATGCATTGAGAATTCACCATCTGAAAATATCGCCTGCTGGTTACATCAGAAGATACAGCATGCGGGACAAAAGACAATGTGGGCAGCTGCTAAAGCATGGGGGCTGCCTATACAACTGTCTGACATCATCCAAGCATGCCGAGACTGTGACACTTGCTGCAAGATGAGACCAAGATCGCTGCCCCGAACAACAGCCCATCTTTCTAGAAGACACAATCCTTCCAGCAACGGCAGGTTGATTACACTGGGCCGCTCTCAGTCTGAGGAGGTGAGATGTGCCCTGATCTGCGTCGACACAGCAGGCCAGTACCGAGAGCAAACCAGGCACGTAGCATCAAGGCGCTTACTATACTGATGTCTGCCTATGGGACACCTCAAAGTTATCGAGAGCAACCAAGGGACTCATTTTACTGGCACAGTGATACAACGCTGGGCAGAAGAAAACAACATAAAATGGCAGTTCCACCTGCCATATAATCCACCTGAAGAAAGACTCACAGTCCCTGCAGGCGTGGACCAAAAGACTCTACGAAACCCTGTGGGACCTGAACTAATGGCCTAGAGATGGCAGGCCCATGCCCTGAAAATGCTGCAGACAATGTGGGCCTCCCCACCTAGGATCCAAATTACAGGCACTGATAATCAGGCAAGACCCCAGATTGGCAATGAAAATAATCTTCTGCTCCCTGCCCCTGAGAATTTAGAACCAGGTATCCATAGAATAAAATGGCCTTGGAAGCTGCAGGTGGGACCCAAGTGGTGTGGCCTACTTGCAACTAGGGGGAGATATTGGAGGTGGGAGGCTCAGTAGTCCCTCCAGTAATAGGCACACGGCCTACTGATATGATGGTCAACTCCTTTCTTCATTGCTAAAGGGACCCCCATCATGTCCCTATGACAGATCAGGACCCCTCCTTTGGTGCTTGTCATAGTTCTGCAGCTGCAGATATCTGGCCAAAAGGCGTGGTATAGGCGGCCAGGATATGCCCAAGTACAAGCCAAAGTGATGACCCAGGATAGAAACACGGCCTTTATCTTGCCCTGGAGGGCAGACCTTCCCCTCCTGGTACCTCTGAAACATCTGTATTACTCTCCCTGAGTCTTTGAGCCTCTAGGATCACTGGAAGGAACAAAATGCCATCAAAGTGTTACAGCATTGCTGTGAGATCATGCACAACTGCTGGTGATTGTACTGGTGGAGCACAGGAGGGGCTTGCACTGCATGACTACATGCCTCCAGAAACAAAACCAAACTGGCCCATGAAAGAGCATGAACATCCACCATCATCACACATCTTAATTATGTCAACATAAATCATGACGGGAAATCGCATAGGCATTGTGATGTGTGGGATCTCTGTGCTAGGGAAGCCTCACCCTCTAGTTAAATTGGTTTATGCTGTGAAGGGATGGAGTGTATGGGAACTGCTGAATCATGGCCTGAACCACTGATTGATCCCCTGAGGCAAGCACTGAGTCAGCTGTGGGAGCACAGGTGAAGGCAACTCACCTGTGTGACTGCAAGGGGTGGAGCCTGGCTGCACCTGTCCTAGAACCCATTAAAGGGCTGACTGCCAGTGGTGAAGGACCTTTTTCTGGAGATTGCTCCCTTTGGGCTTTTTATTGCAAGTCTAGGGTACGGGTGAGCATTTTCATTATTTTTTTGTTATCTCTTTCCGCTGCAATAATCTTTCTAGTTATAAAACCTGTACAATACCAGCCTAACCACGACGCTTCCCTAATTGTGTCTTTTTTGATTGTACAGTCTATATTAGAATTATGCTAATTAAAATCTAAAGAGTCTGCTTATTCCCCACTGGTAATGTGGATGTTTAATTGCCTACCACAAAGATACAGCTATATATCTTATATACAGTACATGTAAATAAAATGTTGCTAAGTGCTAAGGAGATTTGTTTTTTTTAATGGTTGGACTGGGTGATCTGGAAGGTCTTTTCCAATTTTCCAACCTTAGTGATTCTGTAATGAATTAAACTCCTGCACAAACTAAGCAATCTGTCTTTTAGTCACAGAATACTTGTGGTACAATGGGAAGCTGTGAATCAAAAGATCGGTACATGTTCTGAAATTCTACACAGATCTAACCCTTGACCATCTGTAAGGAAAAACTCAGAATCACCATTTCTTTTCATAACCTAAGAGTCAGTATTATCCCTTGTTAATAATTAAATCTTATCTGTGTATGGAAGGAATGAGGCTCACAGTGCCATTTTACCTGCTTTGCAAAGGTACAGAAGAAACACACCAGTTAGCACGCAGTGGTTGGATATAGGCTTTGGACACTTTCTGGGGCATCATTCAAGAAAACAAAATGACCTGGCCTTTACTCCAGTGACCCAAATGGCAGCAGTAGACTCGGGGCCAAACAGTGAGAGAGCAGGCTTGCTCTAAATCCTCTTCCATGCTCCCAGCCAGGTTTATGTAATCACAGCATCATTGGAACAGGAAGGGACCCTGAAAGGTCATCTGGCCCCACTCCCCTGCAGCAAACAAGGACCCCCAGCTCCATCAGGTGCTCAGAGTCCCATGCAGCCTAACCTTGGGTGTCTCCAGGTGGAGGGAATGCACGACACTGCTGGGTGACCTGTACAAATATTTCATTACTCCTGTTAAAAAAAAAAAAATAATAAAAATCCCGTTATCCAGTTAAAATCTCTCCTCCTTTAGTTTGAAATAATTTTCCCTTGTTCTGTCACAACAGACTCTGATGAAGAGTTCTGTCCCCTTCTTTCCTTTAGCTACCCTTTAGATACTGATAGGCTGCTCTCAGGTCACTTTTCAGCCTCCTTTTCTCCATCTGCATAGCCCCAGATCACCCAGTCCAACCATACACCCATCACCAATACTTCTCACTGAACCACGTCCCTCAACACAAAATCCAAATGTTCCTTGAACACCCCCAGGGTCGGTGACTCCACACCTCCCTGTGCAGCCCATTCCAGTGCCTGACCACTCTTTCAGAGAAGCAGTATTTCCTGACATCCAGCCTGAATCTCCCCTAGTGCAGCCTAAAGCCATTCCCTCCAGTCCTGTCAATGTTACATGAGAGAAGAGGCGACCCCCAGCTCACTACAACCTCCCTTCAGGTAGTTATAGAGAGCAATAAGGTCTCCCCTGGGTCTCCTCTTCTCCAGACTGAACAACGCCTTGTGTGTGTTGACTGCACCATGCAGCTTGGTATCATCCACAAACTGCTGAAAGCACACTCTGTTGATGTCACTGTTGAAGATACTGAGGAGCATCAGTCCCAGTTCTTAACCCTGAAGGACAACACGTGTCAGTGATCTACATCAGGACAGTGAGCCACTGACTGTGCTTCAGCCCTCTTTCTTCAGTAACCATATCCCCCAGTATTGCTTTCAACCCAGAGAGAATCCTACAAGCTCTTCGCTCTGTCATTCTTCTTGAAACTGTCGCATGGCAAAAGTAAGTAACACAGCTGAAGTCTGAATTCCTTCCTCCTCCTACCTCTAAAAGAAAGTTTGCTGTGGCTCTCTTGAGCTTAGAAACCCAAGTACCTTTGCTTTACTGCAGTGGATGCACCATTCCCTGACCTACAGAACACACACCAAAACTGGATGTTGAGACTAAGAGAAGTCTGTCTATTCTAGGTGCTGAATGTTTTGGCCCTCACTCTGCAGTCTTATCTCTTCCTTGGCTACCGACATCAAGCTGGACAAAGGCAGAACAGATAGCGTCAGAGTAAAGGCCTCCAAGAACTGAGCTCACTGACCTCAGCAGTGACAAGAAGGATTGAGGTGTCTAACGTACCTGAGGAAGGACAGAAATAGATAAGAAGAGGGGTGAAGGAAGTGGGATGAGACTGGAGACAAAGAGGGAAAACTGGAGTGAGAACAAGAACTAGTGGATGTATTAAAAGTTGTGAATATAATTTGATGATGATAAGAAGTAGAGATCCTTGGGTTAAGTTGCCTGAGGAAAGTTTGGAAGTTTTAAAGAAGATGATGAGACAGCAATGCCTAAGAAAAGAACATTTAAATGAAAAGGAATGACCCTTGCATCTCTTTGGCAAACACACCTCTAGTTTTCGTTGTCTCTCCAGTATGTTCTACTGGTTTCAGTCTCAAAGTTCAAGGCAGAGTTTGAGTTTGAGTTACATTTATGCCCCCAGACATCTCTACGAATGTAAAACACTAACTGACACATAACTCATTAAACAGTAACCAGGAGAGCTTAAAATTAGTGCATTTTGGAACTGCCCAGTAGGTATTTTATGAGGGTAAAATTTCAGGAGAGCTGTCACTTCTAACATTTCTGAGAAGTGGAGCTCATCCCTCAGCTTTGACACCTCTTGGTGCAGAAGTGCCATTATTGCTTGAAACAACTTTGGTAGGAGCTTGCTTGAATTATCATCTCTTCAGTTAAGCTTTTGCTGAAAGGCAATGGATTGGGCCAGCCTTGTTCCTGTGGGCTTACTGTTAGTCCTAATTCTGCTGCTGATTTTGAAAACACAACATTTCTGGAGGAGCCAAGAGAAACTCCCCCCAGGACCGCAGCCTTTACCCGTCATTGGAAATCTGCACATGATGGACCTGAAGAAACTTGGCCAGACAATGCTACAGGTAACTTCTGTTGTTCCTTTCCTTAGCGCTCTCACTCTAAGACCGTCACTGACCTCTTGAAAGGGATACAAAGATCTCAAGGCATGAAAACTGCAAACGCAACTGCATTACTCTTTGCAGTGGCATTTCTTCCTACTCCATGATATTGTGTAGTGCAGGGGAATTGGCTTCCAACCACGTTATTGAGAGAACTGACCTACTTCTGTGGAACACTGGAAATGTTAGCACTCCTCAGGCAAGGGTAACAAGAGAGGGGTCCTGGATCTCTTATTATTAAAGAAACTTCATCAGGGAATCCTGAAACAATACAGGAGGTGACCAGAGCTTTTTGAAAGCTGTTTCCTGGATTCAGTCATCGGGAAACTGGCAGCAAACAAACTCTTGATCCTCTCTCTTGATGGAGAAAACTTTCTGGTATCCTAGAGCAACCTAGGAAAAAAAGCCTCTCTGCATATTCTTATATAGCTGGTAGCAGGAAGCTCAGGGCTTTTGGGAAAATAGTGTATAGCAGTCAGATATTTCAGGATTTGGGGCATCCCTCACTGAAATATTCCTCAAAGCCATGAACAACAAACCTAATGGTTTCTGGCAGTTCCTGTGCCCTCATGTATCGCCAGCTTGGAAATCAATCTCATCTCGATTAGCTATGCATTTCCAATGAGTGACGCAATCAGTGTAGTAGACACAGTTAGGCCCACTGAAAACCTGTTATTCAAATACACAATCAAGGATTACAGATTCTATTCTGATTCATTTAGTTCAGAGCAGCTCCAACACTTGCATCATAAGTTCTCAAGGTTTTGGGCAACAAATGCAAAGCCAGTGCCACGTGGGAATAAGAATGTTGAGCCTGCTGAATAACAAGTATTTTTGGCTTTGCCAAACATCATCCTCTTCCTCTTTCTTTTCATTCTACTAGCTTTCTGAAACGTATGGCCCAGTATTCACAGTTCAGCTGGGACTGAGGAAAGTGGTGGTGCTGTCAGGATATGACACAGTGAAGGAAGCTTTGGTGAATCATGCAGATGCATTTGCCGGGAGACCTAAGATACCAATCGTAGAAGAAACAGGAAAAGGAAAAGGTGAGAGGGCTGTTCTCATATTTTCTGCCCCTGTCCTTTTCAAGAGGTGCAGGTGAAAGAGAAGTATGATGAAATTCAGCAGTCCATCAGTGTGAAACCGTCACAGAGTACACGAAGAATCTTTGCTTAAATTGTTATGTATGTGTTTTAATTTTCCATTTCAGGAGTTGTATTTGCTCGTGGAGAAAACTGGAAAGTGATGCGAAGATTTACTCTTACAACCTTACGAGACTTTGGGATGGGAAAGAAGGCCATAGAAGATCACGTTGTAGAAGAGTATGGATACCTGGCAGATGTAATTGAGTCACAGAAAGGTAGGGAGATTCTTAATTTGATAGCATGCACCTGACTTTTCTCAGCAAGTCTTTTCAGGAATACCAAGGATCAGGGAAGAAGAGATACAGACCTGTGTCAGAGATAGGTCATTCTCCAAAGTCAATGCTGTGACGAGTACACGAGTTGTATCTGTCTCTTTGTCTCTCTACCTGGCAATTGCCTGGTGTGTAAATGAAAACTTATTGAAGTACTGGAAGTCAAACACAGAGTTTAATACAAAACAGTACAGTTGAGGAAAAGGACTTATTATGCCATGTACAGTACCTCCATAAATGACAGACTTGGACTGAAGGGAAAAGTAGAAGGCAACTGAAAGGTCGTGCACACCCTGACTGAAGAACTGATTGCCCAGAGTGTCATATGTCTGAAAAATGCCTTCCAGTAGGAGACAGAAGGTGCATTTCTACATTTCTCCAGCATCATCCAGGATTATTTGTCACTGGGTTAGTGACCAACTGCAGGACTTAGAATGGAATCACAGAATGATAGTGGCTTGGGTTGGAACAAACCTCAAAAGATGGCCTAGTCCAAATTCCCTGGGAAATTAGGAAACCATTCCACTAGATCAGGTTGCTCAGAATCCCTGTCCAGCTTGGCCTTGAGTGCCTCCAGTGACGGGGCACCCACAACTTCTCCAGGCATCCTGTTTCATTGCCTCATCATCCCCATTGTGAAGAATCCCTTCTTTATATCCAACCCAAAACTACTGTTTCCATTTCAAAACACTACTTCTTGTCCTATCACTACATTCCCTTTACATTCTTGTTATATTTTAATTGATTACAATGAGCACTGATTGTATTGTTTGCATCATCTTTTCTTTTGCTAGGGAAGCCCCTTGAAATGACTCAGCTGATGAATTCTGCTATTGCTAATGTCATTGTATCTATATTGCTTGGAAAGAGGTTTGACTATGATGACCCCACATTCAAAAGACTTGTGTCACTGTTGAATGAAAATATGAAGCTTTTTGGAAGTCCATCTGTGTCGGTAATTGATATGTTTGAATGATTCTCTTCAAAATCGTGCACAACACAGACTGATAACAGTGCATCAACTCCGAACCACTGACGTTAATCTATCTGTACATGACAAATGCATCCTGAAGTGGCAGGAAACAGACCTCTGGTACTACATATGGTTTTCTCTTAGTCTGGGCAAGTGTAGCTTCACTTCACGAAGAATTGAAGAACGTGCTACACAAAAAAGGGAGAGTGTCCCCAAGGGATAGAAATTGCTCTTTATTTCCCATCTCCTGTACAAAGACTAATGTCTAAACTGTGGAATTGTCTGCAACTGTCTCTTAACTTATAAACATCTCTCGAAACACCCAACTCCAACCAAGTTGGAGAGGGAGGAATGTGAAATCTAAGAGTGGAGAGGTAGGAAAATATGTCCAAGGCATACACATGAACATGGGATTTCTAGGCCTTCAGCTCGTGTGATTTATACATTAGAGAGAGTAAATTTTATCAAGTTTACTTAGTTGGGCATGGAAGAGAGTGGGTGAAGAGTGTTTTGTGACAAGATTATAAGGCTATATAATCTTTTCTGTAGGGGTTTTTCTTGATATACACTGTTGAAAAGTGGTACATCTATTTAGTAGCTGCTTTTTCTTGCTCTGCATCTGTGCTCCTTACAGCTGTACAACATGTTCCCCATCCTTGGATTCTTCCTGAAGGACAGAAAAAATTTTCTTGAGAATTTAAAAGAAGTCAACAACTTCATCAAGGATACTTTCACAAAGTATCTTAAAGTCCTGGACAGAAATGACCAGAGGAGCTTCATCGACACTTTTCTTGTCAGACAACAAGAGGTAATTGAATGCCAGCAGCCTCCTTGTATCACCTCGCTTTTCTTTTAAGTCTTTTCACCGGATGCATACATTCTTCAATATGCTCTGCTCCATGGCCCAGGGGATGTAAAACTTGACGTAATCATTAGGGTTAACCCAGTGAGTGCTCCCTGTATTTCAAAATATTCTTGTTAACACTGAAATTAACCTTGCTGACTTGACTGTGCGTTCCTCTGGGTGGCAAAGTCACCCCAAGCACTCAGTATTTCAAGACTCAGTTACTGCAGACTTCTGAAGGCGTTCCCTCAAATCTTCCTCCTGCTTTACACTTCTAATCCCCCCCTGACATTTGTCTATGAAATTTTTCCCTGTTTTCAAAAATGAAAAAAATGTTCTTGAATATTTAACCAGCTGATTACATTATTGTTCAATTTTTCCAGGAGAAGGGAAAGGCCAATACATTTTTCGATGATGTAAACTTGACTGAGGTTGTGAGAAATCTGTTTACAGCTGGCATGGATACGACGGCCACCACTTTGCGCTGGGGCCTTCTGCTCATGATGAAATATCCTGAAATTCAGAGTAAGTGGAAACCAGGCCTTCAGTGGCTTGCTTCTCATCAGGTCACCTTCCCTGAACCGAAGCAGGGCTAAATAAAAAGCAAGTTCTCCTGATCCCATTATTCCTAGCAGGGGAAAGGGAGATATGAACAACGTGTGTATGATCCATACTCTCTTTTCACAGAAAAAGTCCAGGAAGAGATAGATCAAGTGATCGGATCAAACCCGCCAAGAACCGAGCATCGAACTAAAATGCCATACACAGATGCTGTTGTACATGAAATTCAGAGGTTTGCTAATATCCTGCCTTTGAACTTGCCTCATGAGACTACCATGGATGTCACTATCAAAGGCTATTTCATTCCCAAGGTAAGACACCAGCAGCACTTCTTTCCTTCCCTCTCTCTCCAGTGTGACACCTCTTCCTTTCCAGTCTGTCTTGCATCCAGGGATGCTCACTCACTCTGAGGTTCTCCCAGCTACTTCGGCAGCAGCTACCCTGTTACTATGTTAATACGTTAATATGTTAATATGTCAATATATCAATATGTCAATATGTTAAATTTCTTCAGCTCCAGCATTTACCTCCACTCCCAGCAACACCACTGTTAGCACAATAACTGCTCTACCTTGGTTTGCAGGGAACCTATGTCATCCCCTTGCTCAACTCTGTCCTGCAAGACAAAACCCAGTGGGAGAAACCGTGCTCCTTCTACCCTGAGCACTTCCTCAACTCGCAGGGGCAGTTTGTAAAGAAGGATGCTTTCATGCCTTTTTCAGCAGGTATGTTCTATTCTGCTCTTTGGGCTCAGAGGGGAACCGGACATCTGGAATTCTTTCTTTCTCACCGAAGCTGATATCCCACACTTTTCCCAGATGTTACCTCTCTTTCTCTCTCCGCCTACATCTGCTAACTTGAATAGCCCAGCTTTACTCATGGACTCAGACTCTGAACTCACTCCCCTACAGCATAAAGCCCCTCACAACTGAAAACAAAACAAAAACAAAACAATAAAACAAACCCAGCTCCCATTGACTCTTACAGTCCATTCCGCATTTCATTGCAGGGCGGAGGATCTGTGCAGGTGAGACTCTTGCCAAAATGGAGCTCTTCCTCTTCTTCACCAGCCTTCTGCAGAGGTTCACCTTCCAGCCTCCTCCTGGTGTTTCCCCCTCAGACCTGGATCTCTCTGCCACCACTAGGTTTGTCGTTGCCCCAGTGACTCATGAGGTCTGTGCAGTGTCACGTTCCTAGGGACTTGTATCCTGGGATACTCAGATGAAATATCTTAGTTCACCTCTATTCCTACCAGGGAAGTCTGGTACTTCTGAATTTAGTAGGTGTTTTCTAGTTCAAGTATCACAGAATCACAGAATCACAGAATCACAGAATCACAGAATGGCCTGGATTGGAAGGGACCTCATGGATCATCTCCAACCCTCCCACGGCAGGCAGGGCCAGCAACCTCTAACTTCAAATTTATTATTATAATTTGTAACTATGAGAGAATAAGTAAGAGTTCAGGTGGTCTGTTAATGCAATGCCTATTTCTAATCTAAAAATAATTCCAGATATGTGCGCTATCCGTACATAAATGTAGCTATGGACTCAAATGTGTGTGTTGCCCTTAGATATAGTTATGTGTGTGCTGACACAGTGTTATGGTGATGTAGACGCAATTTTCCCCTTCAGCATGGTGAGAAATGATCACCACGATCACACAGAATGGCCTGGGTTGGAAGGGACGTCAAGGATCATGAAGCTCCAGACCTCTTACCACAGGCAGGGCCACCAACCTCCACATTTCATAGCAGCCCAGGGTGCCCAGGGCCCCATCCAACCTGGCCTTGAACACCTCCAGGGATGGACGGGGCACCCACAGCCTCTCTGGGCAGCTGTTTCAGCACCTTACCACTCTCACAGGAAAGAACTTCCCTCTGACATGCAACCTAAATCTTCCCTTCCTCAACTTCAAACCATTTCCCCTTGTCCTGCTGTTATCTACCCTTCCCAAGAGCTGACTCCCCTCCTGCTTGTAGGCTACCTTTAGGTACTGAAGGCTGCAATGAGGTCACCCTGCAGCCTTCTTTTCTCCAGGCTGAACAAGCCCAGCTCCCTCAGCCTGTTTTTGTAGGGGAGGTGCTGCAGCCCTCTGATTCTCTTTGTGGCTCCCCTCTGTACCCTCTCCAACAGCTCCCTGCCTTTTTTTATTGAGGGCTGCCTTTTTTTATTGAGGCCTGGACGCAGTACTGCAGATGGGGCCTAACACGAGCCGAGTCCCTGTCCCTGCTGGCCACCCCTTTTCTGCTGGAGCCCAGGATATCATTTGCTTTTCAATCTGCAAGAGCACACTGCTGGTTCATGTTCAGTTTTTCATCCATCAGAACCCCCAGGTCCTTCTCAGCAGGGCTGTTCTCAAGGACCGCTCCTTCCAGTCTGCATAAATACCTGGGATTCCTCTGGCCCAAGTGCCAAACCTTGCACTTTGCTGTGTTGAACCTCATCAGGTTCACCCGGGGCCACCTTTCAAGTCTGTTGAGGTACCTCTGTGTGGCATCCCTTCCTTCCACCATGTCAACCACACCACTCAGCTTGGTGTTGTCAGCAAATTTTCTGAGGGTGCACTAGATTCTGTCATCAATATCAGTGATAAAGATGTTAAAGAACACATAAAGATGTTAAAGAGAACTTTGAAGTACACCCTGACTCATAGCAAGATGTGCGTCACCCACCATTCCAAAATTTTGCAGTACGGTGTTCACTAATGCAGAACTTCAGTGCAGTCACACAGAGGACTCATAGAGGATTACATGCCATCTAGAAATTGAAATTATTTTAATTTTCTGTGGAATATTGTATATATTAATAAGAATCAGGAAAACACAGGAAAACAATAAATTCTGCATTTCAAATCAGACTGTCACCAATGTTGTTCTCTTCAAAACTGAACAGCTTTGCACCTAAAATGGAAACTATGTTGAGAACAAATCAGGGCGGTACTTCTAGTAGGAACTGGGCAAACCACTGTTTCCATGGCACCTCTTGGGCCCTTCCAACTTGTTTATTAAAGAGCCCTGATGTATTTTTTCAGCCAAAACATCATTTGAGAATTACCTAGTCTTCTTGGACTTAAGCAAAGCTTTTATGCCATTTGCCATAAGGTGTCCATAGTGAAGCTGATAAAGAATGGGCTGGGTGAGGAGGTAGTGAGGTAGGTTTCAAACAGCTGAACAAACAGCCCTAGAGGGTGGTGGGCAGTGGTGCCAAGTCCAGTTTGGGGCCAGTAAGACACAGAGGATCAATACTGTGCCCAGGCTTCTTGAACAACTGTCATCCAGAGGGATATCAAATGGCTGTAGAAATAGGCTGACAAGTACCTCAAGAAGTTCAGCAAGGAAAAGGTCAAAGTCCTGCACCTGGGGAAGAACAAGCCCATGAATTGCTCCCTCTATGCTGGGGATCATCCAGCTGAAAAGCAGCTTGTCAGAAAAGGTCCTGAGGGTCCTGGTGGATACCAAGCTCACCACGAACCAGCAAAGTGCTGTTATAGAATCACATCATAGAATCATAGAATGGGTTGAAAAGGGCCTCAAAGATCATCTAGTTCCAACCCCCTGCTATGTGCAGCAACCAGCAGCCCAGGCTGCCCAGAGCCACATCCAGCCTGGCCTTGAATGCCTCTGGGAACGAGGCATCCACAGCCTCCTTGGGCAACCTGTTCCAGTGCCTCACCACCCTCTGAGTGAAAGAAGGGATAGCAAAGAAGGCTAACTGTATCCTAGGCTGCATCAGGCAAGGTATCAGCTTGCTTCTCTTCCCATCACTGATGAGGTCATAGCCTGAGTGATGCATCAGTTTCTGGGACCCCCAGTACCTGAGGGACATGAACATACTGGTGAGAGTCTTATTAGTGTCCATAGATACTAGAAGAGCGCAGAGAGGATGGAGTCAGGCTCTGCTCGATGGTGTCCAGTGCCAGGACAAAAGGCAGTGAGTATGAACTGGAATACTGGAGGTTCCCTGTGAGTATACTGTGGATGTAGAATACCTACACTTTAGTAAAGCCTTTGACACTGTCTCCCACAGCATTCTCCTGGTGAAGGTGGTTGCTCATGGCTTTGACAGTATACTCTTTGCTGAGTAAAGAACTGCCTGGAGTGCTGAGTACAGAGAGTGGTGGTGCCTGGAGGTAAATCCAGCTGACAGCTGGTCACGAGTGCACCCTCTATAAGTTTGCAAATGACACCAAGTTGGGAGGAAGTGTTGACCTGCCTGTGGGTAAGAAGGCACTTTAGAAGGTCTCAGATAAACCATATTGATGGGCTGAGTTCAATAGTATAAAGTTCAAGTAGATGAAGTTCCAGGTCCAGAACTTTGGTCGCATCAACCCCAGGCAACGCTACAGGACTGGGACAGAGTGACTGGAAGACTGAGTGGAAGAAATGGATCTGGGGGTCCCAGCTGATGCTTGGCTGAACATGAGCCAGCAGTGTGGCCAGGTGGTCAAGAAGGCCAATGGCTTCCTGGCTTGTATCAGAAATAGTGCAGCCAGCAGGAGCAGGGAGGTGATCATCCCCCTGCACTCAGCACTAGTGAGGCTGCACCTCGAGTGCTGTATTCACTTTAGGGGCCCTCACTACAAGAAAGACATTGAGACCCTGGAGATTGTTCAGGGAAGGGCAGTGAAGCTCTGATGGGGTCTGGAGCACAAGTCTAGTGGGGAGCAGCTGAGGGAGCTGGGATCATTTAGCCTCAAGAAGAGGAGGCTCAGGGGAGACCTCACTGCTTTCTCCAACTCCCCAAAAGGAGGTTGTTCTGAGGTGGGGATCAGCCTCTTCTCCCAGGTAACAAGCAATAGGGCAAGAGGTCATGGCCTCAAGTTGTTGCACCAGGGGACATCCAGGTTGGAAAAATGTATTCTCCAAAAAAGTGGTAATGCATTGGAATGGGCTGCCCAGGGAGGTGGTGGAGTCACCATCCTTGGAGGTGTTCCAGAAACAAGCGTATGTGTCACCGACACAGTTAGTGGGCACGGTGGTAATGGGTTGATGGTTCAATTTAACAATCTTAAATTTCTTTCCAGCCTTAATTACATGATTACATGATTACATGATTACATGATTACATGATGCTAACATTACTGTCCAGGTAACTGAGCGCTGGCCTCATCCAGCCTGGCCTTGTGAGCTTCCTAGGAGGGGACATCCACAGCCTCACTGGGCAACCTGTTCCAGTGTCTCACCTCCCCCACAGTAAAGAATTCCGTCCTAATATCTAGTCTAAATCTACCCTCTTTCAGTTTAAAACCATTTCCATTTGTCCTCTTATCCTGAGAGTTCTCACTCTCTTCTAGCTGTACTTTAAACATAGTACTTGCATTCCTAGCTCAACAGTGCTGCTTTTCTATCAACTAGAATTTATTGCTAAGTGTGATTTGGAGCACTTTAGTGTATCACAGAATCATAGTGCTTAGTGCTTCTCGTTTGAATGATCTGACCATCAAAGTTATGGCTTAGAAGCTCTGGCTCCTATCATTATTGACTTATGTATGAAGACAAATGAAGATAATGGGGCTTAGAAACAAGTGTATCTGAAGTTGCCTTGCTAGGCTCCCTTACACTTGACAAAATGATAGCTCTAGAGTGCAGCTCATTTGAATCATTCTGGGTAGCTAATTAAGATATAAAGAGTCTGCTTATTCCATGCTGGTAATATGGATGTTGAGTTGCCTACCTCAAAGATAAAGCTGCATATCTTATATACAATACACAATAATAAAATCTTGTTAACCACACAGGTTGCCCAAAAAGCTTGTGGACTCTCCTCTTCGATCAAGAAAGTAGATCATATTGGGCAAGTAGTTCCAGGTATTCCTGCGTGAGGAAGGGGATTGGATCAGGTGACTTCCAGAGGTCCCCGTCACTGTCAGTGATTCCATGGTTGTGTGATTTGAAATTTCCAATCAATTCAATGAGAACAAAGTGCCTAAGCACTTAGCAAAAATATCTCTGTGTATTAATCACTGTGTATTAATCTGATTTCAGCACCCAGGGTAATAATGCTGTGCCTGTACTAAGGGTGAAAATCTAACTATCAGTAAGCTGAATGACATGCAGAATTCATGATTTTTTATATCAAACACCAGATTCATGACATCTGGACTATCATTGTTGGACCGTGATGGATGGTCACCTGATCACACAGGCTTGGTAAATATTTAACTGAATCTGTACCATACTGGTAACTCATTAACAGGCACAGGGAAAGAGAACAAACTAGTCACCAAGTGCAATACCCTTAACTGGAATAGAGGTTGATGGACTAGTGTTTCTTTTTTTCTTCTTTATTTATTTTTCCCCCAAGAAAACAGAAATCCAGAGTTTGCATCTTCTCTTGTCTCTTCTGTAGCTAACACTCAGCTGAATAGAGATGGACTGGAGCAACTGCACGACCGTGGCTTTAGTGTTCATCCTGACTTTTTTGTTCATTATGAAAATCGGAGGTGTCTGGAGTAACCACCGGAGAAAGAACTTTCCCCCAGGACCAAGGGCCCTGCCCATCATTGGAAATCTTCATTTGTTTGATTTGAAGAGACCCTACAGGACTTATTTACAGGTAGCCATTATCTTTTATGCTGGATTCAACGATCCCTGTGGATCGCTTCCAGGATATTCTATTCTGTTCTTCAGGATATTCTATGATCCTATTGTTCCCATAATCACATAATTGCATAGTCAAAGATGTCAGAGAATTTTCCTTACCTCACTTGATATGTTATCTCACAGATGACCCATAGTAAGGACAGGAGACAGTCATCGGAGCAGTTATTTGAATGCAGCAAGATTTGCTCTTTGCCGTAACAACTTCTCCTTTTGCTGCAACTTCATGCATTTGGGTTTCAGCATCAAACAGTTCTCAGAGTAATAATAA